>CM053769.1:402885663-402918681 GCA_028658325.1 Potorous gilbertii
CAAGGCCTTCAGTGTCTGGTACCTTATCCTGCCAGGTGATCCTCAGAATCTTCCTAAGATAGTTCAAATGCAAGTGATTCAATTTCCTAGAATGGCACTGGTAGATTGTTCATGTTTCATAGTTATACAACAATGAGATCAACACAACAGCTCTGTAGACCTTCAGTTTGGTAGTCAGTCTAATACCCCTTCTCTCCCAAACTTTTCTTTGGAGCCTGCCAAACACTGAGCTAGCTCTGGCAATGGCTATCCCCATCAACCTCATTATCAATGTGTACATCCCTGGAAAGTACACTACCAAGGTAAGTGAACTTATCCACAGCATTTAAAACGTCTCCATTTGTTGCAATCAATGATTCCACACATGGATGGTATGGTGGTGGTTGATGGAGGGAGCACCTGTGTTTTCTTGGTGTAAATTATTAGGCCAAAATTAGCACAGGTAGCAGAGAATTGATTCATAGTTTGTTACCTCTCAGCTTCAGGCACTGCACTGAGTGCACAGTCATCTGCAAACCGAAAATCATGCACCAAAGCTCCCTCTACTTTGGTCTTGACTTAGAGCCTTTTCAAGTTGAAGAATTTACCATCAGTATGGTAGTTGACCTTGATACTGTGTTCATCCTCTTTGAAAGCATTTGACAACATGACTAAAAACATCATGCTAAAAAGCACAGGAGCAAGCAAGCAGCCCTGTTGCACTCCATTAGTGACTGGAAAGGCACGAGAGTATTGTCCACTATCTAGAACTCGGGCAAACATGCCATCATGAAATTGACATACAATACTGATGAATTTCTCCAGACAGCCAAATTTTGACATAATTTTCCACAAGCCCTCACGACTAACGCTGTCAAAGACCTAGGAAGATAGGTGCCGATGTTATCCTCATTTTACAGATGAGGAAACTGAGGCAGTCAAAGGTTAAGTGACTTGCTGGGCCACACAGCTAGTAAGAGTCTTACTAAGTCTAGGCTGTAACACTCTCTCCACTATGCTTCAAGCAGTCTACAGAATTGCCTAGAACATAGAGAGCTCAAATGATTTGGTCACATATCTAGCATGTATCTCAGGAAGGACTTTCTGAATACAGATCTTTCTGACTACAGGGCCTTCAAGTTTTTCCATCCATTATGCTATATTCCATCTCCGTTTGAATCTCTTTTCACCAATTAGGGAGAAGAAATAGCATTTCATTTGTGTGACAATACTCTGGCTTCAAAGAGTGCCAGCTACCTTCCCCCCTCAGTATCTTAGGGATTAAGGAAGTTTGTCTATAATGCTGACATCTTGAGCCCATATTCTGGTTAAGTTTCTTCCACTATTGGTTACCAGTGATTAGCACTTCAGTTCCTCTTAACCCTCTATTCCATTCTAATTGTACAAAGAAAATGTTTTGTCATATAGATAAAAAGATAGTGGGTTGTTTTGTTGTTGTCCTTAATTCTTGAAGAAGACCATGACACCAGAAAGATGGTGCCATGACCTGCAAGTGAACTGGATTGAAGTGAGGGAGGGCTATGTAAAGTCACCAGCCTCACTTTCTCTTCCAGAACCCTCTGGGTCCAATGGTGAGATACAGATCTGAACAACTGGAGATGGCCCAGCTAATGGGAAGTAATGAGAATAGCAAAGTGAGAAGCATCTCTGGAGATAAACAAATGATGTCCCAAAGCAAGCAATGTCCCTTATGCCACAGAAAAACTGAGATGCATCTTTGACTTCATGAGAGTTGTTGATAAAGATGTTTAACACAACTGAGCCAGGCCTGATTTATCAGTCTTTGTGGATAGGTCATCATCCAGCTAGAAACCTACAGAAAAGTGGTACAGTGAATAGGATACTGGATTTGGTATTAGGAAGGCCTGAGTTCAAATCCTACTTTAGACAAAAGTTATATGGCACTGAGTAGGTTAACCTCTCTCATCCTCAGTTTCTTCATTTGTAAAAATGAGAACCATAATAACATCTGCAATATAGGGTTGTAAGAATTAAATGAGATATCTCTAAAGTGTTTTACAAACTTTGAAGCCCTATATAAATATGAGCTACTATTATTACATAAACGTGGACTCAGCTTGCCATTCTCCATGTTATCCTCAAACATAAAATAACATTTTTTTAAATCTACACTATATAGATTTTTTAAAAAATCTATCTATAAAAAAGAATGTAATGCTATGTCATTGAACTTCATCTTACAGCTTAGAACCCTTGATAAAGGAAATATAGTAAATTTGACAGAGCTTCTCCCTGTTAAATTGCTGTTTCTTGAAGCTTAGCTGTTTGTACAATGGATAGAGTTCTGGGCCTGGAGTCAAGCAGACCAAAGACTAGCCACAGTGTCTAGAAGAGTCAGTATTTAATAAATGACTGTTCCCTTTTCTCTTCCTCCCATTTCAGATTTACCTCCCAAGGATGTATTCCCAAGGAGGTACCATATCAAACACTGAACCTGGAGTCAGAAGACCTAGGTTTCAAATCTAAGCTTTGCCACTATGACATACTGAACAAATAATTTCATTTTTCAAAGTCTCAGGTTCATCATTTATAAAAATGTGAGGATTGTTGTTGTTTAGTCATGTCCGACTTTTTGAAACTTCGTTTGGAATTTTCTTGACAAAGATAATGGAGTGGTTTGCCATTTCCTTTTCCAGTTCATTTTACAGATGAGGAAACTGGGGCAAACAGGGTTAAATGACTTGCCCAGTGTTACACAGCTAATAAATGTTTCAAGTCATATTTGAACTCATAAATATAACTCCATATCCAGCACTCTGTCCACTGTACTACCTAAATACCCTTAGGGATTGTACTGGATTATTTCTAAGGGCCCTTCCATCTCTAAACACACCAGACTCAATTTACATCCTGTCTTCATAATATTCCTTTATTCCTTTGCTTGTATAGAATTCCCTTTACCTATCTATAACTACTGACATCTTTCCTAGAGTAATAGAACCATCCTGTATATGCACTTCCTTCTTCTGGACATTTGTGATTTAGCACTTGGGCCTGTTGGGGATAATGGTAAGAGCCTCTAATTCTAGCCATATGTAAGAGTACAAAAGGGCTTGTACTTTGAGATAATGAAGCAATCCCCTGATTGGCCACTGAGCAGTAAGCATGAATGACTCAGAAGACTTTTAAAAAGAAGAGAAATCCACTGCAGCTCTCCTTTCTGCTCCTGGGGTTGAACATGTGAATTCTTGTAAAAGGAAGTAATATGAGATCTAGCTGAGAAAATGAAATACAGTTCCTTTGCAGAGGGTCTTGAATATCAGGAAAAGGAATTTGAAGTATCAGGTAGGATTAGTGAAGCATATAATCCCCTGCTTAGTGAAGTCATAAAATATTGTTGAAAAGTAAGTTATAGTTAGTTCTACCTTCTGGTAGAGAAGGCAGAGCATGTGCATATGATGAACAACATGTGGCAAAATGCTAGAAAAGAGATACTGGGATGGGGTGGAGGTTATGGGAGAAAAGTTTTCACGGTGATTACAGCTGAGAGTTCACTCAGAGGATGGTAAAGATTTGAACAAGTATAAAAGAGAGGTTAGTCACTCAACTAGTATTTACTGAACACTTACTATGTGCCAGGCACCATGCTAAGCAATAGGGATACCCCCCCAAAAAATGAAGGGAAAAAAATTCCTTCTTTCAAGTCTCTCTTTTAGGTGTCAGAAAGATGTAGCCATAGTAACCGGAAGACTTCATGGTCCAAATTGACTGGAACATAGAGTAGATATGAAGGGAGATTGGAGATGGGGTGGGGCAGAGAGATAGGTAAGATAAGGAAATCTAGTGCAAGAGGTGAAGGGAGTTACCCATGATCACAGGGCTAGTAAGTAGTGGACTGGGGAGACTGACTTATATAGACTACTCTCTCACCATGTTTCTGCCTGCTTGGAATCAGGAAGACCTGAGTTTAAATGAAGCCTCAAACACTTTTTAGATTTATGACCTTGGGCAAATCACTTAACCTCTAGTTATCTTAGTGTCTTAATCTATAAAAATGAGGATAATATTAGCAATTACCTCCTGGGGTTGTTGTGCGGATCAGATGAAATAATAATTGTGAAGTGCCTAACACAGGGCTTGGCACATAGGAAAAACTATATAAATGTGCTGTTATTATTATACTTGAAAATTTGGGGGTTTTTTTGTTTAACTTAAATTTTAGTTTCCATTAATCCTGTTGAATTTCATCTCCAATATCCTAGCCCATCAAGACTTTTTTTAATTTTGACTCTAATTTCACTTATTCACCTACCTGCTCAGGCATTTCAGTGTGTTTTTTCCTTAAGCATTCTACATCCCTTAGATACTTGTCCTAAAGATTTGATTAAAATGAAATAAAACAGTTTATTATTTTTTTTGTAACAAATTGTTTTTATTTTTTTATCTGTCCCTATCCCTGCCCCCTCCCACTGATAAAAAAATTAAAACCTTAGAAACAAATTCCTCAATATATACCTATATAGCCTGCCAAAAATAAATTCTTACATTAGCCATGTCTGACATTGCATGTCTGTCCCTGCATTTTAAGCTCATCACCTCTCTGACAAGAAGGTGAGTGACAAATTTCATCACAATTCTTTTAGATTCATTCAAAAGTTTTTTAAAGTAGTTTTTCCTCTATAATGCTGTCATTGTATTGTTATTTGCATTGCTCTGTATTAGTTCCTAAAAGTCTTTCTAGTTTTCTCTGAAACTGTCAATTTCACACAATAATAATTGCTTTCATACATACATTTCATACAATTTATAGCCATTACTCAATAGGACACTCCCTACACCCTACTTAGCTACTGTGAAAAGTGTTGCTACAAATATTTCTGTGTATAGGGAGCCTTTTTTCTCTTTCTTTGATTTCTTTGAGAGAGAGGCATAGTAATGGTATAGATGGGTCAAAGAGTACGCACAGTTTGGTAACTCTGGGATGTTAGTTTCCATTGGCCTTCTTGAAAGGCTCATCACAATTATACCAATCTATATTTGACTTGTTAATTTTTAATTCTGACCAATTGTTATCAGCTGCTTTCTCCATTCCACCCTTTCCTTTGTTTCTCTTTTTAATAATTTATTTTTTCCAATTATATGTAAAGACAAATTTCAACATTCATTGATTTTTTTTAATTTCAAATTTTTCCCACCCTCCATTTTCCCCTCCCTAAAATGATAGGCAATTTGATATAGATTATATACATATAATCACATAAAATGTATTTTCACATTACTCATGTTATGAAAGAAAAAAAAACAGATTGAAAGAAAAAAAACAGAAAAAAGTGAAAATATTATGCTTTGATCTGTGTTCATATTCTATAGGTTCTTTCCCTAGATGTGGACAGTATTTTCTATTATGAGTCCTTTGGAAATGTCTTAGATTATTATATTACTGAGAAGAGCTAAGTCATTCATAGCTGATCACCACACAGTGTTGCTGTTACTGTGTACAATGTTCTCTTGGTTCTGCTCATTTCACTCTTTATCAGTTAGTTCATATAAATCATTTCAGGTTTTTCTGAAATCTGGATGCTGAGCATTTCTTATCACAATAGTATTCCATTACATTCACATACCACAACTTATTCTTCCATTCTCCAATTAATGGGCTTCTCCTCAATTTTCAACTTTGCCACCATAAGAAGAGCTTCAATAAACATTTTTGAATATGTAGGTTCATTTCCCGTTTTTATGATCTCTTTGGGATACAGGATATGCACAGTTTGGTTTCCTTTTGACCACAGGTCCAAATTGCTTTCCAGAACAGCTGGATCAGTTTAAAACTCCACAACATGGCATTAGTGTTCCAGGTTTGTCATATCCTCTCCAACACTTATCACATTCCATTTCTGCCATATTAGTCAATCTGATAGGTGTGATTGCTATTATTAATTTATTGCTTTAGATTGCTATAGAAAGTCATGAGACTGACATTTTGTTAGGTTACAAACTTATGATCTCTAATTGGAAATCCTCTAGATCTCTTATTTGCATATTTCTTCACAGTGGTGACTCAATACTTTTTCATTTTCATTCATCCAGCTCACACTTTAATCTCTTCTATTTTACTAGGGAATCATTGAGATCTTTAACTTTCCCATTTCTGAATTTCCAAATCTCTAGGTACCATCCCTTTCTTGGAGTTACCCTTTCCCTTATCATATCCTCCTACTTATATCCTTGAATGCATTCCTCCCCTTTGTTTCCATCAGGACCTTCTTCTCTTATTTTTTAAACTGGTCCCTAGATACCACATTTTTGTTTATGTTTTTCCAAGAAACAAATGCCTATGTGCCCTGTTCTTTAAAATAAAAAAAAATAACCAAAAGTTTCCTAATTCTTATTTCAAAATCTTGTATAAAAATCTTGATTTGGATGTCTTACCACCATCTCAAAATCAATATATCTAAAACTAAATTCATCATCTTCTCAATGAAACTTATGCCCTCCTGACACTTACTACCTGTTTAACCTTGAGCAGGTCACGAAATCTCTCTGGGCCTTGACTTGCTCAATTGTGAAGCAAGGAGGTTGGAATAAATGACTCTGAGATGATTTCTAGGGTTCTAGATCTATCTCTATAATGACTCTAGAGCAGAGAACACAACCTAAAATGGAAGATGTTTCATATATTTCAGGGGGCCCATGAACCCAGATGGGAAAAAAAAAATTACATCTTTATTTTCACTAAAATCTGGTTGAAATATAGCTTTTCTTACAGTTAAAAATTTTTAAAAAATATTTTGAAAAGACTTTATAGACTTCATCAGATGGCCAAAATCACAAAACAGTTAAGAACTCCTAGACTAGAACATCCAAGGTACCTTTCAGTTTTAAATCCTATGGTTATACAGGATAGGGACTGCATGCTTTACTTCTTTTATGTATGGAACTGCCATATTAGGAAATAATAATAAAAGTATTAACAAATAAAAAATAAAAATGTACTATGTTATAATATATACTATGTTATAATTTGTGATATGATGATGAAGTGTGGTATAAGATAATATAAAATATTACTACTATAGCTAGCATTCATGTAGTAATTTAAGGTTTGCAAAGCACTTTACATATGTTGTCATTTGAAACTTGACAACCCTGTCAGATAGAGTGCTATCATTAACCCCATTTTTATAGAAAAAGAAACACAGAAAGAGGGTATCTTGACTAGCATCACATAAATATTATATATCTGAGGTATGATTTGAATAAGAAGTTTTTATGACTCTAGGTTCCATTTTCTACCCACTATAATCCTAGATGCCTAGAGGAAATCACCTCTACCAATATAGGTCAAGTGACTTGCCCAGAGTCACACAATCAATATATGTCAGAAACTGAATTTGAACCCACATTTTTCTAGCTCCAAAGTGAACACTTTATCTATTACACCACACTTCTTCAATACAATTAGGAAGGCAGCATGGTGCAGTGACAAGAATAGCAGTGGCACAGCCAAAATGGTAGAGTAGAGGAAGGAACTTACCTGAACTCTCCCAAATTCCACTGCAAACCACTTTAAAATGACACCTCAGATTGAATTCTAGAGTAGTAGAACCAGTGAAAGGTTGAGATGAAAAAACTTTCTAGCCCAATACAACTTAGAATGGTAGCAGGAAAGGTCTATCACATGGAGGTAATCATCAGCCTGGAGTACAGTGCAGGCTATGCAGAGACAAGTCCAGCAGCAGGTCTTGAAGGCATCTGTAAGCAACAGCAGTGGTGACTTTGAGAGCTCTTAGCCCACAGATGGTAAGGGGGTTGGTCATAAAAAAGATTGCAAAGAAACTTTTCTGGATTCAGAACCCTATTTCACTGCCAATATGTTGTTCTAGGTCACAGTCCCAGAGTGAAGAGAAAGACTAGCACTTGTAGCTACAGGGGTGTATGGTGCCTGGTCAAAGTTCCAAGAAGAGTGCTGGTGCTTACTCACAAGGGAGAGAGAGGACTAGTCTGTTCTGTAGCAGCCACACGAGAGCAGAGGTTGGAGTTATACTCCAAGATCTAAAAGGAGCAATAGCATTTGTGCCTTCAGGGAAGCAGGGACTCTGTTCATACATTCAATGAGAAGAGTGTTAGTGGTTACTCCAAAGAGGGTAAGGACCCTGGTCTCAGTTCTAAGGCAGAAGGGGAAACTAGAGCTTGAGGTTGAAGAGAAGTAGAGGACTTGGACACAGTTCTAGGTACATCCTGTGTAAAAACCAGAGCACAGACCAGGAGAGCAGTGAGCATGTCTCTTCTTAGAGCATACCACCTTGGCAACATCAAAAACTTACAGATATCTAGAATTAGTTTTGAAGACAGCACCCCCCCAAAAAAAGGACCTAAGGCTCTGGAAAGTGCCCCCTCAACCCTGGGGGAAAGAGACCAACTTTAACATAAAGGATAAAAGTCAAGAAAAAAAGTGAAAAAAATGAGTGGACAACAAAAAAAGAACTTGACCATAGAAAGTTACTATGGTGGCAGGGAAAATCAAGGTAGGAACTCAGAAAATATTATTGTCAGAACAACTACAAGTAAAGAGTTTTAAAGAAAAAACTATGAATTGGAGACAAGTCAAACAACTATTCCTGGAAGAATTCAAAAAAGAATTTTAAAAATCAAATAGCAGATGTAGAGGAAAAAATGGATAAAGAAATGAGAGTGATGCAAGAAAATTATGAAAAGAGAGACAATAGCTTCATAAAAGAGGTACAAAAAAAGAAGAAAGTAACACCTTAAAAATAAAATTGGCTAAATGGTAAAAGACGTATAAAAATCTACCAAAGAGAAGAGCTTCTTAAAAAATATAATTGTCCAAATAGAAAAATAATTTACATAAGTTCAGTGAGCAAAATAATTCCTTAAACGCCAGAATTGGTCAAGTGGGAGCTAATGACTACATGAGACATCACAAAACAATAATACAAATGAAAAGAATGAAAAAATACAAGAAAATGTGAAATATTTCATTGGAAAAACAACTGACCTGGAAAATAGATAGCAGAGAGATAATTAAAGAATTATTGGACTACCTGAAAGTTATGATAAAAATATCCTAGAAATATTATTTCAAGATATTATTTAGGAAAATTTCTATGATACCTTAGAACGAGAGACTAAAATAGAAATTGAAAGAATCCACTGTTCACTTCCTAAAAGATATCCCAAAATGAAAACTCCTGAGAATATTATAGCCAAATTCCAGAGTTCCCACATTAAAGGATCAAATGAAATATGATATTCCAGAAGACAAAGGAACCAGGATTACAACCAAGAACAATTTACTTAGCAAAACTGGGTATAATCTTTTAGGGGAAAAGAATGGACAGACATTCAATGAAATAGCTTTTAGATATTTCTGATCAGAGCTGAATAGGCAATTTTATTTTCAAATACAAGACTCAAGAGTATTTGAAGGTAAGCATGAAAGAGAAATCATAAGGGAATCAATAAGGTTAAAGTGCTAACATGCCTATGTGGGAAGGTGATACTTGTACCTCCTAAGTACTTTATCATTATTAGGGCTGTTAACAAGAGTATACATAGACAAACGACAAAGGTCTGAGTTAATTGTGATGGGATGACTTCCAAATAATAAAATTCAGGGGTGAGAAAAAGAGATACATTGAGAGAAGGAGGAAGGGAGAGGAAGAATAAGGAAAATTATCTCCCATAAAAGTGTTGATCAAGGAAGAGCTTTTATAGTGGAGGGGAAAATGGCAAAAGTGGCTGGAAACACTTGAACCTTATTCTCATCAAAATTGGCTCAAAGAGGGAATAACACACATTCATTGGACATATACATCTTCTATTCCCTAATACATTATAAATGATGATAGAAATCAACTTCCCCTATAAGGAAGTAGGAGGGAAAGGGGAGAAATAAAGGGACAAGTTATGCTGATAGTAGAGAGAGTAGACTGAGGGAGATGTTGGTCAGAAGGAAATGGGCTTTTGAGGAGGGAAGGGATAAGAGAGATAAAAGGTGAAACAGGGAAAAAAATAGGATGAAGGAAAATACACAGCTAGTAATCGTAACTGTGAATGTGAATGGGATGAACATACCTATAAAATGGAAAAGATAACAGAATGGTTTTAAAAAACAGAATCCAAAACTATATTGTTTACAAGAAACACACTGGAAGTAGAGATACACTAACAGAGTAAAAATAAGGGGCTGGAGCAGAATGTATTGTCTTTACCTGAAGTTAAAAAATATATCAGGAATAGCAATAATGATCTCAGACAAAGCAAAAGTAAAAATAGACTTAGTTGAAAAGGTAATCACGAAAATTACATTTTGCTAAAAATAACAACATACCATAGGAAATGAACCAATATCAATACTAAACAGATATTCAGCAAATGGCATAATATCCCAATTCTTAACAGACAATTTAAATGAGTTACTGGAGGAAATAGAGAGTAAAACTATACCAGTAGGAGACCTCAGTTTCCCCCTATCAGAAATAGATAAATCCAACCATAAAATAAACAAAAAAGATGTTATGGAGATGAATAGAATTAAATAAAAATTAAATATGATAGACTTCTGGAGAAAATACGAGTAGAAAGGAGTCTACTTTTTTCTCTTCTGTATATGGCACCTTCACCATAAATGACCAAATATTAAGGCATAAGAATATCACAAGCAAATGCACAAGTGTCTATAATAAATGCATCTTTTTCAGACCATAATGCAACAAAAATTAGATTCCATAAAAAGAATGTGGAAACATAGATTAAACATTAATTGGAAACTAAGGAACCTAATACTAAAGAACAAGTGAGTCAAAGAACAAATCATGAAAATAATAAATCATTCTGTTAAAGAGAATGACAACAATTAGAAAAAAATACCAAAATTTATGGGACGCAGCCAAAGCAGTGCTTAGAAGAAAATGTATATCTCTAAACATCTACATCAATAATATAGAGAAACAGCAGATCAATAAACTGGACATGCAACTAAAAAGATAAACTGGAAAAAGAACTAATTAAGAAAGAACAAAGGCTTTTTTCACATATAGTCAGGTGACCTGGGTTCAAATATATTTCCTAATGTTTGCAATTTCTCTAACCTTGGACAAAACACCTAACTATATTGGCCTCAATTTCCTGATCTACTTTTGCATTTTACAAGATGTTTAAAAGGAGGACATTGTGAAACTAAATAATTCATACACTGATTGGAAAGTTTTGATGGATGCATGAGAATCTTCCAGGGTCTCTTGAAATTCCAGATAGTCATTTATAATGTAATAATGTTAAGAGAAGGAGCACTATGGTCTAGGAGTTAGAAGACTTGGATTCTACCACCATAACTGTCAATAACTTGCTGTATGATCTTGAATAAGTTTCTTCCTCACTCTGAGCTTTAGATTTCTCATCTGTAAAAGGATGAATTTGGACCAAATGATCATCAAATTCCCTTCTGTCATGTAGACATTCATAGTTCATGAACCCATGCACTCTTTTAGCCATGCCTTTCTTTTTGGAATGATCCTCCTGCTCCTCTGTGGAAGACTAGATCTCCTTACCTCTCCATCAATCATTCTGACTCCCAGGTAATGTATCCCTCTTCCAATGTTACTTATGTGGCACTAATCCTTAGAAATAATGCATTGTTGTCCTTTTCTAATAGTGAAATGTAATTTATTATATGGATTATTTCTTATTTGAGGTATTTTATTTATGATTATTGTTACAAAACTTCATTATAGAGAATATTTTGTATTTTTCTATCTAAAGCCAATATGCCAAACCCATCATCACTAATTTATAGGAAAGCTTTTCCCAAATAAAACACTAAATTAGTTCCTTTTGTTAAAAAATCCCTTATCCACTTCCAGAAATTTCAGCACTTTAGCCAACCATCCTTTCTCCTTCAAATGTTTTAATTTATTTTAAAAATCAGAAATGAAATGGTTAAACTTTTATTATTCATACTGCATTTGTAGTAAATTGTGTAATAGTTTTCATGTCTTAATTACTTAAATTTTATATTGAGCTATAGTGATATTATCTCTCTTTCTGTCTCCACACAATTGTATTTTATAATAGCTTTTATTAGGGCCTACATGAGTGGAATTTAAAATGAACACATCATTGCTGTTACTAGTGCTGTATAGAAAAGAGAGCACTTTTCTGATATTTGGCATGAAAAGTACTTTCCTTTGTATTTTATGACACATAGCAAGTTGTATTAGTTGGGGACATATTTTGAACAGAATGGTAACTAAGGGAGACTACAGAACGGTTTTTTTTTCCTCCTGCTTTTAGTAACTTCCTCTGTAAAAGATGGAACATTTTCAGTGCCTCAAGAAACTCTCCCCCACTAAAGATTCAGCTAATTATAGTAAAATTATATATATGTATATGTGCATGCATGTAATATCTTTAAATAAGCCCTTTCCTCTTTTTGAGAATGGATAGGGTCCGTTTATATTACTAAATTGTTTGAAAATTGAGTATAAACTGCATTATTATATTTCATCTGTTAATATAGCAAGTCTATTCTTTCCCCATTTGGTAATATTATGTGTAGAAATCTGCAAATATTGTGTGTGTAGCCCTCTGACTCCTAAGCCCTGATCTTTCTTACACAAAGTTCAATAAACCAAATAATTTGATTTTTTAAAAAATGTCCAGGGTATTATACTGTACTGAGACTTTGTTTCAAGTCAAGCATGGAAGAATCTGTGAATCAAAAGGCCTCTTACAAGTAGTAGTTGAAATGAAAAAAGAAAGAAAGAAACAAAGGATTAGGTGGATACTTGAGAAAACGATGGCTACAGAAATAGATGTGAGGAAATATTATAGATGTATATTTAATATTGTTTATTGACTTACTCATAAAAGTCAACCACCCAAATTCTGGAAGTGAATAAACAAGTTTGAGGTGCAGCCTGGTATAGTGGGGGGAGGGGAAGACTGAAGTTAAAAGACAGGGGACTTGGGTTCTAGGCCTGGCTCTGCCCTATTTAGTAGGAGATTTTCAATAAACAATTTTCATTTCTCTGGCCTCCAGTTTTTTCCTCTAGAAAATGAAAGGGTGATTATCTCTAAGGTAACTTCCAACTCAAACTTTTTATGAATTTAGGAATTGGAGTCAACTACCTATGTCTTAGAACCCAAATAAACTTTGTGATATTAGGCTAGCTACCCCTCTGGACTTCAGTATTTCCTAAATTGAATCAGTCCCAGAATGCTTCTGGACTTTACAGAATTTATAGGCACAGGTCTAGGAAATCTGGGAGAGGAGGGAGAAAAGAGAAAGAGAAGGGAAGAAGTTAGAAAATGGAAACATGATACAGGAGAAAAGAGCTGTGGGTCTAGAGTCAAATGTACTGGTTTCAAATCCTGACTTTTCCCTTTTCTACATGGATGAACTTCAAGCAAAACAACTGACTTCTTTGGGTCTCAGTTTCTCATCTCTCATTTTTTTCATCTCTCCTCATTGAAAGGGTTAGACTAGACCCTATCCATTATCTTCTTTCTAGGGTTCTTTCTGTCTTTGAACCCTATGATGCTACGAGTAGCACAGACGTACTAACAGATATTCATAGAAATTTTGACATAACAAAAGGATATTGCACTTATTTTTTATACCCTGAAAAAAATACTGCATGTAGTAATAAATATTCACATAATTTCAGAGTTAAAAGGAATCTCAGAACCCATTAAACTCTATCCATACCTGAATCCCTTCTGCAAAGTATCTAATAAGTGCTTTTGATTTAATGTCCCATTTAGGGGTAATGAACTACCTCCTAGCATATTTTGCATTGGTTAGTTCTAATTGCTAGGAAGCTTTTCCTTATGTCAAATCTAAATATGGCTCCTTCCCACCCATTACTCCTAATCCTGTTCTCTGGTTCTAATCCCAACAAATCAAATTTTTCTGCCATGTGATAGCTCTTTAGATAATTGAAGATAGCTACTATGCCTCCCCTGACCACATCTATCTCTCCACAACCTTCTCCAGGATAAATACCTCCATTTAAAAAAATAAACTTCCTATGATCATCTTTGTGCCATTCACCATGGTAGCTACTCTTCTATAGTTGAATTCCAGCTAACCAAATGTGGTGCTGCTTGTACAGTGGCTTCCTCATCACCTAAATCGAAGATTACCTTTTTTAAGGTAATCGGAGATTGTATTGGCATTCCCATTTTCTATATCAAACTGTTGGCTTTTATTGAGCTCCCACTATAACTCCCAGATCATTTCAGATGGGCTTCATCTAGCCAGAATTTTTCTGTCTCTTACTTGTAAAGATCACTATTGAACCCAATTATAAGACTATATTTAGCCCTAATACATTTTATCTTAATAGATAGAATAAACTCTTCTACCTCTCTACATAATTTTGATTTCTGATTCTATTGTTTGTTATTCATAGTTTAACTTCCAAGTGAAGTGAATTTAAGTGAGGCAGAACTGTGCAAAGTCATCAATCTCATTCTCTACTCCAGAGTACTGGAGTCTGGTAAGACATGGATGACTAGTGGTGGCCCAGGATGCAGTGGGAGACCTTGAGCTTTTTAAGGTAAGATCTATCCCAGATCTCAGTTTGTCTGCAGCAACACACATTCAGTAATTAAAGGTTAGGTAAGATTTGAAGCAAAAGGTTGCCTAGTTTGCCTTCACAAAAGAATCATTCCAGAAGGGGAAGACTCTCAGAATTTCTGGCCAGAACAGAAACAATCACTATTTACACCCATCCTGAGTCATCAAAATTCAAACAATGAGCAAATGAGGCTTGGGCTGGGACCTATTATTGGCCAGTCAGTGAGAGCCATAATGACTTGGATTTAAAGTCAAGTAGCTCAATTAGGACTCTATTGTGCAGTGTGTCAGTTACCCCTCCTTGTTATATACCACCTGAAAATTTTATAAGCATGGCACTTGTTCTGATCCAAGTCAATGATTTAAAAACAAATTAAATAGGAGAATTACAAAGGTAGATCCATAGGGCACTATGCTTTACACTGCCTTCCAAAGGAATATTAAACCATTAATGACTGCTCTTTGGATCTGGTCACTCAAGTTCCATAGCCACCTAATTGTTCTACTATACAGCCTATATTCCTTTATCTTTTTCTACAAGAATAGCATGAAACACATTGTAAACTAGGCAAACTATATTGACACAATTTTTCTGATCTAACAACCTAACAATGCTGTCAATAAAGAATATCAAGTTAGTCTTGCATGACTTAGACTTGATGAACACCTGATGACTCTTGATGATCATGGCTTCCTTTTTTAGATATTCACGAACTATATTTAATAATATTTTTTGTGTGAGAATTTTTCCAGGAATAGATGTCAATATCACTGGTCTAACTGAGTAAACCAAATTCCTTCTTCACTAGTTGTAAACTCCCTTCTCTTCTAGAGGTCATTAAGAGCATCACGTTAATTCTTAATTTTTTTGTCTTTAGAGTTGCAGTCTTCAGAACTGCCTATCTCCTTGGGCTGACTTCTTATGATGGACCTACCTACCTGTTTGCCCATCCACAAAGCTACAAGCTGAAGATAGTGCAGGACCTGGTGGTCACAGGTTTTATTTTGCCAGAACCTGTCACTGACTCCACCCATCATGCTCTATAAGTGAACAACTAGCAAAGATCTATGATCAGTAACAGAACATTGAATGGAAAAGCATTGGCCATATGAGCTTCAGTCCATTTCCAGTAATAAATCCATACTTCATAATGCAGGGAAAGCCAGAACCAGATCCAAAATTCCCTAAGTCCTTCATCTGGTGACTGGGGTTATTAGACATGTGAGGGATGCAATAGTGGCAGACTGTATTAAATTTTCCAATCTTTTGTCTAATGGCAGGAGCAGCCTTGGGGAACTAAATAAACCAACTGTTTCTTCCCTAGAATTTCAGGGTTTGGAGCATCTTATTTACTGTCTGGAGAGTGCCAGAGATGCTGTGGTCTTACAGCTGTGCAGTGCATGTTTTATTATGTATTGTATAATAGATTTTGTTGATTCTATGCAATGAGGAAATGTTGTGTATTGTATCCAAGCTTTGTGCATTCCTGTAGGGAACCACAACTGTTACACCCAGATTAAATTACCAGAACTTGATGAAACAGAACAAATCCATGGAAGATTCAAGGGTTTGTCCAAAGGATGAAAGGCTTGAAAGCTAATTCTGTTTCGATATATCCACACTAACCACACCCCTTGGACTTACAAGATGTTTTTTCCCCTCTTGATCAATTGGCTGGGTCTGTTACTGTGATTTCCCTTAGACAAATAGCCAGTACTCTCCTAGTAAGAATCTTCCATAAGCATGACATGAATTAAGTGAACAAATACACAAAGCAAAATGTTGGCAATGACCATGTGCTCTAGGAAAATTCTATTGGAAGACTGTAAGTATCTATAGGAACAATGGCATGATGAAGCAACTCAGACAGAGGTCATTGGTCTATGTGATGTCATGAGACCTACCCACTTACAGGAATCCTGGTTGAGGCTCAGATGTCCCAGCTACTTAAAAGAGTCTTGGTATGGAGAAACATATAAGCACAACAAAACTAAATCATATAACTTTTACTCATAGCTCACCACAATGGTTCTAGACTTACAGGTTCTGGTTTCAAATCCTGACTTTACTCTTTCCTACATGGGTGAACTTCAAAACAATTTTAATCCTTATGAGTACTTGAACAAGATACGTGTTTATTACATTGTCCTATGTGACTGGAGATCTGCCTCCCTTTGGTCTGACTGAATTTGTCTCTGTTGTAGATTATATAGAAGTAATGTTTCTCACAATTAGGCTTCCCAAATCTGCCATATGCTTCTGGATTCTTTCCCTTTAATGACCAGTAGGGATGACATTACCTACATTCAATAATTTTTAGATTCTTTTTTATTAATATCATGTGTGATACAAAATTTCACATTTAATATTTTGGATAGGAAAATATCACCAATATTGAAATTTTCTTACAAAATTCCTTATCACATATACTGAATAGATCAATTTTAATTGATGGAGAAAAAAGGACAAAAATTATCAGTTTCATCAGCTCCACCCAGCCTTTTCCAGTTGTTCTTGAATTGATTTGCATGGAAATCAGCAACATTAAGGGAGTGAAAGTGAATCTCCTCACCCTAGTTCCTTGGCAGTTTTGCTATATTAGGTGAAAAATATTTAAAGCACCTTATATCATGCTGTGGTCATTTTGGGGAGATGATGTCAGGTATTAACTAAGGTAAACAAACTGTATGAAGACAAAGAAATGTGATGTATACTGCAAACTTTCTAGGGGAAAAAGTGATTCATTTTAACATCTCTAAAAAGAAAACACTTAAAGAAGATGTTTTGCAACTAATTACTAGATTCTCCACTGCAGACAAGGAGATGTGAAGGAGACTAAAAATGGCCCTGGTCATCAAAGGTAGGTGGGAAGCTGAAATAAGATGCCTTCTAAAAGAGATGGTACTAGTATTAGTGACTCTAGCATGAGTTGATGTTTCATGAGATAGTATTAGCATTAATTGGAGTTAAAGTTGTTAGGGAAGATTTCATCAAGGTAGACTTTGATTTCAGTTTTGAAGAATGAATAGGAACTGAATAAGAAAGAAAGGAAGGGCATAAAGGAACAAAAAACATTCGCTTTCTCCTTAGGATGAGATCCAATATGAATTATTGAAAAATAGATAGAAGATCTTTATAGATACTGATAAATAGGCTACGGTCATAAAAAGGCATAAAATATCCCAACATTCTCATTACCCCTCAGAAAATATTAGAAAGAGGATGTTAGATAAATCTATTATATGTATACACATGTATGTATGTATGTATGTATATACGTGCATACACCTATATGTGTGTATGTATAAATAGAAAGAAAAAATGAAAAGCAACAGAAATGAACCCCTCCATCCTGTCCAGAACTATTCAAAAAAACTATGGAAAGCTGGCAGAGCCTGAGAGAGTCATCACATAACTATAAGCTAAACCATAAACTAAAGCAAACAGTTTTGAAGCTGAAGATCTCTGAGAGGGCAACCATACTAGTAATGGAGTCTATGAACTCTGAGAAAGGGTCTAGACCAGAGAGTTACTGTGAACTCCAGAAATAAGGTTTAAAACTTACCAGTTGTCTCAATAAAAATGTTCCAGGGTTATTGTAGGCCAGCCTAAACTCTAAAATTATGAACCTGCATGAAGATCCCTGTTCTGGCCAATCATACAAAAAGCAGAGAATAGAGCCTGCAGCCATATGTCACTGCACAGGAAGGTAGGGTTTTTTTGTGTGCTCCTTAAAGCACTGGAAATCATAGGGACCAAGTCAAAACCTGCATATCTGAGCTATGACAGGTGAGAAGGGGAGGTATTTCAAGAGGCCTGAGGCTAGTGTTAACTTCTAAATTTTACTAGAGTTAATTAAGATGGTAGCAAAGGACAAAGTCAACTCTAAGTAAGAGATTGTTGAACGAGAAAATAGCAAAGGGTCAAGGTCAGTACCCACAGTCTACCATGAAGAAACAAAAGCTAGGAAGAGAGGGAAAGCATGGTGTACTAGTCATGGCTTCCAGAACAGCAGAGACAGTGACATCCTGACAATAGAGGGGATAGACTCAAGCTGTATCTACTCAGATTATCCAAGAATGTTGGAGGGGACAGTGCTTTGTCCAAGTTCATAATTCTAATCTAAAAACTGAGGCAGAAAGTGTGAGTGAAAATGATGAACAGAATGAAGAAATACAAGGGTTTAGGAAAGTATTCTCTATCTATTATTCATGGACTCTAATTCCAAAGTAATCCATGATAGATTTCAGGGAGTCCATGACTTTGAAAGGGGGGGGAGAGAAATCACATTTTTGTTTTCAACTAATTTCTGGTTTCCTTTGAAGTTACATGAATCTTATTGTATGCATTCAAATTTTTTTCTTCTGAGTAGGGAATCCACAGGCTTTCCTAGAATATAAGAATTCCCGGAAAAAATGAGACAAGAGATTTTTTAAATCTCTTTAGAAAAATGGAAAGAGAATAGTTTAAAATGGAAAATAGAAAATAGAAAATCTTATCCAATAGTGGACTCCCTGAAAACTACAAACAGAACCCAATAATTGCATGAGACAAGAAATATTAAGACAAAGTCAAGAGACAGAAAAAAGCAGAGAAAATGTAAAATACCTACTATTTAAATGCAAAGTATCTACTATTGAACTTGAAAACAGGTCAAGGAGAGATAATTTAGGAATCACTGGGCTCCCTGAAAACCAAGGCCAAACAAAAAACTTAGATACCATGTTTTATTAATCATTTAAAAAATATTTCAAATCTGTTAGAACCACAGGACAAAGTAAAAATAAAAGATTACCATGAGTCATCTCCTGAAAGAATACAAAGTGAAAACACCTAGAAATGACATAGCAGTGGTGGTAATCATAATTTTAGACAAGAAGTATTGACATCAGAAATGCATAAAGTTATAATCAGGGAAACAACATTATGCTAAAAGATGCCACAGGAAATGAAATAATATAAGCATTTAATGTATTTGTATTTAGTTGCATGGTATGTAAATATCTGAAGGGGTAGTTGCTTGAAATTTAGGGAGAAATGGACATAAAGACAAAATAGTAGGGGACTTCAATGTGTTCCTTTCAGAGGTAAATAATTTTCTAACAAAAAGTTAAATGAATAATTTAAAAATGTAAATAATTTTAGAAAAGGTAGATATTCAAGATATCTCATGGTCACTGACTACACAAAAATATACATATTTCTTAGCTGTGTATGGGACCTTTAAAAAGACTGTCTATGACTTAGAACATAAAAACATCATAAAAATAAAAAATACAATATTAAACACCTTTTATGACCACAATGCAATATATTAAAATGAAATTAAATGTTTCTGAAGAAATAATTGAAACATGGAGATTAAATAGTTTAACCCTAAAACAATTAGTGGGTCAAAGAATGAATCATTGAAACAGTGAGTAATTTCATCTAAACTTATATTTATATAGTTTATATAGTAAGTTTATATCTCTAAACACTGTCAACAGTAAAAGAAGGGGGGAAATCAATGAATTGTATATGCAATTTTAAAGATAGTTTAAAATGCAACAAATCAAAAATATTCAATAAAATACAAAAATGGAAATTCTGGAGGGACAGAGCCAAGAAGATAAAGTAAAAGCAGGGACTTACCTGAGCTCTCCCCAAAGTTCTCCAAATTCCTGTAAAAAAAAATTACTATAAACAAATTCTAGAGTTACATAACTCACAAAATGACAAGGTGAAACAAATTCCAAAGCAAGTCAACCTGGAAAGTCAACAGGAAGGGTCTTTCCAATCAGAGAGCAGAGCATGGTCCAGTGTGGGACACACCTATACAGACAGGCTGAAGCAGGTCCCAGGGGACCAAATCATTGGCAGCTGTGTCAGTTTCCAGACTTCTCAACCTCCAAACACCAGAAAGGTAAGTGGGAAAACTCTGTGAGATCTGACTAAAAGAGGAGCAGGCTGTCTGGCCAGTCTGGTCCCAGCCCCAGGTAGGTGGGGGTAGTGACAGCAAGGGTGGTGGTAGCAGCTATCAGTGGTGGTCAGTGGTGGTGATAGAAGCAGCAGAGGCTGCTTTCAGATCTCTGAGCACACAGATGGTGAGGGATTAAGCAACTGATACAAAATCCCTGAAGTCTGCGATAGTATACCCACCTCCACTGGAAGCAGAGTCCCACCTTGACAAAGACCTAGAAAGTCAAGTGTTTGGCTGAGAAGATGAGCAAATGTCATAAAAGAACTCAGATGATAGAATCTTACTTTGGTGAAAAGGAAGAGCAAGGAATGCAACCAGAGGAAAACAGCAGAGTCAAAACTTCTACATCAAAAGCTTCTAAGGTGAATATGAATTGGTCACAGGCTGTATAGGAGCTCAAAAAGGACTTTGAAAATCAAGTAAGGGAAGAAGAAAAATTGGGAAGAAAAATAAGAATGATACAAGAAAACCATGAAAATTGAATCAACAGCTTGCTAAAGGAAACTCAAAAAATACTGAAGAAAATAAAACCTTAAAAGTAAATTAACTCAAATGGCAAAAGAAGCCCAAAAAGCCAATGAGGAGAAGAATGTCTTAAAAAGCAGAATTGGTCAAATGAAAAAAGAGGTCCAAAAGCTCACTGAAGAAAATGATTCCTTCAAAATTGGAACTGAGCAAGTGGAAGCTAATGACTTTATGAGAAATCAAAAAATTATAAAACAGAATCAAAAGAATGAAAAAATGGAAGACAACATGAAATTCGTTGCAAAAACTACTGACCTGGGGAAAAGATAGAGGACAGAGCATTTAAAAATTATTGGACTACCTGAAAGCCATGATAAAAAAAAAAAGAGCCTAGACATAATCTTTCAAGAAATTTTCAAGGAAAACTGCCCTGATATTCTGGAACCAGAGGGTAAAACAGAAATTGAAAGAATCCACTGATCACCTCTGGAAAGAGATCCAAAAAGGTAGAACTCCTAAGAATATTGCAACCCAATGACAGAGTTCCCAGGGCAAGGAGAAAATATTGCAAATAGGCATAAAGAAACAATTTAAGTATTGTAGAAATACACTCTGGATAACACAAGATCTAGCAGCTTCTATATTAAGGGATTAAAGGGTTCAGAATATGATATTCCATGAGTCAGAAAAGTTAGGATTAAGACCAAGAATAACCTACTCAGTAAAATTGTGTATAGTCCTTCAGGGGAAAATATGTATATTCAATGAAATAGAGAACTTACAAGCATTCCTGCTGAAAAGACCAGAGCTGAATAGAAAATTTGACTTTCAAATAAGGTAAACAGGAAAGAAAAAAGTTGAACTATTTACATTCCCAACATGGAAAGATGATATTTTTAACTCATGAGACCTTTCTCCATATTAGGGTAGTTGTAGGAAATAGATGGTAGATAGATAGATACCTAGATACATAGATAAATGGATAAAAGTCACAGGATGAGCTGAATATGAAACAATGATATCTAAAAAATAAAACTAAGAGGTAAGAGAGAAATATATTGGGAGGAGAAAGGGAGAGATATAATGGGGTAAATTATCTCACATAAAAGATGCAGGAAAAAGGTTTCACAATGAGGGGAAGAAGGGGGAAATGAGAAGGAAAGAGTGAACCTTACTCTAATTTGATTTCACTTAAGGGGGGAAAAAACATACACACTGAATTGGGTATGTTATCCTACAGAAAAGTATGGGGAAAGAGGGGAGAAGGATGAAGGGAGGGCATATTGGGGAAGGAGGGTAGTCAGAAGCAAACACTTTAGAAAAGGGACAGGGTCAAAGGAGAAAAGAGAATAATTGAGGGGTGGGATAGGCTGGAGGGAAAAATAGTCTTTCACAACATGATGATTATGGAGGTGTTTCGCATCACTACACATGTATAACCCATATTGAACTGCTTGCCTTCTCAATGGGGGTGGGTGGGGAGGGAAGAAGGATGAGAATTTGCAACTCAAAGTTTTAAAAACATGTTAAAAATTATTTTTCTATGTAACTGGGAAATAAAATACATAGGCAATGAGATAGAGAAATTTATCTTGCCCTTCAAGCAAGTGAAGGGGAAGGGGATAAAAGGGGGTGACAAAAGGGAGGGCAGATTGGGGGAAAGGGTAATCAGAATGCACGCCATCTCAGGGTGGGGAAAGATGAGTGAAGCACCAACACAATATTCACAGCATCCATAGCAACAACTAATATCCTGGCATAATTTTGTATCACAAAATACAACAGACTCTCCACATGGAAGACAGAGCCAAAATATATATGCGGACACCAGAAAGTCAAACCCATCATTGTAAAAAATTTATACACAGTAGTAATGCAGAGGACAACACTATCCCCAAGTCTTGCCCCTGGTAAGCTTCCTACAAACCAGCAGCATTAAACAAATCACAAGCAGGCCACCTTAAACAAAATCTCAAACAAGCTCTTTCACTCACACTAGCCAGCTGCCTGTTTGCCTGCATCCTTCCTAGCTCTGACTAGACTCTAACCAATTTCCTCTCAACTCTGCTCTAGCTCTGCCTCTTCCTGTTCCATACTTCCTGTTCTACCCATTCAGCAAACTCTTCCCACAACGGGCTCCATGTGACTCAGACTCATGTGATTCAGGCTGCCATGTGACCTAAGCAGGTCACATGGGCCTGTTAATGAATGGGAAAGATCTTCCCATTTAAATTACCATTACAATGGTATATACTCCATTGCTTGTAAATCTTACTTCCCAGTTGCATATAAAAAGCAATTTCTAATATTCATTCTTAAAACTTTGATTTCCATATTTTTTGCCTTCTTCCCTCCTCACCCACCCTCACTGAGAAGGCAAGCAATTTCATGTAGGTTTTACAAGTGTAGTAACTCAAAACATTTCCATAATAGTCATGTTGTGAAAGACATGGCTTTATTTCCCTCCATCCTATAGTGCCCACTAATTCTATTCTCTCCTTTGACCTTGTTCCACCTCAAAATGTTTGCTTCACCCACACATTTGCCCTCATTCTATCACCTCCTCCTTATCCTCTTCCCCCTTGCTTTCCTGTAGGGTAAGACAGATTTCCATACTTAATTGAGTCTGTATGTTATTCTCTCCTTCAGTTAAATCAGAGGGGGATTAAGGTTCACTTATTCACTCTCACCTTCCCCCTCTCGACCTCTACTATAAAAGCCTTACTTTGCCTCTTTTATGTGAGATAATTTATTCCATTCTACCTCTCACTTTCTCTACTATAACCCTCTCTCTTATCCCTTAATTTTATTTTTTATATCTAAACCCTACATATAATGATTTCTGTTTCCTGTTCACCTTTTCATGCTTCTCTTGAATATTGTATTTGAAAGTCAAATTTTCTGTTCAGCTCTGATATTGACATCAGGAATGCTTGAAAGTTCTCTATTTCATTGAATACCCATTTTTTTCCCTTGAAGTATCACACACAATTTTTCTGGGTAAGTGATTCTTGATTTTGATCCTAGCTCCTTTGACCTCCAGAATATCATATTCCAGGCCCTCTAATCACTTAACGTAGAATCTGCTAGATCTTGTGTTATCCTGTTTATATTTCCACAATACTCACATTGTTTCTTTCTGGCTGCTTGCAATATTTTCTCCTTGACCTGAGAACTCTGGAATTTGGTTACCATATTCCTAGCAGTTTTCCTTTGGGATCTCCTTTAAGAAGGGATAGGTGCATTCTTTAATTTCTATATTCCCCACTAGTTCTGAAATATCAGGGCAATTTTCCTTGATGATTTCTTGAAAGATGATGTCTAAGCTCTTTTTTTTGATCATGGCTTTCAAATAAACCAACAATTTTTAAACGATCTCTCCTGGATCTATTGCCCAGGTCAGTGTTCTTTCCAGTGAGATATTTCACATTATCTCCTGTTTTTTATTTCTTTTTGTTTTGTTTTATAATTTCTTGATTTCTCATAAAGTCATTAGCTTCCATTTGCTCCATTCTAATATTTAAGGAATTAATTCTCAGTGAGCTTTTGGATATTCTTTTTCATTTGGCCAATTCTAATTTTTTAAGGTATTCTCATTTTTGGCTTTTTTTTGAACACTTTTTCCATTTGGTCTAGTGTGTTTTTTTAGGGTGTCATTTTTATCAGTATATTTTTGGGTCTCCTTTAGCAAGCTGTTGACTCATTTTTTTATGATTTTCTTGCATCACTCTCATTTCTCTACCCAGTTTTTCCTCTACTTCTCTTACTTGGTTTTCAAAATCCTTCTTAAGCTTTTATATGGTCTAAAACCAATTTCATTTTTCTTTGGAGGCTTTGGATGTAGGAGCTTTGATTTTGTTCTCTTCTGCTTGTATGTTTTGATCTTTGTCACCAAAATATGATTCTATAGTCTGTCTTTTTCCCCTGTTTGCTCATTTTCCCAGCCAATTACTTTTGAGCCCTTTGTTAAGGTAGAAATGTGCTTCTAGAATGGAGAGTGCTCTATCCCACACTTCAGGCATTTTTCAATGCTATTTTCAGAGATATTTCCAGGGACCTATAAACTTTTAGTTCTTCCAAGGTTGAATGATCAAAGGAGAGGTATTTACTCCTTTCCTGTGCTCTGATCTGTGAGTGACCATATTCATTCTTTTCTGCCTTAGAACTGTGGAGTAGGTTCCCTCTCTAGCATCATCACAAGGTCTGCCACACCAGTGCTCCTCCTCTCCCCAGTAATCCCACCCAAGACTGCATCCCAGACCCAGTCAGGGAAAAGAAAGAGAATCCTGCCTCAGGGCCAGCAAAGAGATGCCTGCAATCACCATTTGATCAGCTGCTTGATCCCCCATTGTCTATGATCTGAGAACTCCAGAAGTATTCACTGCCACTACCACCACCCCGGTGCTGGAGCTAGATCATGTTCTTCTCTCCCCTAGGTCTAACAGAACTCTCCCACTGACCTTTGAAATTGTGTATGGCATTTGTAGGTTGAGAAGTGTGGAAACTGCCACAGCTGCCAGTGATTAAGTCCTCTGAGGCCTACTCTGGCCAGTCTGTGTGGGCACGGTCCACACTGGACTGTACTCTCTTCCTAGCCCAGTGCAATATATTCTTCCTGTTGACCTTCCAGGTTGTCACATAGATTTATTTCACCACATCATTTTGTGGGTTCTGAAGCTCTCGAATTTATTTAGAGTCATTTTTTACAGGTATTTGGAGGGGTTTGGGGGAGAGCTCAAGTAAGTCCCTGTTTTCACTCTGCCATCTTGGTTCTGCCCCTTCAAAGTCATTCTTGAAACAATATTGCTGTTACTACATACAATGTTCTCTTGGTTTTGCTCATTCTGCATCATTTTGTGCAAATCTTTCCATGCTTTTCTAAGAGCAAAAAGTTAATTTCTTATAGCATAACAGTATTCCATCATAACCATATCCCACAAATTGTTCAACCATTGCCTAATTGGTGTGAATCTCTACAATTTCTAGTTCTTTGTCACCACAAAGAAAGCAGCTATAAACATTCCATTTATATTCAAAGTTATCCTTAGTATTTATGAATTTCCCTCCACTTTTACTCACTATTTTCTTCCTCTGCCTCTCTTTTTACCCTGTCCCTGTTACCTTATTTTCTCCCCCTACCTCCAAACCCCCATTTTATCCACTTCTTTGCCTCAATCTCAATCCATACACCCCTCTCAAAGTCCCTTTATTCTCTTCCTCACCTTCCTAAATCCCAATCCATACACCTCCCTAAAAGTTCCTTCCCCGCACTGTTCCCCAGTTTTCTTACCTCTTTATATGTTCAGATACCTTTTCAGATGTACATGCTGTTTTTTCTTCAATCCAGATGACAGTAAGGTTCCAGCATTATCAGTCCACCACCCCAACTTGTTTAATCTGTATCAGTTCTTCCTTACATGCCCCATCTTTAATAATACAATTACTACTCAATTTTGTTTTTCAGAATCACTTCATCATATATAACTCAGCCACAGTCAAGAATGTAAGCTTCTTAATGGTTAGGTCAGTTTTACTATTGCATTTGGATGTGATACCTGCTGACTTCTCTTGCAACAAGAACTATTTGTCTTTCAAGTCTACTGGACTTCATGCTGTCCAGAGGGTGCACACATTCCATGTGTATATATGGGAAGTGGAATAATTTTTCGCAAAAGTTTTTATACATTTTTTTTTGTTCTGACATCAAGTGGGATCTCCATCTAATGAGGTAAGCAGTAAGTATTGAGTAAAGAAGACAATTTTTATGGCATGTTTTCTAGCCCCTTCCTCACACCAGAAAGTGAAGAGCTCTTCATGAAATAAGATTGGTAAATAAAAGCAAGCTCACTGAAGTTGGAAGTGGATACATGCTTTGCTTTGTTGTTTTGTTTTTTTGTTCCTGGAATGGCTGCAGTGAAAGATGGAGAAACTGGTGTAGATTTTGCAATCAAAATTAATTCAGTCAACAAACTTGTGTGTCAACAAAAAAAAAAATGAATTGCAGCCTCATGACAATGAAGAAACTGCTACACCATCATCAGCAGCACATATGTTCCACTTGACAAACCCTGATGAGGTCAAATAAAAAAAATTATGCTTGTATTATAGAGATCCTCATCATCACTATGCTGAAAGAGGGCAAGCTTATAGTTCCAGATGACTTTAATAAAAGAACAGGCACAGATTGCCAACGTGGGAAGTATAGAGTTGGAAACAGCAGGAGCAATGGTAATTTACTACTGAAAACTTATGTGTCTCATGACCTCATCACCAACACTGTCTTCCATTTACCTAAATGTAATAAGACTTCATAGATGCACTCTCACAGCAAACACTGACATTCAATATATTGTCATTGTAAAAAGAAGAGACAAACAGGATGTGAGAGTGATGAGAGTAGTGCAGCATGCTGGACTGATCATAGACTTATCCTTTTCAAGCTAAATATTTGTACTTAATAGAAGTGTGGGCCCTAAGACAAGTGAGCAACAAGAAGACTAAATGTCAACCGATCAGAGTGCTTCTCTAAGCAGGAACAGTTTTTTTTTCTAAATTAAAGGGAAAGTTGAACCAAAACACAGTTGGAAATAGTGGAGCAGAAAAGGAGTGGGCAGCTTTCAGAGAACTTGGTGTATAGCATTCTATTTATTCATCTGGACTAGAACATTTGCAAACATCAAAATTGGTCTGACAGAAATGATGGGGAAATTCAGAAGCTGCTAAATGAAATATGAGAACTGCACAAGATTTACTAGCAGGAGAGTTCATCTGTCTCCAGAAAAACAGCATTAAATTCTATCAAAAGTAAAGAGCAAATGAAATTTAGAGAGATACAGGATTTTTAGCTCAGTAAGAAGGCAGACAAATTTCAATTTTATGTTAATAGTAACAATCCAAAATGCTTTTGCAATTCTCTGAAGGTTATTTATGGGCCAAAGATCTATCGTGCATCTCAACTACTTAGTGCTGATGAAGCAATACTGAATAGTGATAAAGACATGATCTTGGAAGAGATGGGCTGAACATTTCCACAGCGTTCTCAATAGACCATCATCAATCAATGAAGTCAATCCTTCTCTAGATGAACTCCCATCTGAATAAGAGGTTTTGAATGCCATTGGGCTCCTCTCTTCTTACTAGGTGCTGATTATATTCTATTCCAGCCGAGATTTACAAGGCAGAGGGTTCTACTGCCCATACAAAAGCTGACTGAATTTTTCTGGGTTATATGGAAAGAGGAATTTATCACCCAGGATTTCAAGGATGTCTCTATTATCCATCCTTATAAAGGAAAAGGAAATAGATTGTCCTGTGACAATCACCGTAGGGGTCTCTATCTTAGTCAAGATTCTTGCCAGAGTCTTCCTTAATAGGCTGATCTTTCACCTGAAGATGGTCATCTACCTGAAAGCCAGTGTGGCTTCAGAAATGAGTGAGGAATGGTCAATAAGATTTTCACTGCCTGACAACACCAGAAGAAATGACAGGAGCATAACAGAGTTCTGTACACAATATTTATCTGACCCAAGCTTTTGATACTGTCAATCATAAGGGCTTGTGGAAAATTATGTCAAAATTCAGTTGCCCAGAGAAGTTCATCATTATTGTATGTCCATTTCATGACAGCATGATTGCCCAGGTTCTGAATAAAAGATGATGCTGTAGTGCATTTCTAGTCACCAGTGGAATGAATCATAGCTGTGTGTTTGCTCCCATGCTTTTTCAGCATGATGTTTTCAGTAATGCTGTCAGATGCCTTCAAGGAGGAAAAAGACATCAAAGTCAACTACCACACCAATGGTAAATTATTTGAACTTTAAAAGTCACAAGCCAAGACTAGAATGAAAGGAGAGTTGGTACATGATATTTTGTTTGCAAAGATTGTGCACCCAATGCAGTCTCTCAAACTGAGATGTATCAAAGTATGACTCTATTCTCTGCTGCATGTGCTAATTTTGTCCTAACAATTAGCACGAAGAAAGCACAGATTCTCCAGTCAGCACCACACTATCCATTTGTGGAAACATTGGTTATAGCAAATGGAGAAATTTTGAATACTTTGGATAAATTCACTTACCCTGGAAGTATATTTTCCAGAGATCTTCACATAGATAATGAGGTTGACACACACATTGCCAAAGCTAGCTCAGTATTTGGGAGGTTCTGAATGAAATTAAAGGAGAGACATATTAGACTGCCTATCAAACTAAAGGTCTACTGAGTCTTTGCACTGACCTCATAACATACGCCTGTGAAAACTAAAGAGTCTACCAGTACCATGCCAGGTAATTGAATCACTTCAGTTTAAAGATCTCCTGGCAAGATAGGATATCAAACATTGATATCCTTTCTCAAGCTAAACTGCCAAGCATTTAAACTCTACTGCAGAGAGAGCAACTCTGATGGGCTGGCCACCTTGTTTGAATGCCAAATATGTTTGCCTAAAAGATTATTTTAAGTAGAATTTATTCAAGGCAAGTGCTCACATTGTGATCAGAAGAAGCAATATAAGGACACTCTCAAAGTCTCTCTGAAGAACTTTGGAATTGATTATATGACATAGGAGACACTGACAAAGAATACCCAGAAAGATCATATCAATGAAGGTACTCTGCTTATGAGCAAAACTAATTGTAACACTTCAAAAGAAACATAAAATATGCGAATTTAGAGACATTTCAACAGCAAATGTTCATATGGACTATTTGTGCCTGATCTGTGGTAGAGCCTTCCAAAATCATATTGATCTGATGAGTCATAGCTGGACACATTGTACCTTGACTCCAAAATAGTAATGTCATTTTGGTCCTCTTCAAGAACAAAGGACAAGCATTTCTACATTTGTATTCTCAGTATCTGATCAGTAGTTAACAGAGTAGGTGCTAAACTCTTACTGACTGATTGACAAATATCTTCTTTACAAATTCTGTGTATCAGTCAATAAAAATTTATTAAGTGCCAAGCTGTGCTGAGGATACAAAAAAAAAAGGGCAAAAGTTAGTACCTGCCCTCAAGGAATTCACAGTCTAAAGACAGGAGATAATACATTTTAAAAAAGCTGAAAAGGGAGGTAAGGGTGGTTCCTGAGAGGACGTGATGAAATAGTTACCTTCATTATTTAAACTAAGAATCTGGGAGGAGGTCTCCCAATAACCACCTTCCTCCTTTCCAATTAGAGGAAAGGTAGCCTAAAGGGCAGGGGGTACCAAAGAAATGTTAGTTTCAAAGTTGATGAAATCTTACAGAAATGTAAGTGCATGTTTATGAAAGTTGAACTATCAGATCTTGTCTTTATTCAGATGCTTTTGCTAGAGAATCTATGCATATTCTTGATAGAGCATCTACGCATATTCTTCCCTGTTCGTATTTAGGATTTCTTAGTGCAGATTAGTCCTCCCATCTATTTGGTCAAGAGAAATAACTTGGAGGAGGCAGCAAGATATAGTGGAAGGATACAAGAAAAGGAAGTATCTTATTTCTACCACTCAAAGAAGTCTCTTTGATGTCTAGGATGTTATGGCTGCTATTAGTTTCCATAAATATACATTCTTTTAAAATAATGTTATTATGAGAATTGGTTCTCATTCCTCTTTTTCTCCCCTAGTCACCTTGTTTGTTTCCTGTGTGTACATGTTTATTTTTGTTTTTACTATGTCCATTCTATTACTAAATTTAAAAGACTTCTTGAGGAGCCAATTGGGCCACATTTATTGGGAGTGTTCTGCGGGTATTCAAGATGCAAACAGAGAAACACAAAAATAAATATGTTGATTTATGAGACAACCCTGTTTTCAATTCCCCATCAGTATGGGCAGGCACGACACAGTGAAGAAATGAAACATCTGGTCCCCTCACGTTTCTTCAGTGAACTTTAGCACCAGATGTAAATCATTCATAAAATCTTAGTGTGTTAGTTAAAAGGTTCTTTTTTCTCATTTAGATATGTATACACATACATGTATATATAATATATGTATATATGTACAAATATATGCACTAACATAAAATATATGTATATTTATATAGGTATAGAGTATATATATACATATATATACTCTATGTGTATATATATATATATTTATATCAGTATAGAGTGTGTGTGTGTGTGTGTGTGTGTGTGTGTGTGTACTTGCTATACCTAGCACTTTACATTAGTCATTACAAATGAAAGGAGGGTAATTTTTGAAGATTCCCAGAGGAGTAAATTTCTAGGAAAAAAAGAAACAAGTGCTTCTGGAAATCTGTGATGCTGATCACTAGTACCAGGAGTATATTTGTAAATGTTTAACAACTGGCTTTCCAAAAAACATATAATGTATTTTTAAGTTCTGTCTGCATCACTAACATTTTTCCATTGCTTTCTTACATAAAGACAATCAGTAAGTCAAGCTCTGTTTTATAAAATTTTCTGATGTCCTGGGTATAAATGCTCACATTGAAGATTTCAAAATCAGTTTTTTCCATATGAGTTCACTCCAGCCCACCCCTGATTAATACCATTTGAGAACAAAACTATTACTTTAGGTTATTCCAATTAATGGTAATAATTCATATTTATATTATACTTTACAAAACCCCTCATTTTATCTTCAAATAAGGTTTACAGGGTAAATAGTATGAATATTATTACATCCATTTAATAATTTAGGAAACTGAGCTTCAAAGAGATAAAGTCACATGGTCATCATGACTCAACAAATAAGTGGCAAAACCAGTGTTTTGCCACTTCCAGAGCTGTTTCTGCTATGTCAGAGTCTCTACAATTTGACTTGACATGGAAAAATACCATGTTTGTCTTTCCTACCAATTCTTTCTGATAGTGTTATATCTGTATTGCATATAATGACGTGGTTTACACATGACTGATTACAAGCAAGGCACTTCACTTCCTTGGTCTTTACAGTTTCCTATTCTATAATATAACTTGTTCACTAATTAGCAGAATAATGGTGTGAAAGATATGTCCAAGGTCACCATACCTTAGACAAATAATTCTTTTTTCCAAGCCTGCCCTTGATTATGTTCCATAGATATTCTACTGGATTGGAGTTCTCAGGTCATTCAAACACATTTATCTCCATTTCTTAAATAATTCTTAACCTTTTGTGATGGATGGTAAAATATGAGGTTCTGTTTCATGTTCTATTAGGTGCAAACATAATAGTCTGTTTCCATTTTGGAATTTCTATAATTCTAGGAAATTACTGCTTCCTAGTTTATCAATAGGTTTATTAAAGCTCCTCATTCCCTTAATGGAGACAAGATTTCCAGGCGGAATTGAGGTAAAAAAGGAAATCCCATCTAAATGGGGGTACGGGGGTTGATGTGTCACGGTCTGATAGGTTCACTTGTCCTTCTGACAATGCCTTGAATAACAAAGTGACCTTTATCAGTAAAAAATGCTTCTTTTTCCAATTTTCAGTATTTCATTTTTTCTGTTACTCTGCTGATGAGTTTTCCTCCACTTTCCATATCAATGGTTGGTTGGTCCTTTTTATACTGATGTTCTTGCTATTCTTCTAACTTTCACTTTTCATCAACAGCCCTGTTTGATTTAAACTTCACAAACATCATACCTCACCCAAAATAAATTGATCACCTGAAATCTCATCATTGTGCCATTTGACTCAGTTTCAGGTATTCAACATCTTCTTGATTTCCTCCTTTCCCTTCTGGTGGGAGGAATAGAGGGAACTCTAAAAACCTTCCAGAACTTTCCTATATCTAAGGCTTGGATCTGAACTTTCTGGCTATCTTTCCACTTTCCTTCAGCAACCCTTCGTAGTTTGAACTCTAGGGAATACTGTACCCCTTGGGGAACCACCCCCTGTGGTTTTCTAACTTCTTTTTCTGTGTTATCTTCCCCTGTTAGACTGTAGGCTCCTTGAAGGAACGGACTTTTTCTTATTTGTATCCCCAACATTTAGCCGTGTCTGGAACATTTTTTTTAATATAAATTTATTTATTTAACTTTTTACATTCATTTTCACAAAATTTTGGGTTCCAAAATTTTCTCCCCATTTG
>CM053769.1:402919181-402973974 GCA_028658325.1 Potorous gilbertii
GTAAAGATACTGGAATGGTTTATCATTTCCTGCAGCTCATTTTACAAATAAGGAACTGAGATAAACAGGGTTAAGTGTTTCATAATTATTTGCCTATCTACAAGTGAACTATAGGTACGTATGCACCTATTCTTTCCACTGATATTATGTGCATATTTGCAGAGAAGTGGGACACAGGCTTATTGGGTGGGGGTAGGAATTTCCCCCATCTTTGCCTTTTTAGCCTTAAGCATTTACTCCCCTGTAAGCACATCGGGTAATGTGAGTGAGCATTTAGAGGTAGTGCTTCCAGTGTACTTGAGAATGAGACTTCAGTGACATCGGATATTCAGTTTCTATTTCTCACTTCTGATTATTTGCTTTAATAATTCAGTGTTGTTATTTCTCTATTAAAAGCCATATATGTTCCCCCTATTGTTTTTTGTTCTTTTCTTTTTAAAACTAATTCTGATTTTTGCCCTGATAGGTTGTAATATGTTGCCCTAATTGTAAGCAGATAGGTCACTCAATGATAACTGCCTCATTAATAAGAAGTCTTTTCCTATATGTTAAGATGAACTGTGTTTCATTTTTATAATGAATGAATTTTATAATGTTCTTTAGTGCCTTTTACATCTAGTATCTAATGTTTTTTCTCAAAAAATGTTCACTATGAAATATTAAATCAATAAACATTTATTAAACACCTACTCTGTTCTAAGCATTGTTCCAAGTGTTGAGAATACAAAGAAAGACAAAAATACAGTTCCTGTTCAGAGCTCTTAAAGTGCTCACAGTCTAATGGGAAGACAATATCTTAGGCCATTAGTATGGTCCTGGTAAGAAAGAGCTGTTAGAATAGCACAAATAGGGAACCATTAATTAACACAAACAAAAACAATAAGAATAATACAGTATCAGAGCTAAGGACGTTGTAGAATCATATAACCATAGACTATTTGGAGTGGAAGAGCACTTAGAATCAAGGAACTTAAAATGTTTGGCAAGGAAATGATCCTCAGACATGAGTCTAACCCACTGTTTTTTGTTAGTTTTATTTTTTAACAGATACTGGAACAAGGCCAAGATTGGTAAAGTAACTCACTTAAGGTCACTTAGATAGTTAATTGCAGAACTAAGTAAATCTAGACTCATTTCCTCATGCCTACTTGAGTGTATTTTTTTCACTCCAACCAATTATGTCACGTAAAGCTGTGATTAGAAAAAAAAAGTAAGAGTAGTCCAATTATTACTTTCTATGTCCTCCGTGTGAATGTTAGCTAATAGCATAATGCTATTTATGTTGAGCAAAAATCATAGGATCCTCAAGGGACCTGTCTTTAGTGGATTAAAAAGTTCTTTTTTTTCCTAAAGATTATTTTATTTCTCAAGTATGGACACTTAATTAAGAAATAGGTATTTCATTGAATAACACAGTGTATTAAATCAATGGTACTAAAGTGATTATAGGAAATTTTGCCTTTCATTAAAGAAATTGTGAGATACTTTCCATAAGAAAGTTAATAATAGCATTTAAGTAGTACTTTAAGGTTTGCCAATCACTTTACAAAGTTCACCTCATTTTCACAGCTCTGAAAAGTAAATACCATTACTATTCCCATTTTACAAATGAAGAAACTGAGACAGAAAGAGGCAGAGTGACTTGTCCAAGATCTCACTACTAAGTATGTAAGGCTGGATTTAATTCAGCTCTTGACTAAATTTAATTCTCTATTCACCACTACATATAGTTGCCTCTAATAGTAGAAGTGACAAAACGTTAAATGACATTTACCTGATCGATTGAAAATATTCCACCACTACCCAAGAAATTAAATTCCACCTAAATAATTAAATAACTAGCCATCCTTGTAATCAATAATGTTTTATTTACATTTAATGTATCAATCAACAAGATTTATCGAGTATTTATTATGTACCAGTGACCAGGCTAGGGGGTGGAGATACAAAGAAAAGAGTCCCTGCCCTCAAGGAGTTTGTATTCTATCAGAGGAGACAAGTATATAACATACATTCGTATACACAAAATATTTTTAAGAAGAAAATTATGGGGCAGTAAGGCACCAGTAGCAGAGATCAAAAAAGGCTGAATTTAAATGACATCCTATGAGTTGAGTCTGAGAAGAAAATTGAGATTAATTTTTTAAATTTAAATTTATTTATTTTTAGTTTTCAACATTCATTCCCACAAGATTTAAAGTTCCAAATTTTCTCCCCATCTCTCCCCTCATCCCACACCAAGACACCATTCATTCTGATTGCCCCTTCCCCCAATCTGCCCTCCCTTCTATCACACCTATCCCTTCCATTACCCTGTCTTCTCTCTTTTCTTGTAGGGCAAAATAGATTTGTATATCCAGTTACCTATATTTCTTATTTCCCAGTTGCATGCAAAAACAATCCTCAACATTCATTACTAAGAGTTCCAACTTCTCTCCCTCCCTCCCTCTCCACTCATCTCCACTGTACATGTGTAGTTATTAAAAAGACTTCCATAATAGTGGTGTTGTAAAAGACTAATTATACTTCCCTCCATCCTAAACTGTCCTCCATTTATTCTATTCTCTCTTTTGACCTTGTCCCTCCCCAAAAATGTTTACTTCTAATTACTCCCTCTTCCCATTTGCCCTCCCTTATAACATCCCCCACATCCCATTTATCCCCTTCTCCCCTATTTTCCTGTACTGTTAGATAGATTTTCATACCAAATTGACTGTGCAATTCCCTCCTTGAGCCAAATGTGATGGCAGTAAACTTCACTTTTTCCTAATCTCCCCTCTTTTCCTTTCCATTGAAAAAGATTCTGCTTGCCTCTTTTATGAGAGACAATTTGCCCCATTTCATTTCTCCCTGTCTCCTCCCAATATATTCCTCTCTCACCCCTTAATTTTATTTTTTTAGATGTCATCCTTTCTGATTCAACTCACCCTGTGCTCTATAGTGTATAATTTCTCCAACTACCCAAATATTGAGAAAAGTCTTAAAAGTTACAAGTATTATCTTTCCATGTGGGAATGAACAGTTCAAATTTAGTAAGTCCCTTATGATATCTCTTTCCTGTTCACATTTTCAAGCTTCTCTTGATTCTTGTGCTTGAAAGTCAAATTTTCTATTCTGCTCTTCTCTTTCCATCAAAAACACCTGAAAGTCTTCTATTTTTTTGAATGACCATTTTTTTCCCCTGAAGTATTATACTCAGTTTTGCTGGGTAGGTGATCTTGGCTCAATCCTAGTTCCTTTGACTTCTGGAATATCATATTTCAAGCCCTGCAGTCCCTTAATGTAGAAGCTGCTAGATCTTGTGTTACTTTGATTGTATTTCCACAATACTCAAATTGTTTCTTTTTTGGCTGCTTGAAATATTTTCTCTTTGAGCTTGGAACTCTGGAATTTGACTACAATATTCCTAGGAGTTTTTCTTTTTTGGATCTCTTTCAGGAGGTGATCAGTGGATCCTTTCAATATTTATTTTACCATCTGGTTCTAGAATATCAGGGCAGTTTTACTCAATAATTTCTTAAAAGATGATATCTAGACTCTTTTTTTTATCATGTCTTTCAGGTAATTTTTAAATTGTCTCCCATGAATCTATTTTCCAGGTCAGTTGTTTTTTCAATTATTGCACATTCTCTTATATTTTTCATTCTTTTGGTTTTGTTTTTTTAATTTTATGGTTTCTCATAGAGTCATTAACTTCCATCTGCTCCATTCTAATTTTTAAAGAACTATTTCCTCCAATGAGTTGTTGAATTTGGCCCATTCTGCTTTTTAAAGCATTCCATTCCTCATTGGCTTATTGGACCTCTTTTGCCATTTAAGGTAGTCTAATTTTAAAGCTATTATTTTCTTCAGCATTTTTGGGTTTCCTTTACCAAGCTGTTGACTCCCTTTTCATGATTTTCTTGCATTGCTCTCATTTCTCTTCTGAGTTTTTTTCTCCCCCTCTTTTACTTGATTTTCAAAATCCTTTTTGAGCTCTTTCATGGCCTGAGACAATTACATATTTTTGGAGGTTTTGGATGAAGAAGCCTTGACTTCTATGCCTTCCTCTGACTGTATGCTTTGTTCTTCAAAATCCAAAAGGATGGAAAAAATACCTGTTCACCAAGAAAGTAACCTGCTATAATCTTATTTTATCCCCTTTTGTGGGCATTTTCCCAGCCAGTTACTTGACTTCTGAGTTTCCTCTCCACTACCACCTCACCTCCAGTTCCGCCTAGCCAGTGCTTGGGGACTGATTCAAATGTTGCTCCCACACCTCTGGGGTTTTTGGCAGGGGTGGGGCTGCTATTCAGTGTGAGATTAAGTTTAGCTGCTCAGGTCAGGGCAGGGTTGCCCCACAGGGTTCAGTTCCCTCCAGGGGTTTATCCAGAGACCTTCAATAATGGATCTGGGCTCCAGCATGCTTTGGGAGCCCCTGTCCACTGCTGCCTCCACTGCTCCCTCCCGAAGGGGCCTGAGTCATAGGGATACCCTGCTCCCCTCTTAGGCAGCCAAAAAGACCCTCTCACTGACCTTTGGCACCTGTGGGTTGAGGGACCTGCGCTGCCACTGGAGATTCCATCCCTGTAGCCTGCTCAGATCTGCTCCTCCTAGTGATGCATGGCCAAGGCAGGGCTGGGCTCTGATCCAGGTCTGGGTGTGTGACAGACCTTTCCCATTTGTTTTTTAGGTCTCCCTGGAACAGAAATCTCCTCCACTCCATTGTTCTGTGGCTTCTGCTGCTCTAGAATTTGTTGGGAGTTCGTCTTTACAGGTATTTTATGGGCTGTGGGGTAGGAGCTAAGAGTCTGTGTATCTTTCTACTCTCCCATCTTGGCTCCTCCCCCACAGGCTCTTCTTTTCATCATGACTTTCGGGGAGACAAATAATTCTTAGATTTTTCTCTCCTGGATCCATTTTCCAGAACATTGTTTTTCCAAGTAGATATTTTACATTGTCTTCTACTTTTTCATTCTTTAGATTCTGTTTTACTGATTCTTGATGTCTCACAGAGTCACTAGCTTCTATTTGCCCAATTCTAATTTTTATCAAGTTGCTTTCTTCAGTTAACTTTTGCATCTCCTTTTCTATCTGTCCAATTCTTCCTTTTAAGGAGTTATTTTTCCCAGTTAATTTTTGTTCTTCCTTTTTCATTAGTTCAATTTTCCTTTTAAATTCTTCCATGATTTCTTTTTTCATATTTTTAAAATCATTGGCCAGTTTTTCTTTACTCCCCTAATTTGACTTTCAAAATCCTTCTTGAGCCCTTCCAAGAATACTCTTTGGACTTGAGACCAGTTCATACTCCCTTCTGAAGTTTCAGATTGGGGTACACTCTCAATGCTGACCTCTTTGTATTTGTGATTTGGTCTTTGTTTCCATAGAAAGATTCTATGGTCTCATCTTTTCTGGTTTGCGTCTTCCTCATGATGATCTCCCTTTTCCTAACTTTTAAAGTGTATCTCTGCTTCTGGAGCACAAGGGTCTCTGTCCCACTGTTATTGTGCTTAGAACTTGAGCCTTTGTATGTTGTGGCCTCTGGTTCTTTCAGCTAGAGAATTCTGTAGCTTACCTGGTGCTGAGCTAGGTGATGTGTCAAAGCAGAAGCCAGGTGAAGTCTTTCTGAGTTTCCCCTGAGTTACCCTGGAGCTACCTACAGAGGTGTCCTCTCTGAGCACAGGCAGGCTCAGTGGTTGGTGATCCTCATTTGCACTAGTGTCTTCCCTATTCCCCTGGTTGTGCTGAGGCACACCTGGGGTCCTGGTATTGCAGGCTTCACCTGCCTGGGGTTCAGTATCTCCTTCCAGTTTGTTGAGGTGGAGCTTTCTGGGACAGTTCTGCACCGGTCCCCTTCAACCATAGAAAGAGGGACTCTCCCCTTTGCCTTATTTTCCTAGCCTTATGGGCTAAGAGAATGTTTACCCCTTTGACTGATTCCTCTGTTTCAGGATTTTTCCTGGGGAAATATTCTATGGGTTTTTCAAGGTCAAGAAGGGGAGGGATAGAGCATTTACTGATCCCTCTGCCATCTTGGCTCCCTGAAGTTCAAGTAGGTGACTTGCAGACATTTAATCTGTGGGCTGATAATCTCAGGAACTGCTGCTGTAGTTACCTGGGGTTCTTTGGTTCTCTCTCACTTGGTTCCACTGGACTCCCATCCTGTGGAATATTGAATCATCTTTATTTTTAAAAGTAGGATTTAGAATTGGAAGAGACTTTAGAAATCATGCAATTCAATTTGCTTATTTTGTATATAAGGTATGCTGGGGTTCAGAAAGATTAAGATGGCAGACATGTTAAAGACATGGGATCAAAACTCATGTCCTATGACTCTGAGTTAAATGCTCTATGTTACCAGCTTTCTACTTCACTATACTGCTAATATATCCAGGAAGAGTTAATAGACAAGAGTCAGCATGACACAGGGAAAAGCACCATTGACTAACAGCCAAGAAACCAGAATATTTTTATCTATATCCTTTGTTTTTACATCAGATCTTCTGACTCCAAGGTTAGTTGAATTTCCACTACACAACAGCACCCTACATGTAATTATGGTCTCTTCCAGCTTTAACATTTTTAGGAATCCATGATTTTGATAACGTTTGGATCATGGCCCGGATGAGAAGAACAAGGGGCCTAGTCAACCACCTACTTTGTTGGAAGTTTAGCAGACAGCAGACTGGCATCCAAGGCAAATAGCTGATGTGTCAAAGTTATTCAATGACAATATGATCTGCATATTTAATGAGATTCTGTTGATAGGTAGTTTATTTAAATATGGCAATATAAGCCTGAATGATACCTTATTCTAATGACATATAAAGCTGAACGACCATTTCTATGGAGAAAAGCAAGAGTAGGGTTAAGAGGAGACTAATAACCCCTTCAGAAATTATGAGTTAAAATCATCTCTAGTATTTTCATACATTTTATACCTTTTAAATGTTATTATTAAAGAAAAAAGAAAACTTGCCCTCTATATTTCAATTGTAATATTGACTTATATAAGAAACTCTCTTGAGTCTCACTTTGGTTACTTAGTAATGTTGTATTCAGATATGTCTAGCAAAGCAAGTGACTTTGCTGTTTCTGAGTTTCTTCCCCCCAGTGACTCAGGGTGCTATTTTTCTAGTTTAATCCAATACTACATATAATTGTGTGTGACTAATGCAGCTCACTTAGGTGAGTCACTGAGCTAGGCCATGCCAGAAGATAGGATTTCTAAAAAGCACAGAAATATTTCTGGTGGAACAGGGAAAGAAAACACTTTTTAAGCTTATTTGAATCGTTATGGCTGCTCCCAAAGGCCTTGTGGTCATTCGCAAAGCATTAGGGTGTGAATAGTGATTCAGCGAATGTAGACTGATAACTTATTTGAAGAAAAAATTTCATTACATGTGAGGTTTAAGGGGAGACTTTTAAGGGAGGAATTGATCATTAGAGCTGGGAGGTACTTTGTCCAACCCCATAATTTTGTAGATGAGAAAACTGATAACCAAAAATATTAATGCTAATATTTCTTCTTCTTCTTCTTCTTCTTCTTCTTCCCCATCTCCTTCTTCTACACTTCTTTTTCTTCCTTTTCTTCTTCTTCACATCTTCTTTTTCCTTTTCTTTTTCTTCCTCTTCTTTCTCTTTTTCTTCTCCTTCTTTCTCTTCCTCTTCTTCTTCTTCTACACTTCTTCTTCTTCCTCTACTTATTCTTCATCCTTTTCCTCTGCCTCCTCTACTACCACCACCAATACCACCACCACACCACCACTACTATTACTACTACCACTACTACTGGTACTACTACTACTACTAGCAATAATAACAATGTCATAATTTTATACAACTTTTTGTATTATCCCCATTTAAAGGATAAGGACACTGAATTTCAGGGAAGTGAAGGAGTTTGCCTAATGCTATTCAGCCAATTATTGACAGAGCTAGGACCAGAATGCTAGTTTCCTGAGGCCTACTTTGCCTAGTACTTTTTTCCTATTATACCACAATCCTGAAGTTGTAAATACAATCTGCAAGCCAGAAATAAGAAAAAAAATCTGCCTATACTGTGAATATATATTTTAAGAGAGGAGCCTTGCAAAGTTTTACAGAATAATAGAAAGGACTCTGATTTAAAACCTGAAGATCTGAGTTGGAGTGGAAGATGCATGACTCTGAACATATCATTTCCTTTATCTTCACATAAGTACCTCAGGATGGTGTTGCTCTATAGAAAGTTCTCTGTAATCTTTTAAGCATTATAGCAATGGGGGCTAGTATTATTTTTTAAGAACACGGGCATTGGAATCTTAGGTTTGCATTTTGGCTTATAGAATGACTGGAAAAATCACTTCCTCATTTGAGCCTTAGTTTCTTATTTGAGAACTGACTGTTTCACAGTGTTATTATGAGGAAAACAATGAAAACATAGAAAATGAAAGCCTCTAATGTATTATGCTTTTATTCAATTTCTTCTAGTTATGATTCTGACAGCCAGACAAATGAATTGCCTCATGTACCTACATAAAGTAGCACTGACATCCTGTGGTAAGAGAAGATGATATGTAAGCACTGGCTTATTCCTTAAATATTTAATTCCCTAAATTCACAATAAATGGAAATGGATAGCTCAAAAAAGGAAAAATCACATGTAATTCCCATATCTTGTTTAGCAATAGTTTGAATTCCCATCTCATCTCCACCAGTCACATATTTTTAAGAGTGACTAACAAGGAACAAACTGGGTTGACCATGATATCTGAGTTCCTCCCTTGTCCATAACTGATATTAGGATGACTTTTTATGCTTTTAACAAGCTTTCACATCTATTATCTCATTTTGTCCTTAACTGCCTTGTGATGGGAATCCCCATCCAAAAGCATAAGAACAGGAGGTAGAGTCAATATGGCTGAATAGGCAAAGTATTCAGGTAAGCTCTCCCCAATGTTCCCCTCCAAATAACTTTAAAATAACACCTCAAATCAAATAGCCAATAAAAAGTCAGAATGAGTCATTCTTCTGGCTCAAGACAACATGGAAGGTAGGAAATAGATTTCTGTGGTACCTACCCAGTAAAACTGAATCTAATCCTTCAAGAAAAAGAAAAGGAATATTTAATGACAAAAAGAACTTCCAAGCATTCCTGATGAAAATCAGAGCTGAATAGAAAATTTAACTTTCTTTATTCCTATTATATAATATATTAATTTTCAGTTTTCAACATTCACTTCCACAAAATTTTGAATGCAAAATTTTCTCCCCATCTTTCCCTTTCCCCCACCCCAGGACAGCATGTACCCCAATCACGCTTTTCCCAGTTTGCCCTCCCTTCTTTCACTCCCCTTCTTCCATTCCCCTCCCCTCTATTTTCCTGTAAGAAAAGATAGATTTCTATATTCCATTGTCTATACATATTATTTCCCAGTTGCATGCAAATATATTAATTTTTAAAGCTTTGAGTTACACATTCTCTCCCTTTCTCCATCCCTACCCACCTTCATTTAGAAAACAAGCAATTTGATGTCAGTCGTACGGGTATAGCCAGGCAAAACATGTCCTTAACAGTCATATTGTAAAAGACTAACCACATTTCCCTCTATTCTGTTCTTCTCCCCATTTATTCCATGCTCTCCTTTGTTCTGTCCCTCTGCAATACTGTTTGCTTCTGATTATCCCTTCCTCCAATCTTCAATCCCTTCTATTATCCTCCCTCTCTTATCCCCTTCCTACCTGCCATCCTATAGGGTGAGATAGATTTCCATATCCAGTTGAATGTAAGCCTGGTGCAATAGACCCTTCCTATGCGCCTTCCAGACTGTCTCAGGTAGAAATCTGTTTCACTCTGTCATTTTGAGGCTTCTGCTGCTCTAGCATTTGTTTAGATTCATTTTTACAGGTATTTTGAGGGGTTTGGGAGAAGAACTCAAGCACATCCCTGCTTCTATTCCACCATCTTGACTCTGAAAATTTAACTTTTAAATACAAGTCTCAAGAGAAATTTAAAATAGTACAGAGGAAAGAGAAACCATAAGGGAGTCAATCAGATTAAACTGTTTATCTTTTTATATGACAACTCTACCTAAGTTTATTTACTTATTTAATACCATACCAATCAAACAACCAAAAATATCATTTTTATAGATCTGGAAAAAAATAACAACAAAATGCATCTGGAAGAGCAAAAGGTCAAGAATATAGAGTTAATCAATGAAAAAAAAATGTGTAGGTGAACTGTTTGTACCAGATTGTAAATCATATTACAAAGTGATAAGCATCAAAACAATCTGATACTGGGTTAGAAATAGAACAGTGAATCAATGGAATAGAATACTTACATAACACACAATATTAAAAGTCCATAGTAATTTAGTGTTTGATAAATCCAAAGATATACACTTTGGGTATAAAAACTCACCATTTGACAAAAATTGCTTGGAAAATTGGAAAGTAGTTTGGCAGAAACTATGCATAAACGAACATCTTATGCCATATGTCAAGATATCAAAATGAATAAATGATTAAGACATAAAGGGTGATATCATAAGTAAATTAGAGGAGGATGGGAAAAGTACCTCTCTGAACAATGCATAAGGGAAGCATTTATGACAAAACAAGAGACAGAGAAGATCACATGAAGTAAAATGTATAGTTTTGATTGCATGAAATTAAAAGGCTTTTGCACAAACAGAACTAATGAAGCCAAAATTAGAAGGAAAATGGGAAACTAGGAAGAAATTTACATCTATTTTTTTGGAATAAAGGTCTCACTTCTGAAATATATAGTGAATGAGCAAAATCAATAAAAAATAATAACCATCCCCAAGTTGATAAACAGTCAACAGATATGAACAGGCAGTTTAGAGAATAAGAAATTAAAACTATCAATAATCACATAAAAATGCTCTAAATCAATGCTAATTAGAGAAAGGCAAATTAAAACAACTCTGAAGTACCGTCTTCTACCTATGAGATTGGTTATCCTGACAGAAAAGGAAAAAGACAAGTGCTGGAGGAGATTTGGAAGAATTAGGTGAATAATGCATTGTTGGTAGAGTTGTGAACTAGTTCAACCATTCTGGAAAGCAATTTGGAGTTTTATCCAAAGAATTATGAAATTGTTTTTATCCTTTATCCCAACAATACCACTACTAGATCTGTTTCCCAAAGATATCAAAGAAAAAGGGGAAAGAACATATTATACAAAAAATATTTACAGAAACTCTTTTTGTTGTAAATTGGAATTTGAATTGAAAATTGAAGTGATGCCCATTGATTGGGGAATGACTGAACAAATTGTAGTATGTGATTGTGACCAAATATTATTTTGCATTAGGAAAAGATGAACAAGATGTTTTCAGAAAAATCTGGAAATACTTACATGAACTCATACAAAATAAAGTGAGCAGAACCAGAGAACATTGTACGCAGAAATCACAACGTTGTGATGATCAATTGTGAAAGTCTTACCTACTCTAATTTAGACAGCAATCCAAGATAATTCCAAAGGACCCATGATGAAAAATGCTATCCACCTTCAGAGACAGAACTGATAAACTCTGAATATAGATTGAAGCAGACTTTTTTTTTTACTTTTCTATATTTTTCTTTTCTTTTGTCTGTTTTCTTTTGCAACATGGTTAATATAGAAATGTATAATTGATATCAATCTGCTTGCCTTCTCAAAGGAGAGAAAAGATGGGGAGGGAGGGGGAGGATTTTTAATTCAGAATGCTAAATATTTTATCATGCAATTGGGAAATACTTAACAAAATAAAGAAAAATATATTTTAAAAAAAAACAACCCTGTGATACAAGCAGAACCATAAAGCAATTGTTATGCTCGTTTTATAGATGAGGATATTGAGGCACAGAGATGAAGAGCCTTACCTAAGGCCTCACAGTAAGCTAGTGGAACAATTAAGAACTCTCACTTGAATCTCTCATCTTCTCCAGCTATTGGCCTGTATCTATCTTCCAATTTGGCACTGGATAGAGCCCTGGACCCGAAGTCAGGAAGACCTGAATTCAAATTTGTCCTTAGATACTTTCTAGCTGTATGACTTTGAATAAGTCACAACTTCTACTTGCCTGTTTTCTCATCTGTAAAATGTGGGTAATAATAGCAACTACCTCCAAAGTGTTGGGTTCTTTTTTTTTTTTTGAGGATCTAATGAAATAATATTTCCATAGTATTTAGGACTGTGTCTGCTATGTAGTGCTCGCTGTTATTATACAGTCAAACTCCAATAAAAGCCATCTATAATAATTATCTAAATTTGCTCTCCTCTCATTTTTCAGCCCTTTGTAATCTAGCTTCCAATTTCCTCATTACTCAACTAAAATTGCTCTATTGAAAGTTACTAATCATCTCTTAGTGGCCAAAACTAATGGATTTTTCTCAGTTCACCTTATCCTTGACCTTTTTGCAGCTTTTAACCCAGCTGACTACTCCCTTCTCCTAGATACTTTCACCTCCCTGGGTTTTCATGACAAGCTCTGTCCTGGTTCTACTCATCTATCTGATATCCCAGCCTATGAAGATTTCCCAAGGCTCTGTTCAGGGTCATCTTCTCTTTCTTTGTGGAATTAAGTATCACCTCTATCAAATGACTCCTGGTTCTATATATCCAACTTACAAAGGACTACAAAGAAACAAAAGTGAGCCCTGCCTTATAACTGCCTACTGAATTCCAACGGAGTATCCCATAGACATTGCAAACTGAAAAATATCCAAAACAGAATTATCATTTCCTTTAACCCAGACTCTCCCCTCTTTCTAAATTTTCTCTTTCTGTTGAAAGCATTCTAATAGCCATCTAGTTTCTTGAAATCATTTTACATTCATCCCTCTTCTTCATTTCCCACATCCACTCATTTGTTAAATCTTGCCATTTCTACATCCACAATGAATTTCACATCTTTCTTCTTTTTCTCCACTCCCACAGGCACTACTCCAGGATTTCATCAGTTCTCCCCTGCACTTTGACAATAACCCCCAAATTGATCCTCCTCCCTGAAGTCTCTAATACAGTTATGACTTTTCACTTAAGAATTTGACATTTGCAATCCTTCATAATCTAACTCCAAACTACCTTTCAGGCTTGCTGTGCATTAAATTCCATTTATGCACTTAACATTCCAACAAACCTAATCTTCTGGCTATGCTCTCTACCTGACATTTCTTCTTGTAACCTCTTTTCTTTTGAGTGGCTCTATCCTCGGTGACTGGAATCTACTCTCTCCCCTCTCGTATTCAGAATTCTTAGCTTCCTTCCAATTCAACTCAAATGTCCCTTCCAACAGAAGGTCTATCTTGATTCTCCCAGTTGCTCTTCCTTATTCATACCCCACTCCCAAAAAAGAAAAGTAGTTGACATGACAAGTGTATTACAGTTTCAAGGTTTGCAAAACATCATATATATATATATATATATATATATATATATATAAAATTTCATCTCAATACCCTCATAACAACCCTTGAGGGACCTACTGTTATTATCTCAATTTTGCAGTTGAGGAAATCAAGACTGATGAGATATTAAGGGACTTCAACAAAGTAAGTGTCTCTAGCAGGATTTGAACTTGCTTCCTGATCATAGTAGTCTAATCACTGCATAGCCAGCTGCAGATTTTTAAAAAAATATTTCATATATAATTAACCGTATATGTATTGCTTCCCTCTAGTCAAAAGGAAGCTTATTGATAGCAGAATTGTTTATTTTTTTCCTTAAGTACCTTAAGTATTCATTCATTCAATGTTTGACCAACATGCAGAAAGCACTTACTAAGAACCAGGTAGAATGCTAAGTACTTAGGATATAAAGACCAAAAAAAAAGTTGTCATTGCCTTCAGGGAGTCTGTTTCATAATGAGAGGAAACAATATACACAAAGATAAATAAATGCACAGAAGACTAAATTGTGAAGTTTGTCTTTGGTGCCCCAAAGTCACTCCACTACACCAGTATTTTCTCAATCGCAAAAACTTAGATTTGGTTCTACATATGATATTTTTGTTGTAGATGAGTCATTTTTCAGGAGTGTCCAAATTTTTGTGCCCCATTTGGGGTTTTCTTAGCAAAGATTTGATATTTCTCTCTAGTTCATTTTCCAGAAGAGGAAACTGAGGCAAACAGGAGTGAGTGACTTGCCCCAAGATCACACAAGTAAGTGTGATAGGCCAACTTGAATTCAGGTCTTTCAGGCTCTACCGTCCCACCTACATGCCCCGGTTGGGACATCAGAGTTCATCTAAAATAGGCCTAGAGAAATAAATTGCACAAGGTCATAGAGATAATAAAGAACAGACCTGGGATTTGAACCCAGGTTCTCTGAGTCCAGGTCTATGGCTATTTCCACTATATAATGCTGTCACAAAGTGTGACTCTCAGCCTTCTCTTTGTTAGTTTTACAGTGAGGAGGGGAGAAATCAATCACCACAGTGTCATGTATATTCAGTATTGTCTAGCATTTAGCAACATAAAAATTTAATTTGTGGAGGTCCTACTAAATTAGTTAATTAGGTTAAAACAATTTTGGCAACAATTCTCAGGCATTAGGTCCCTGGGAGTTCAAGTAGGCTCCCTGCAGGCAAGTACATAGACCTTAGAGAGAAAATTACATTTCTAATAAAGTGCTATGGATAGAGTCAGAACTAGAGTAGGGAAAATGTGGGTTTTGTCCCAGAGCGCTGATAAATTGGGGTTAAAGAGATCTCACTTACTTCTCTTGAAAGTCCAGCAGGCTACCGTTCTCAAGTCTTGTAGTCTTCTGGGGACCACCTTCTCCAACACGCGTAGCTCCTACCTTCATCTCTTTCATGTTATCTATACCAGGCAGCAGTGGACTGCTTCATTACTAAAAAAGATACTATCAGTCAGTATTAACTTTAAATAATTAAAATTTATTAATTTTTTTCCCCTAACATATGGATTGAACTAGACAACTTCTGAGGTTCCTTCAATTTCTGTGAGACTGTGAAAGGAGGGAGGGGAGAGGATTTTTTGGCAAAGGTCAGAAGGAAAAAACACAAGGTGGGAAGATAGCTAACTGTATTAGAGAATGTCTTGAATTATCAAGTTTGTTTGACCTCCTAGTATTATTTAAATGGAGTGATATAGACTAATGAAGCACCGTCATCTCTTCTTAACATCTTGCATATTGGTTTTTATTCAGAAGCATTCATGCGTTTGAAAATATTCTTCTTCATTATTCATATTGTGCCATAAGAATGTTATATTTGAAGAAACCATCGTGAATAAAGTGCTCAATTTAACACTGAGATTTACCAGGAAAATACCCTGTAAAAATATTCAATAACTGCATTTTCAGAGGGCAAAACTGTGTTTGGGACTTAACAGTTACAGAACAATGCTAATGGCTTCAGGATTCATCTCAATAGTGTTTTCTGTAACAATTCAAGGACGAAGAAAGAAAAGTTAATTTTGTTTTGTTTTTTTTTTTGAACTGCTAAAATAAGAGCCCAGAAAATGGTCTCAGATCTGACTAAAAATGATTGAAGAACGACTCCCTATAATTTGAATAATATTTAAACAGATTTTATAAAGGAATACTGAAATAACATAACTTTATATTTAAATATATGAGTTCATGTCTGAGATATTTACAAAGGTAAAATTATATGAAAAATATATTTCCAGACAAACCTTGTAGGCTCCTTAATGATAAATATCAATATGTAATCTTCAAAATAAAAAAGTTGTGCCATTAGGATAAAAGAAAACAACAAATTAGAAAACAAACATAAAAACTATAAAGGAAATGAATAATTCTGTTATGCTACTCTAAATTACCATAATAATAACTCAGGGTTTTGTTTTGGGTTTTTTTTTGTTTTTTTCATCTTTGAAAACTTAAGAAATCACTATGAGAGATAGGTGATTAAGTATTATCTTTTTACAAAATAGGAAACGGAGGTTGAGAGATAGTGATCTGCCCCTAGATTTGTCAGAGCTATGAGACTTAATATCTACCAGTGAATAAGTCCTGACTTTAAACAATTGAATCATATTGATTTTATTTCATCATAAAGTCCAAGCATTTTCTTTTTCATACACACTATACCTTGAATAATTCAATTATACCTTACCATTAAGAGAATTCTGACTTGGATTCCATCTCTGAAATATACATGTTGGTTGGTTGTTTGCTTGTTGTCCTTCATTCTCAAAGAGGATCAAAATGACATCACCATGATAAAGTGAAGTTTCAGTGTGTCTGACTGTGGCTGATGAGACCAATACAATCTTGGAATGCTCTACCACAGATTGGGCACAGATAATGTGAATATTTGGAGTGGTTACTCCAAATTTGTGCATCTTACATTTACTTTGTGCTGTCTCAATTCTCCTTTGCTCGTAGAGCACAGCACCTTTTCTGATGTGGGCATGCCATGCTGAGCAGTCCTGTGCCAGTGTCCCCCATGTTGCACAATCAAATCCAAAGTTCTTGAGAGAGATCTTGAGAGTGTCCTTATATCGCTTCTTCTGACCACAGTGCGATCTCCTGACCCATGAGAGTTCTCCATAAAATAGTCTTTTTGACAAGCATACATTTTGAATTCAAACAACATGACCAGTCCATCAGAGTTGCACTCTCTGAAGCATAGTTTTAAAGCTTGGCAGTTCAGCTTGAGCAAGGACTTCAGTGTCTGGTACCTTATCCTGCCAGGTGATCCTCAGAATCTTTCTAAGACAGTTTAAATGGAAATGATTCAGTTTCCTGGCATGGCGCTGGTAGACTGTCCACGTTTCACAGGCATCAGCACAATGACTCTGTAGACTTTTATTTTGGTAGTCACTCTTCTCTCCCAAACTTTTCTTCAGAGCCTCCCAAACACTGAGCTAGCTCTGACAATGTGTGCATCAATCTCATTTACATCCCTGGAAAGTACACTACCAAGGTAAGTGAACTGATCCACAGCATTCAAAACTTCTCCATTTGTTGTAACTGATGGTTCCACATGAGGATGACTGATGGAGCTGAAATATACATGTATCTAGGTTGTGTATATGCATGTGTATACATAGATACATCAGCTTTACATACATATATAAATATGCGTATATATACATATATACTATATGTATTTATATATACATTTATAATATATGTGTATGCATGTGTGTGTATATATACATATATGCATATATATATATATATGTATATATATATATATATATATATATATATATCCTGCCATACTTATACACAGTCACCTTTTTTTTCCCAATTGTCCAGCAATTAGACAAAGATACTATGGGTAGAATACATTCCAAGAGGAAGGAAGATTTGAGTTCAAATCTTGTCTCAGGCTATTGATATTGGACAAGTTACTAAACTTGTATATGCTCTACTTTCCTCATTTGTAAAATGGGGATATAATAATAGCATCTACTTCCCAAAGTTGTTGTGAAGATCAAATTAGATTGGTAAGCACTTTGAATACCTAAAATCCTATATAAATGGTAGTTAATACTATTACTACATATTAATACTACATTATATATGTGTGTAAATATGCATGTGCATACATGTATATGTGTGTTTATCTGTGTATGTACATATATGTGTGTGTGTATATGCCAGTAGTGGAATATAACTGAGAATCTCTCTTCAGTTCTTTGCTACAAGGATGACTTGCTGAATGGTGGAGTGGCCAGTGTGTATTCAGAAATTAAAATGATATAAAAGCAAAAAGTATCAATAAAAATAAGATTAAAAATATTTATGCCAAGAAGTCTTACAATTACCACTGGAAATAACTTCTGATTAGATTCCATTGATCAGTGTTTGTGAAATGTCCTCTCTCCCTTGTTTGATAAAGTCACACAAAGCTTCAAAAGGTGTCTGATCTTGATCTCATCTAATTTCTTCTGGCATTGAATGACCTTTTATTTCCGGATCATGTATCTGTTTTTCATTTCTTGCAAATTATGGTGTAAAATGTTAATCTACCCCTAATTTCTGCCAAACCACTTTTCAGTTTTCCTACAATTCTTTTCAAATACAAAATTCTTTTCAAATTCTTTTTCTTCTCCAAGTAGTTGATGTTCTTGAGTTTTTATAACACTAACTTATTATGTTCATTTGTTTCTGATTCTCTTACCTAGTCTGTTCCATTGATCAACTTTTCTCTTTCTTTTAACCAGGATCAGAAAGTTTTTAGATTATTTCTCTATAGTATAACTTCCTGGGTGGGAGTACAATTCTCCTTTCATTCCTGTTTTTTTTTTTTAAAAAGTGTTTTCTTAAGTCTATTGTACCTGCAAATAAGTTTGGTTATTATTTTATCTGTGTATATAGTGCTCAATTGGCAATTTTTTGGTTAAGTGCCAAATTCATAAATTAATTTAGGTAGCATCATTCTATTGCATTCCATTAAATGACTAGCTTTTGGTTCTTTTTGGTTAACCTCTATTTCTTTAAAGAGTGTCTTGTAATTTGATGAATATTCTTTGAGTGTGACTTGGTAGATTGAGTTCCAGATTTTTTTTTCATTTTGTAGATATCTTTAATGGAATTGCATTTTCTATTATTTTCTCCTAAACTCTGTTGTTGCTCTATAGAAGTGTTGTTCATTTTAGTGGATTTATTTTATATACCACTACTTCACTGAATCCACTATTTGTCAAAATTAGTTTCTTGTATGATTCTCTGGGATATTTTAAGCAAATCATCTTGTCATCTACAAATAATAGTACTTTTTCCATTAAGCCCTTAAATCCTAACCTACAACATAGACTCTCCAACAAAGCTACAATCATGAGTATGACAATATTCATACTATTTGCTTCATCTGGTTATTCTGAAGAATGATAATAACAGTAATTGACATTTGCGTAACCTTTCAAAATTTTCAAAGTGTTTTCACCAGAAATTGTTTATGAGCCATAAAGCAAAGCATAAATATGAGGGACAGAAAAATATAAAGGGAAGATCACTGAATTTAGAGTCAGATAAAAATGGGGCTAAATATCAGTTCTGACAATTAGTGCCTATGTGGCTAGGGCAAATCTCATTCCATATCTCTGAACTATGAATTCCTCATCTGTCAAATGAAAGTTGGATTGTCTTCAAGGTCCCTCCAACTTTGAATCTTATAAACCTAGAGACTAACTGTGAAATTATCACTATTTATATTGTTGTTTAAGTGGCAGTCTCCTCCTCTGTAAAATGGAAATCTTGCAAGCTTGTTGTGAGAAAAGTAAATCCCTAACCTTAAAGTCCTATACAAAAGCCAGCTTATCTATATGTTTTATCTTTATAGTTAACAATATGTCTATATTTCATATATTTATATCTACTTATCTATATTAATGTAGATGCTACTCAAGGCCCATCTTTGATGTTTCTGTCAGAGACTGGCTTCTGGACTGGCTAACAATACATTTGACTTGATATGGCATTTCTAATTTTCCAGGAACTCCAGCACTAACTAACTCCAGTTAATAAACAAAAATATGTAGACATAGAGATTAAAGTAATCTATCTCTCCCTTCTCTGTGCTACCTGCATACTTACAGTCAGGACAATATAACTTGGTACATAATTATTCTCTAATTACTTCAAATATCCTAGTTTTGTTTTCCAAACTATAGAATAAGCTCTTTAGAACTTCTGTGTCCTCTAAGGTACATCACATATTGCTAGGTACATGACAGTATCTCAGTCAGGACTAGATAATTAATTAATCAAAGAAAGATTTGAACATGAAATCAAAGGACCTGGGTTTGAATCATAACTCTTCTACTTCCTACTTAAATAATTTATTAATTGCATAAATCACTTTCACTTTCTAGATCTCAGTATCCTCATAATGAACAGTTTAAACTGGTTGCTTTCTGCTCCCTTTATGCTCTAAATCCTGTGATGTTATGATTTCTTGATTTTCCTATAGGCAAGATGGTACCTAATACTAGGAACTCAATTCAGTGCTTCATTGGCTTGAAAGATTTCTTTCCACAAACATTTATTAAGTGGTTCAAGTCAAGTTAGAGGTTGCATGGTTGGTGGAAAGAACATTGGACTAGATAGAAATCAGAAGACTGGGAGTCTAATCCTGGCTTTCTCATTCTTTTAATACGTAACAAGGAAATTATCTTTACTCATATATAAAATGATGGGTTGAGGTAAGAGGATCCCTAATGCTGTACCCCAATGAGTTTAATTCTTTCTGTTAGACCCCCACCTATATTCATCTCAGAGAACAGAGAGCTACTAGGGCTTTCTATTGTTTTGGTGTGAGGTTGTTTAAAGAGATCTGTCTGCGGATAAATTGTTTGTGACAGCACATTTCAGACAGTATTGGGGATTGCACCCTCAAGGCACTCCCTTTTTTCAAGTTACAGACCCCACATCTGGGAAGGACTAATGTTTCTTACTAAGTTCAAAAAAAGCATAAGACCAAGAGGTTATTTAATTGAAACCCTTTATTTTACAGATGAAGAAACTGAGGCCCAGAGAACTTCAACTGTGAGTATCAAATGAGATACTTTATTTTTGTTTTTCTATCGTTTTTATATCATTTTGTAAGCTGAAAAGTTCATCTTTCCTACATTATTTAGCATCACTTTATTATCAGTTACGATGAGTCACCCTGACCCTTCTCCACAAACCTCTGAGATTTCATTATGTTAGAAAGATCATGAAGATAATGACTTACATTAATATAACACCTACTCTGTGCCGGGCACTAGGCTAAGTGTTTTGTGATTATTATGTCATTTGATCCTTACAACAACTCTGAGGAGTGGACGCTTTTCTTACCTTCATTTTACATATGAGGAAACTGAAGCAAATAGCAGCTAAGTGACTTACTCAGGGCAACCCAGGTAGCAAGTGTCCGAGACTAGATTTGAACTAGGGTCTTCTTGACTCCTGAACAGGCACTCTGTCCACTGTACCACCTATTTGCCCCTAGATTTTCAAAATTTATGACAGGAGAGGTCAGACTGTGGAGATACTACTGAACCAGAAAGATTTTCTAGTCCTGGCAAAGAACTGTGTTTCTCTCATCAGAGGACCAGACCGACTTGTATTAGAGGGAAGTCTCACCACCAGAACAGTGTACACCTGGGTTCCATGGCTGTAGCCCCTCAAAAAGACCACCTACATTAAGGAAGAAAACCTCACATTAGTGAAATTACAGAATTTTAAAGTGTCAAAATATTAACTATTCCACGAGAGAGGGTTTATTTGCACACCTCCGTATGTGACATAAAATCTCTGCAACATCAAGGACAGATCTCTGCAGTATCATAGCATTTCTTTTTTCTATTTTTTTAAGTTTTTTGTGCCTTTTGGGAATTTTACGTTACAAATATTTCCCCTTAAACTCTTCTCTCTTCATTGAACCTTCACTTCTCACAAAAAAAGATATTTAAGCAAAATCAAGCAATGTCATAAATTCATTAGGCACCACATACCATATTCAATAACTTTAATCTCCCATTTCTCTGCAGTTGGTGTATGTTATTCCCCTAGTTTTGATGACTTTTATCAATCAATAAACATTTAAAATATTTAAAACATTTACAACACATTTACTATGTTCCAGGCTCAATTCATACAAGCCTGTATATATTCTATGTTGAGGTAATTGGAGGCCAAATGGATGGAGCTATGTTCAAATCTGGCCTCAGATACTTCCTGTCTGTGTGATCCCAAGCAAGTCAGTTGACCTTGCTCAGCTTGTTTCCCTATTAAGAAAATTGGGATAATATAATAAGATCTACCTCCTAGGACTGTTATGAAGATAAAATGAGATGATATTTGTAAAACTTAGTAAATCTTATAGAATTCTATAAATGCTAGCTATCATTATTGTCTTTTTAATTCGTTATGGTTATTGTTTTCTACAGTACAATAATATTCTCTTATATTTGTATACTGTAATTTGTTTAGTCATTCCCTAATTAAGAGTCACTCCACTTAGTTTCCATTTATTTTGCTACCACAAAAATTTCTCCAACTAATATCTTAGTGTTTATGGGGCTTTTCCTTTTGTCTTTGACCTTTTTGAGGACCCACTAATGGGATTTCTGGGTCAAATGGTAACATTTTTGTATAATTACAGAGTGTCTTTCAGAAGAGTTAGACAAAGCAGGAACTCCATCAAGAACATTTTAATGGCTCATTCTTCCCGCAGGTATTATTTCTTTTATCTATCATTTTTACTACTCTAAGAGTGACTTCACATGAAACATCAGGCAGTATGGTGTCATGGATAGAGTGAGGTGTCATGGACTTAGAGTAAGGAAGATGCAAATTCAAATCTAACCTTGAATATATACTACTTGTCTGACCCTATGTCAATTATTCATCCTCTTTGGACTTAAATTTCCTCATCTACAAAACAAAGAGATTGTATTTGGCCTCCAACTTCCCCAAACTTTGATCCCAAGAACTTAAATTTAAATTCCTATAGTTAAGTTCAATTATTTAAATTGTATCTCATTCTTCATGACCCCATTTGAGGTTTTCTTGGCAAAGATATTGGAGTAGTCTTCCATGTCCTTCTTTCAGTACATTTTCACAGAGAAAAACAAGGCTAAGTGACATGTACACTGCTGGTAGGTGTAGGAGGCCAGGTTTGAACTCAGGAAGATGAGCTCCTGACTTCAGACCCAGCACTCTATCCACTGTGCCACTTAGTTGCTCTCAATAAAATTCACAGTTCTCTTGTTATTAGTGTTCTAGAGCAATCTTTCATTTAGTTGTGTGTAGTTTCTAACACTTTTTTTGAAAACCATTTGTACGTATCCCCTGACTATTTGGTCATTAAGTAATGGTTCATATTTTTTTTCTATTTGGGTCAATTACCTATATATTTTAGCCATAAGATTTTTAGGAAAGGTAGTTTATGCTATGGATAGTGTCACCATTTAATCACTTTTCTCACTATAACTAACTCAAATTTGTTTGTGCAAAAACTTCTTTTTAAAATGCTGTATGAATTAAATTATTTCTTTAATCCTTTTTAATTTTCTATATTCTTTGACTATCAATTTTTCCCTTAGCTATAATTATGAAAGCTATCTCATTCTATTATCCTCTAATATTTTTTATGATATCAATTTGAACCTATTTTTAGAATATGGAGCCAACTTCTAACCTAAACCATATTTCTGCCAAACTGCTCTCCAATTTTCCTGGTAGTTCTTATGGTAGAGTGAGTCTTTCTTCAAGTAGATTATATTCTTGGGTTTACAAAGCACCAGATTATTGTATTTTGTTGCTCCTGAATTTTAATCACCTGTTCTATTGAACTACTTTTCTGTTTGTTATTTAGTATCAAATAATTTTTATGATTATTTTATAATGTGTCTTGACACACTTATACACATAAATTCAAAAACTATTTTTGAATAACTACTATGAAGAAAGACCTGAACAAAGTGTCATGTGAGACAGAAAGAATTGTAAGATAAAGTCTTTGCTCCTAAAGAGCTTACAGTACTGTTGGAGAGACAAGACATAAACATATCGAAAATGTGAACTATCACATACAATGAAAGTTTCTATATTACCTCAAAAAAATAGAATATTTCACAGCAGTGAAAGCAATTTAATCTGAGCCCATCTGTCACAAGCCCAGTCAAACCAATTTTAGTGAAAACTAAGTCAGAGCTATAACTAGGGTAGAGCAATCAGGGCTTTGTTCCAGAGCACAGAGAATACTTCCAATCTTTCAGTAGCTTATATAGCAAGAACAATCAGTTAAAACAGGAAGCTATCAGAAAATGGGCTCCATGAACTTTTTCCCTTCTCCTTGCTTCTCTTTCTTATGGATTGTTTCCCCAGGTCTCTATTACCTGGACTACTGTGTATGCATATCAGGATCTCAAAGTCCTTCCTGTTAAGGGTTTGTTTCATGCCACTTTCCCCTAACATCATTTGGGATATCTTCCATATGCAAAAAAAAATTTCTAGTTTAGTGTCCACCAACTGGAAATCCAATAAATGAACCAACAAACAAACAAAAAAAAACCCCTCAGTTATCTAAATTTGAGAGCATAAAAATCAATGACTGACTCATAGTCCATTAATTGTGTCTCATTTGGGAAACCTGCCCAATTTTCAGTGTATCAGAAATGGTAAAGTATTTCACCAATAGATCACACTTCGATAGTGCTTTACTTTTGCAAAGAGCTTCCCTCCATGCACAGGACTGGAGTTAGGCAGAGAGAGAAGCCTTGGGTCCGTGGCAGTAACAGTGGTTGCTCCTGGAGCTATCAGACCACAGACTGAATGTTTGCAAGTCACCTACTTGAACTTCCAGGAGCTAGGTTGGTTGAGTAAACAGTAAGTGCCCTCAACCTCCCTTGTTGACCTTGAAAAATCCAGAAAATAATGCCTCAGGAAAAATCTAGGAAGAGTGTAGCCAGTAGAAGGGGTAGAGTAGTCTTTTAACTCAGGAGCCTGATGAGATTGATGAGAAGGTTCATTCTTGTTGTGGCTGAAGGGGATCAGTGCAGGACCAGACGCATCACAGCAAGCCTCACCTCAGTCAACCAGCAGGAAATCTTGAATCCCAGGTGAGTGGAGCTGGTAATCACCAACAGCAGGACCCCAGGTATGCCTTAGCACAGCCAGGGGAACTGAGCAGACACCAGTGCAGATATGCCCACCAGCTGCTGAGCCTGCCCATGCTGTAGCACAGCCCTAGGGGAGGAGGAAACCTCCAGTGGCCAAGTCCACCCTTTCCCCATCCCTTACACAGCAAGCTTCAGGGTAACACCAGGTAAACTCATAAAGACTTCATGAACACAGCAGGCAGCTCAGCACCACGAAGCTACTATATAGCTTCTAGTTGACAGAAGGAGAGGTCACAGCATGCAAAAACAGTAACCAGGCCCTTAGCTCTCAGAACATGAAATGTTGGACAGAACCTAATGTGCCCCAGAAGCAAAGATCCAGAAAAAAAGGCAGGGAAGCCAGGAAATGCCAGAGAAAAGGTAATCACCATGAGCAAGAATCAAATTGCAAAGGCAAGGACAGTAGAATCTTACCATAGGGACAGGGAAGATCAAAATACAAATTCAGAAGAAGACAGTGTTGACACTATACTTTTGAATCCTCAAAAGGGATTATATACTGTTCTCAAGCCCAAAAGGCATTCTTGGAAGAGTTTAAGAAGGATTTAAAAAATGAAATTAGAGAGGTAGAAGAAAAACTGAGCAAGGATTTTAAAAATACAATTGATAAAATGAAAAAAAGAGAATTCACTGAAGAGAACAGCTCCTTAAAAGAGTAAAACTGACCAGATGGATAAGGAATTGCAAAAACTAACTGGAGAAAATAACTCCTTAAAAGGAACAATTGGACAAATGGAAAAGGAGGTACAAAAGCTAACTGAAGAAAACAATGCATTAAAAATTAGAATTGGGCAAATAGAAGCTAATGACTCTATGAGACCTCAAGAATCACTCAAACAAAATCTAAAGAATGAAAAAATAGAAAAAAAAAAGATACCTCAATGGAAAAATAAATGACCAGGAAAATAGATCCAGGAGAAAAAAAAATCTAAGAATTATCAATCTGCCAGAAAGCCATGATGAAAAATAGAGACTTTACAATATCTGCAAAGAAACATCAAGGAAAACTGCCCTGAGGTCCTAGATCCAGAGGGCAAAATGATCATCAAAAGAATCAACCAATCACCTCCAGAAAGAGATCCCAAATTAATAACACCAAGGAATATTGTTGCCAAATTCCAGAATTATCAGGTCAAAGAGAAAATGCAAGCAGCCAGAAAGAAGCAATTCAAATATCAAGGAGCTACAGTCAGGATCACACAAGACCTTGTAGCTTCTACATTAAAAGATTGGAGGGATTGGAACATGATATGCCATAAGACAAAGGAGCTGGGACAACAAATAAGGATCAATTACACAGAAAAGTTGAGCATAATCTTTCAGACAAAGAGAGGGACATTCAGTGAAATAAGGGATTTCTAGACCTTTCTGATGAAAAAAGATCAGAGCTCAATAGAAAATTTGATCTTCAAATATAAGACTCAAGAAAGGCATGAAAAGGTATACAGGAAAAAAAAGAAAAAATTTGTTATTTAATATGGGCAAACTGTTTCCATCCCTATATGAGAAGATGTCTTGTATCATGACATTTCTCATGACATATGTACATGCATAGGTAAAGGGAGTGGGTTCAAATTAACTGATGTGATGAAAAATTGTAATCAAGGTGTTGGGTGAAGGGAGAGGAGGAAAGGAGGTGGGAGAAAAGGGTAAATTACATCACATAAAGAGGCAAAAAAAATATATTTGAGGAAAAGAATGGAGGGAGATAAGCTTTGCTTGAATTTTGTTCTCATCAGATTTGGTTCAAAGAAGGAATAACATTCTCAGTTAAGTATAGAGATGAAACTTGCCCTACAGGCAGTAGGAGGAGAAAGGAGAAAGAAAAGGGAGGAGGTGTTAGAAAGGAGGGCAGAAGTAGTAAGGGAAAAGAGAAAGAAAAGGGAGGGGGCTGATAGAAGGGCGGGAAGATTGAGAGAGGCAATGGTCAAAGCTAAAACTCTTTTGAAGAGAGGAAGGGAGAAGGGAGAAATAAAAGCATAAACAAGGTGAAGGATAGGATGGAAAGAAAGACACAGAGAGTAATCATAACTGTGAATGTGAATGGGATGAACTCTCCTATAAAATGGAGGCAGATAGCAGAATGGATTAAGAACAACAGTCCTACAATATATTGTTTACAAAAAACATTTGAAACAGAGGGATACACACAGGGTAATGGTAAAAGGCTGGAGTAGAATATATTATGTTTCAGCAGAAGTGAAAAAAAAAAGGGTAGCAAACTTAATCTTAGATCAAGCGAAAGCAAAAATAGATCTAATCAAAAGAGATAATGAAGGAAGCCATATCATGCTAAAGGGCACTATAGACAATGAAATAATATCATTAGTAAATATATATGCACCAATGGTATAACATTCAACTTAGAGGAGAAGTTAAGAGAGTTACAGGAAGAAAGAGATAGCAAAACTATACTAGTGGGGACCTCAAACTTCCCCTCTATGAACCTGATAAATTAAACTTCAAAATAAGCAAGAAATAAGTTAAGGAGGTAAATAGAATTCTGGAAAAGGTATATATGACTGACCTCTGGAGAAAACTGAATGGGGATAAAAAGGAATATATCTTTTTCTCAGTGGCACATGACATATACACAAAAATTGACCATATACTTGGACATAAAAACCTCACAGTCAAGTGCAGAAAGGCAGAAATAGTCCATGCATCCTTTTAAGATCTTGATGAAATAATAATTATATGTAATAAATGGCCATGGAAAGATGGACCAAGAATCGATTGAAAACTAAACACTTTGATCTTAAAGAATGAGTAGATCAAACAACAAATCACAGAAACAATGAATATCATCATTCAAGAAAATGACAGTAATGAGACAACCTACCAAAACTTAGGGGATTCACTTCAAGCAGCTCTTAGGGGAATGTTTATATCTCTGAATGCTTACATGAATATAAAAGAGAAAAAAAGAGATCAAGGAACTGGGTATGCAATTGAAAAACCTAGAAAAATGACAAATTGAAAATCAACAATTAATGAATTGGATATACTGAAAAGTAAAGGAGAGATCAAAAACATGAAATTAAGAAAACTACTAAACTAATAAATAGAATTAAGAGCTAGGTTTATGAAAAAGTCAATAAAATTGATAAATTTTGATCAATTTAATTTTAAAAAGAAAGAAGAAAACCAAATTACCAGTACCAAAAAATGAAAAGGGTGAACTCCCCTCCAATGAAGAGGAAATTAAAGCAATAATTAGGAATTATTTTGCCCAATTGTACACCCATAAATTTAACAATCTTAGTGAAATGGATGAATATTTTAAAAGTATAAATTGCCCAGTTTAACAGAAGAGGAAGTAGAATACTTAAATAACCCCATCTCAGAAAAAGAAATTGAACAAGCCATCAATGAATTCCCTAGGAAAAAATCCCCAGAGCCAGATGGATTAACAAGTGAATTCTACAAAACATTTTAATACTATATAAATTATTTGGGTAAATTGGCAAAAAAGGAGTCCTATAAAATTATTTTTATGATAGAATTATGGTATTGATGCCCAATCCAGGAAGAATCAAAATAGAAAAAGAAAATTATACACCAATTTCCCTAATGAATATAAATCTAAAAAATTTAAATAAGATTGTTGTGAAAAGATTACAGCAACTTATCAAGAGAATAATACCCTTTGATCAGGTAGGATTTACACCAGGAATGCAGGGCTGGTTCAATATTAGGATAACTATCAGCCTGATTGATCATATCAACAAGAAAACTAACAGAAATCATATGATTATCTCAATAGAGGCAGAAAAATCTTTTGAAAGAATACAACACCAATTGCTATTGAAAACACTGGAGAACATAGGAATAAGTGGAGCCTTCCTTAAAATAATAAGTAGCATCTATCAAAAACCATGAGCAAGTATTATATGTAATGGAAATGTTAGATGAATTTCCAATAAGATTAGGGGTGAAACAAGGATGTCCATTATCACCTCATTTATTCAATTTGGTACTAGAAATGTTAACTTTATCAATAAGAGAAAAAAAAATGGAAGGAATTAGAATAGGCAAAGAAGAAACTAAATTATCGTCCTTTGCAGATAACATGATCATATACTTAGAGAATCAAGTAAAAAACTTCTTGAAATAATAAACCACTTTTGCAAAGTTGCAGGATACAAAATAAATCCATATAAATCATCTGCATTTCTACACATTACTAACAAAGGCCAACAACAAGAGATAGAAAGAGAAATCTCATCTAAAGTTACTGTAAACACTATGAAATATTTGGGAGTCTACCTGCCAAAAACAAAAACAGGGACTATAGGAACACAATTATAAAACACTTTTCACACAAATAAATTTTAGATTTAAATAATTGGAAAAACATCAGTTGTTCATAGGTCAGCCAAATTAACATAATAAAAATGACAATTCTGGCTAAATTAATTTACTTATTTAGTCCTATACCAATGGAACTACAAAAAAATTATTTTATAGAGCTAGAAAAAATTATCTCAAAATTCACCTGGAAGAAGAAAATGTCCAGAATATCAAGGAAATTAATGAAAAGAAATGATAGGGAAGGTTGTCTAGCCAAATCTGATCTTAAATTGTACCATAAAGTAGCAATCATCAAAAACAGTTGGTTTTTGGCTAAGAAATGGAGGGGTGGATCAGAGGAATAGATTAGGTACATAAGACACAGTAGTCAATGACTATAGCAGTCTAGTGTTTGATAAACCCAAGGACCCCAGATTCTGGGAGAAGAACTCAGTTTGACAAAAATTACTGGGAAAACTGGGTAACAGTGTGGCAGAAACTGGGCATTCTGACATCACATACCAGAATAAAGTCCAAAGGGGTACATGATCTAGGTATAAAGACTGATATTATAAACAAATTGGGGGAGCAAGAAGTAGTGTGTCAGATTTATGGAGAACGGATGAATTTATGACCAAATAGGAGATAGAGAACATTATGAAATGTAAAAGGGATGATTTTGATTACATTAAATTCAAAAGTTTTTGCACAAACAAAGCTAATGCAACCAAGATTAGGAGGGAAGCAGAAAACTGGCAAAGAATTTTTACAATTGATATCTGTGATAAAGTCCTCATTTCTAAAATATCTAGAGAACTGGGTCAAATTTACAGGAATACAAGCCATTCTCCAATTGATAAATAGTCAAAGGACATGAACAGGCAGTTTTCAGAGGGAGAAATTAAAACTATAGTCATGAAAAAATACTCTAAATCATTTAGAGACATGCAAATCAAAACAACTCTGAGGTACCACATTACACCTATCAGATTAACTCACATGACAAAACAGGAAAATGACAAACGTTGAAGAAGATGTGAGAGAGTTGGAATACTAATTCATTGCTGGTGGAGCTGGGAGCTGATCCAACCATTCTGGAGAGCAATTTGGAACTATGCCCTATAAAAAATGTGCATACCCTTTGACTGAGCAATACCACTTCTATGGTTGTATCCCAAAGAGATCATAAAAATGGGGAAAGGACCCACATATACAAAAAAATTTATAGTCGCTTTTCTTTGGTGGTCAAGAACTAGAAATTGAGGGGATTCACATCAACTGGGGAATGGCTGAACAAGTTGTGGTATGTGAATGCAATGTAATTCCTCTCAGTAATAGCCATAGTGTATGAGGTTCCTTTTCATAGACTTAGTCCTTCACAGCAATGTAAGGACCTAAAACTTTTCCAAAGGACTCATGATGCAAAATGCTATCCACATCCAGAGAAAGAATTATGGAGCTGTAAAGTAGAATGAAGTGAATATTTTCTCCTTTGTTATTTTTTTTTATGGTTTCTCCCCTTTGTTTTAATTCTATGCAACATGACTAATATGAAAACATATTTAATAGAAATGTATGTGTAGAACCCACATAAAATTGCAAGTCATCTTGGGGAGGGTGTAAGAGAGGGGGAAAAATTGTAATTTATGGAAATGATTGTTGAAAGCTGAAAACACATAAATTAATAAATTGAGGGGGAAGAGAACTTCCCTCCTAACAACTCTGTACAGTAGATAGTACAAATATTCTTATCCACATTTTAGGGAGGAGCAAACTGAATACTATGGAATTTGGGTGACCAGACCATGATCAAACAACCATTTGGAGGGAGATAGCCAGAATTCTAATCAAGGACTCCTATAGCCAGCTCAAGCATTCATTTCCCTCCACCTGGCTGTGTCTAAACAGAATGTTTTAAATATAATCTCTTTGTTTCCTACTTTCAGTTTGGGGGCACCAACTCTGGACAGTTCTTTACATTGGGAGTGTTATTTCAGAGAGGCAATTTTGTAGCATTTCAGTTTCTTTTGAAAAGTTGTTAGTCCTTTCAATGCTGTGCACAGTTGGGTATTGCTGTTCTCCTATTGCTCTTGAGATTTTAGTTTAGTGAGCCAAGAACAAAAGAGAGGGGGAGAAGATTTTATGCATGAGCAAATATTCATGAAAGAATCCCCCATGAAACCTCATACAACTCAAAATGGCCAAAGAGTGTTGTATTTTCAACATGTGAAAGAGCCCTGGAATGACCTGGCTTCTAGTCTCAAATCTGCCTCTGTCAGATTGTTTCACCTAGTTGAGACTCAGAAATCATTTAAACTAACTGTTACCCTTTTACTGATAACGAAAGTGAGGTTTCCACGGGCTAAAATAACGGGTTCATGCTAACAAGATGAAATACATTAGGAACAAAATGTAATATACAGCTCAGGATTTTTAAAAAATCAAATACACAATTGGAGGAGATCTCATTTAATTCAGGAGGAAAAGATCAGAGGTTTACAGTGGACAATGAAAGTTAACATAAGCCAATAGTGACCTGGCATCCAAAAAAGTAAATGTCATCTTAAGTTGCACTAATTGGAGTCTGACTTAAAGAAAAAGAGAGCTAAGAATCCCACTATCCTATCTTCTAGTCAAACCACATCTGGAGTTCTGTATTCAATTTTGGATTTTATCCAGATTAAGATCAAATCAAGGTAAGAAGCATTTATTTTAGATACTATGCTAAGCACTTGGGATACAAAGATGTGAAAAAGATAATGTCTGTTCTAGAGAATCTCACAACCTAAGGAGGAGGTAATACGTAAGCAATTATGCAGAAACAAGATACAGTGAGGACAATTTAGAGACAATTCAGAGAGGTGAAACACTAATATTAAGAACGGCTTTAGGAGAACCTATTTACAAAGATGGAAGTTTAGCTGAGATTTGAAGGATGGCAGGAAAGCTAAGAGGTGGAGATGAAGAGGGAGAGAATTCCAGGCATGAGGAACAGAAAATGAAAATACTCATAATCAGGAAATGTAGTGCATAGTGGGAGGAACAGAATGAAACCAATGCCAGAGGATCACAAGGTAAATGAGATGTGAGGGCAGGTGAAACATAAGGTGAGATCAGGAGAGAGCACTCAAAACCTTGTTAACTGAGGAAAAATGAGATGAGAATCATTAACCCAAAGAACAATTTCAAGGGGAAAACACTATATCTGTCTTAAAACATTTGAAAAGTTGTCATTTTGAAGGGGAATTATCTCTAGCCACTACTAAGAATGCCTTTCTGGAAAGAGAATGGTTACAAAAAGCATTATTAGATATTAAACCTGAAGCATGAAGCAGCACTGGCCAACTCTTTAGTGTGTGTGCCAAGAGACCAGAATGCTTGTCAATACAGACATTGCCCCATAATGATATACAAAGACAGTCTACCAGTTGTCTTCCAAGTAAAAGCAGTGCACCATCAGGAAACAATGATAACATGATCGTTCACATTTTAATAGTGCCTTGCAATTTGCAAAACAACCTCATTACAATAATCATATGAGATAAGTAGCAAAACTATTATTGTCCCATTTTACAGATGAGAGGATGGAATCAAACAACTAAATATATAAAAGAGAGAAGTCAAAAATTTAAGTAAATTATAAGAACTTGGGATAATGAAAGTAAGGGACAAAGGAAGTGCCTGTGGGAATTGAATCTATTTAATAGATTAATATCAAAATAGCACAACCACAACTAATCCCAAGAACCAAGTAGTGACTTAGAGGGGGAAAAAAATTAATTAAAAATGAATAAAACAGAGCCACAAGCATAATAATCATAACCTTTGATGTAAATGGATTTTAAAATCCAATAAAACAAAAGAGTGACAGTAGATAAGACAATAAAATCCAACAATCTAATATGCACAAAACGTATTTTAAAATCAAGACACATACAATACACACTTAGAAGCTTCAGGGGACCTTCGAAGTCGTCTACCTTCACACTACCATTTTACAGATGAGGAAGCTTGGAGACAGAGCAATGTAACACAGGTAAGTGTCAGATATAAATCTGGATCCCCTGATTTCAAATACTATACTCTTTTCAGTAAATCATTTCCCATTAAAAATACCAAATATGGCCCAAAAGTCTTCTTTTTCTTTCCTTAGGACTTCAAAATCCTTAACAATGCTTTTTTGTTTCTTTTTTTATGGGATCATTTATTCCTATATTAATAAACATTAGAACAAAATTTTCAATTTTGAACAGTCTTGAGAGGCTTACTTTCAGGTTCTTGATAAATGTTGGAATACAACAGACTTCTGTTATTTGTGAAAGATTGACAAATAGCCTTCTTTGCTACTCTCAGGAGGGAGTCTCCTCTAATCACTATTTATCTTTTTTGATGATTTCTGGATGACATCTCACCTGATAATGCTTCCTCTTTTCATGGTACCCCTAATCCCTATAAAAGAATACCTTTATATCATACAAATAATTTGCCTCCAAATGTTCAGTGGCCCTTATTCCTTCTCTTTGAAGTATTTTTCTACCCTCCAACCTCTCAATATAAGTGAGAATTCACGTCTCTTCAGATCCCTTTTTGTCTTTGTTTCTTCCTTGTATTGCTTCTTCCATACTTAAAAGAAAATTTAATGTCAGAATCTGGAAAGGAGAAATTCATTCCTCAGTCTCTTCTACTGTCTCTTCCAGAATAGATACCAACTAGCACTTTGTGGTGACAAGGGTATTATTTGATTCTGACAGAATCTCAAATGTAGCACTGCTGGCCACTACAAAAACATTCTCTTCAGTTGAAACTACTGCATGAGCCCTTTTTATATTTTTACATACATCCCTCAGCTAACCTTTACAGATGAAAGTAAGCTTAAAGATGTAAAGTGGTTCACCCATGTTCACACAGCTAACAAAACCCAGATATGATCCTAGATATTTTGTTTTGATTTAGTTCTCATTCTATTATACCATATAACCATTTGAATTTGAATATAGAATAGGAATTGATTAGAGCGATTGGAATCTGAAAGTCAACCTGGAAGAGGTAATCCAAATGAATCCTACGAACGTCAGCATTTAAACCAAAACAGGGTTCCCATCCTCCAAAGATTATAGAAAACTAAAAAAAAAAAGATGAGTGCACCTTATTTAGATTATAGGATCATCTACAAAGATAGACATGTTTCTACTAAAAAATGCACTTAAATGACCCCTGAACTATTATCTAACATTTTACCATAGAACAAAGATATGTTTACACTCCAAAATTTAATCAAAAGTAACATTTTGTCCCTAAAATATTTCACTTTTATGTAGAGAATTAGTCAGATCATGGAAGGGAAAAAAAGAAGGGAAAATGTTTTAAAACAAATTAATTTAAAAGCACAAAATAATAACATCTAGTATGTATATAGTGATTTAGCGTTTACAAAGCACTTTCACAAACAATGTCTTCATCCTTCTTTAAAAGACCATATAGCTTTAGGAAGTACAATTTTTATCAAACCCAATTTTATGGGTAAAAACTGATAACAAAAAAAAAATCATGACAGAAGACACTAGAATTTGGAGCCAGAAGAATCCTTAGTGATCAGTTAGTCCAATCCTTCCCATCTATAGGTGATGAAACTAAGCCAGAGAATGAAAATAATTTACCAAAAGTTGAAAAATTACTGAGTAGTGATTAGGATTTGAACCAAAATCCTCTATCCTAGAACCCAATGCTCTTTCCATAATTTTATAGCTACCTCCTAGGCAATGATTATAAATAGTTATATAATAGCCTATGCTCACATAGTCAAAAAGATTAGTAACATATTTTTCCCCAAGTGGATGCTAAACGAATTTTGTTTTGAACCGATCCTGAGAATGTTTAAAGATATAAAATATATTGCAATATTTCAATTCTTTGTCAAACATAAACCTAGTTGATTGTTGGCACTTTTAAAACATAATTTGAGTTTTAATATTTATTTCAACAGGATTTTAAAAGTTCTCTTACAATTTATTAATGGTGAAACTCTAGTTTGGAAATGCTATTGTACTTGTGATATGAACCTACTTAAGTTTTTTCTCTTAATAAAATCCAGAATGTAATTCTGCCCCCAGCTGGTTAAAACATCTGTGACATCATAGGGTAACAGTTTTGGAAAGTTGGAAACCTTGTTTATCTTTGGGAATGACAAGTGCAATTTATGTATATGGAGTGAGGGATCTAATTTAGGGAATAAAGGCCCCAAACTATAAAGTTGGTCAGGTGAGTAAGATGTATTTTTTTATTCCAGTACTAAAATCTAGGGGAAAGGGAGCTTATTTCAGAAAACAAAATCTCCTGTCATTATTCCTTGGCTAGTTTACCATTAATGAAGTATTGATTGCCCATCTATGATAATTGTACCATCTGTATCAGATCAACCTATAAATGGAGAGTTAATAAAGATTACTATCACTGCTAAGATGTATGGCCAAAGGTATAGACAATGCATTAGAATTTGTCTTCTTAATGCACTCTTGGTTTTTCCATTACTTTTAAAATGTATTAGTCCATGCTTACTCAGTTTTACAAAGGGGTTGTTGGGCATACATAGTGGTTCACATCCTTTCTGGTCTCTGTGTCATGCACAATCATCATTTCTTGGCCCAAGGAAGGACAAAGGATCTAAAAAGCAGGGGCATTCACATTCCCTAGCCTTGCTCTATTCCTGACTGCCTGGAGATGGGAACTGGCATTGCCACAATGCTCACAATGTAAGAATGAGAATGCTAGGATTCAGAACAAGCCCTTATTCCAGAACTAACTGGTCCCTAGGCATTGCTGTAGTCAACATATTCATAGGATTTAAAGCTGAAGAAGGTCTTAGAGTTGATCTAGCCCACAGTATTCTTTTCACAAATATAGCAACTGAAACACAGAAAGGGGAAGTGATGTATCTATCCTCATATAGGTCTCAATCAATAAAACAATTTTTTTTAGTAAACTACTGCAATGTGCCAGATAGTGTGCTAAGCACTGGGAATTCAAAGATGAAAAGTGAGCATTCCCCACTCTCAAGAAGATTGTATTTTATAAGGAAGACAACATGTACATGTGTGTATCTGTATCATATACAACATAAATGCAAGGAAATTTATTGGGCAGACCATAGGTCTAGGATTCTTCATGGGTTTTTTGTGTCATGAACTCTGGGGCCATCTGATGAAGTCTATGGACTCCTCAGAATTATACTTTTAAATGCATAAAATAAAATGTATAGTATTACAAAGGAAACCAACTATATTGAAATAAAGATGTAACTCCCCCCACCATCACATTCATGAATCCTCTAAAGTCTATCAATGGGCACTAGGTGAGTCATCTGCTCTAAAGAATGGGAAGGATCAGGCACAGTTTTGTGTTGAAGGTGTCATTTGAGCTATGCTTTCAAATGGATTCCAAGAGAGACAGAGAAGATGAGAGAGAGAAAGAGAGAGAGAGACAGAGAGAAAGAGAGAGTGAGAGAGAGAGAGAGAGAGAAAGAGAGAGACAGGGACAGAGAGACAGAAAGAGAAACAGCAAGAGAGGCAGAGAGAGAGAGACAGAGAGAGAAGGGGAGGGAGGGAAGGAGAGAGGGAGAAGGAGACTGAGAAAGAGACAAACAGAAAAAGAGAAGTGAGGATGAGAGAGACAGATACTAAAAGAGAGACAGAGGCAGACAGAAAGAGACAGAGAGAAAGAAATAAGGAGGGGGGGAGTATATTTCAGAAAGAGAGGACAGTCTCACAAAGGCTTGGAGGTAGGAAATGGAATATCTTATATAAAAAAATTTCAAAAATTCAATTCCAGGTTCTCTGACTCCAAATCTAGTGCTTTATCTTATTACACTAGGCTACATTAATTAAACACAAGGATCCCTCAAATCAGCATAATACATTAGTACATAATGTGCTTTTTTTCCTTTCAGTTGAATAACAACACTTTGAAATAGGAAGTACCAATAGTAAGATTCCCATTTTAAAGAAGAAAACTGGGGTTCAGAAGTCAATTGAAATAGCAGACCCACTGACTCCAATTCCAGTGCTCTTTCCATTCATTACACTATGCTCCCTCTGGAGAATTATCCCTTTTTCTTTCTAGGCACTATAGAAAAATAAAGAGAATACAATTGCTATGTTGTGTATCATCTAAATAATAAGCACAATGAATTATCTAGTGCCAGTTCTGCCTGGTAACTCTTCTTCATTATTGATTTTTTTTAAAAATTTAACTTTTGAGAAATGTATTCAACCATCCAGGAAATTTTTATTTAAAATGAAAAAATATACATATAAACTTATTTGCGTGCTTGACAGCAGTAATAAGAAATACAGCAAGATGGGCCATTCCTAGAATACAAAATATTTGAGCTAAGGTGGGGGGGAATTAGAATTATCTAGTCTAAACCCTTTACTTTACAGAAAAGGAAACTGAGGCTTAGAAAGGTTTATTAACTTGTCCAGGGTTAATTAATGATAGACAGGCACAGAATCAGATTTGTCAACTACAATTTAATACTTTTTTTTCAACATGTTGCCTTTGTATGTATAAAATTGAACACCGTAATCAGGGAGATGTTTCATCTGCGTCCAAAGATTTGCAATTAAACCATGGTTCTCATATTGACTGGCTGTGTGACCTTGCCCAAGTTTCCTCACCTCTCTCAGTCAGTTTCTTCATCTGTAAAATAGAGGTAATAAAACTTGCACTACCTTTCTCACAAGTGTCTTGTAAGGAAAGGCTTTGTAAACTATAAAATGTTCGAGGAGTGGAAGCTATAAATTATTTTCACTATTCTTCTTCTCTATGTAGCTATGGACATAAATTATGGGAAAAACAATCTGTGGCAAAAAGAGGGAGGATAGAGAGGAGTCACAACAAATAGCAAAGATAAAGAAAGAGATAGCACTTTCTCCTTCTACCCACATGAGGGGCACATGTATTGAGCCCCTTTTCTGGACCTTGGTTTCCTTACATGCCATAAAGAGCAGAGATTTGAATTTAGAAGACCAAGGTTTGATATCCATCTCTTTCCACCTGATTACTATGTGACTTTTAAAAAGTCATTTTATTCCTTTAACCCTCAGTTTCATCATTTGTAAAATGAAGATAATATTTGCAATAGTCACACTGCAGGTTTGTTGTTAGGATCAAATGAGACCTACACATAATAATATAATCTATATTTAATGTAATGTAGTCTATAAATACTATACGCACATAAGCTGTTTTTAAGCTATTGGCTACAAAATGGAGACAATATTTCCTTTGTCCTGTCTAACTTACTTCCTTCATAGGATTGTTCCAATCAAGCAATAAATATGTATTGAAAGTCTTTTAAAAAAAAATTAGTAACCTGTACTGTGAATTATATAGAGATGAATAAGCTAGTCTATGCCCTCAAGGAACTTCAAGTCCGGCAGGGGAGCTAGCAGGTGGAACAAAGAGCCCAAGTTCACACTTAGCTGTAGCCTGTCTTCTCAGTGCTTTTGGAGTTCAGAGGGACATCAGTGAGGATTGTGGTGATCAGGGAAAACCTGAGAATGTATTTTTATAAAAGTTAAAAGACATATGCAAATATGATGATGATTTCAAGGTTAGCATCTTGACTGTAACCATAGCACAAGTTCACCCAGAGGGCTAGGAAAAAGAGTGGGGGGAGTTGCTACAGAGGGATGGTATTTATTTCTATGTTCTGCCAAAGGACTGGATCCATCATTTCAGGGGTGGTTGACAAGCAGTACTCTTGCTACCACACACAGATGTGCACCATATGCATATATATACACATAAGGACCTGTAACATGTGAGTGGCATTAAGAAGTCAGTGGAGAACATTGGGTAGATTGGATGACCATAGAGAAAAGACAGCTGGGGTTGAGGGGAAACACATTAATGTGGCTTTCACTTTTGACCTCCCCCAAGTCCACTACAGTCAGAAAAAAAAAAGTTGAGGGCTTTAACGAGTATAGGATAAGAGTGGGGAGCTTGAGGAGAGTCCTTCCCACCACGTAGGAAATTGATTGTGACCACAAAGGTTGCAAGCTCCCTTAGGAGAGAACAGTACCTGATGAATGTTTTTCCCTATGGTGAAAATAGTGCTTGACAAGGACTTACTGTATCTGAGAGTCTAATTTGGAAGGGATTTCAGTTTCCTTCTGGTTCAAAATACACTAAAGGAATCTCCATTATGACCCAGCCAAAAAGTTGTCATTCTCTGCTTAAAGATCTTCAAGAAAAGGGAACTCATTATCGATCCAGCACTAACTTTCATGTCTGGATAGATCTAATGGAAAGGGTTCTTTTTTCCTGACAAATATCAGTTTGCCTCTTTGCAACTGGCTACTGGTTCTGCTCTCTGTAGACAAATATAAGAGGTCTAAACTTTCTTCCACATGACAGTCCTTTAAATTCTTGAAGACAACTCTAATGTTCTTTCTTGAATCTTTACTTCAGGCTGAACATGTCCTAATATGACGTCATAGATGGTCACCATCCTGGGTCATCTCTGGATAGACTCTAACTAATAATTGAAGTTCTTGTTAAACCATGGCAGCCAGAAGTGAACAGGATATTAGAGATGAAGTCTAATGAGGGAATGGTACAGTGAACCTAATATATCCCTATTCCTGAAAACTACACATTTCTTAATGTAGCTCAATGTCACAAGTAACTTTTTTGACAACTACATCACACTACTATATCACATTGACTTACAATCCACTAAAACTGTGAGATCTTTTTATAGAAAAACCATTATTTATCCATCCTTCTGGTCTCTTGTACTGTGGAAGATGAGTTTTTGTACCAAATTGTAGGCCAAGCCTGACTTAGGCCAATTTCAAGTCCAGATTTAGAAGGAAAGAAGACCATCTAATAGTTAGGTAAAGGATATTTACCTAACCATAGTTTGAAAAACATGTTCAGTAAAGTGAAAGCATTGATAACAGTTCGATGCAGCTACCCTGGTTCTGTATCAAGCTGGTTGTTTAGTAAAAGGCCTGAGTAAAGAAGCTCTGAGTCCTCATTTACTAACTGTTATATCTAGGCTACAAGGAATCTATGCCAATGACCTATGTCATAATCCATGGGGTAACTTAAGGAAAAGTTTGGCCAGCCTGTGTGCCAGCACACTAGGAAATAATGACAATCACAGAAGTAGTAAAACTTTGAATTTGTACTATTGAATTTTATCTTATTGGAGATTAAATGCTTAATGTTTTACTCTCATTTCATTTGGATAATATAGTTCTGATATCCTTCCCAATTTTATGTCATATAGGAATTTGATGAACATTTCTTCTATGCCTTAAGTCACTAGTAAAATGTCAGATGGCATAGGGCCAAGCACAGATCCTTGAGAGACTCCATTGAAGCCATATTAACTCCTCTGCAATATTGACAATGAATTGTTCACAACTCTACCAAACAGCTCCAAATCCACATACAGATAATTGTATTATCATTTAACCAATATCTCTGCATGTTCTTAACTAGAATAGTCTCAACTATTTCATCAAAAAGATTTTTTTAAAATCTAAATTAAAAATGTAACTATATATATATATATATATATATATATATATATATATATATATATATATATATATATATAAAACCATCCCTCATCCATCAACTTCTTTAGCAACCCTATCAAAGTAGGAGAAGAAGTAAATAATATAAAGTGGCTTCTGCTTGATGAAGGCACACTTGTTCTTCAAAATCGCTATTTACCAAATAGCTCTTTAATGATCTGTTCTAGAATTTTCACAGGAATTGAAATCAAGTTCACTGACCTTAGGTTATATTCTCTTTCCTGCCTTGAAAATTGAGGTATTTGCCCCTCTCTTTTTTGCCTAATTTTACTTTTTATTATTATAAACAACATGCAATAATCTCCACACACAAAGAAAAAAAAGATTATATATGAAAATGCAAATCTCCCTTATGTTTATTATATTGTTTTATGTAACAAAACTAACACAACACAATAGTTCTGAAACTGTCATACTTATCTGTGTCTCTTTATTCTTTTCCCTTCTATGAATTTCTAACCTTCTGTGCTTCGAATTGCATTTTTCCTTTTTCATTAGTTTTCTAAAATAACCATTTTTATAGCTTTATTGATACGTTGAATCTGCATATTAATTTAGGTAGTGTTTGTGTTTTATTATATTCTTGTTTTATTGCTATAACTAACATTTATTTCTAATATTACATTAAATAATAGTGGTGACAATGCATATCCTTGTAGAAGTGCTAAATAAATTCACTTCTAATGATGTATTTATGTGGAGTTTTTATTTTGCCATAATTTTCAAAATATTGAACAAACTTGGCATTATTGATATAAAGTACACCTAATCATATTGTATAATTATTTAAATATGTCTTTGTATCCTCTTTGCTAATATTTTATTCAATATATTTGTATTGATAGTCTTTAGAATACCATTCTATAGTTTTTTTTTCTTTATCCCTCCACAGTTTAGGTATCAAAACCATACTTGTTTCATAAAAAGAGCTTGGTGTAATCCCTTCTTTTCCTGTTTTATCAAATAACTTATATAATATTGGAATTAATTATTCATTGAATATTTGATATCATTAACCTATAAGTCTGTTTAGTCCTTGATTACTTTTCCTATAGAGTCTATTTATGGTTTGTTTTTTTCTGATATATTATTAAATTTTCTATTTCTTATTCTGTAATCTGCATATTTTATTCTTTTGTGAATATTGATCCATTCTATTTATCAATGCTATTAGCATAAAATGGGCAAAATAATTTTTAACTTTACCTCTCCCCTTCTGATTTTCCTCCTCCTTTTCCTTCTCCTCCTCCTCCTCTTTTTCCTTTCTCCTTCTCTTTCTCCTCTTTCTCTTCCTCCTCTTCCTTCTCCTCCTGCTCCTCCTCCTTCTTTTGCTTTTACTTCTTGTGCTTCTTTTCTCTCTCTCTTTCTCCCCACATGTCCCCAAAATTTTATTACACTACCATTTTTTCTTTTGCATATATTTTCTGTTAAATTTGAAATTATGTATTTGTCCTATGATTTTGAACGAATTTATTCTTTACTATTAAATTACTTAGTGCCTGAGGTTAAAGCCTTTCTTCAACATTTCTTTATTAATTATAATTTTTACTGTGTTGTGATTGGTAAAAGATATGTTTCATTTTTTCTGCTTTTCTGCATTGGTCTATGAGGTTCTATTCCTTTTGCACCATTGGCATTTCTGCATATGTATTTTGTACAATTAAGGAATATTTAGATTCCATTTTATTCCCACTCCATAATTGTCATAGATCTATCATATCTAACTTTGCTAAAATGCTATTCAGTAGCTTAGCTACTTTCCAATATTTTTGTTAAATCTGTTTAGCTCCAAAAGGTCCCTGAAATGGTTCCAAAATTTCTTATTATCTCATGGAGTGACTGCGTTTTGTTTGCTCCATTCCATTTTTCTGATAATCCATTACTTGAATAACGATTTCTACTTTCTGTTATAAGTTATTTATTCTTCTTCCATTTTTTTCCTTTTATATCTTTCATTTCACTTTTTAAAAATGTCTTACTTAACTTCTTTCAGATATTCTTACAGTCCTGTAGTCAATTTTTCTTTTCTTTTGAGGCTTTACTTCTACTTGTTGTTCTCCTGGGTTTACCTTTTGCTAATATCTTAATAAAATATTGGGGCTTTTGTCCAATGTTTTGTATTTATCCTATTTACTTGTATCTCTAGCATCAGTTCCTTATTTGGTCTTTTGTGCCAGGTTTTGCCCCTTCATGCGCTCATACATGACAGAGTCATGTCCTATCTGATTTTATCTCACATTTGAAGGTTTTCTGACACTGGCTTCCACCTCTTCTGCTATTTCTGTGCTCACAGGTCTGACAAACTTCAGGCCCTTCTAGAGTACTTACAATTAGAGTTTCAGATTCCAAGACCCAACAAATTCATTCCAGTCAAAGTAGTTAAGGTTCCCTTGAAGCATACCTAGCTAAAACATTGAAGATCTCTTGCCCTGCAGGGCATCCACAGTCATGTCAGGCACCTAATTCTCCTAGATCACTGGACAAACATTGGAATGTTTCAGGCCTTTTTTACCTAGACTTATCATATCTGGTGCTTACCTGATGGCATTCGTCTCCCAGAGCTCTAGTCTTCCGGTATAATTCTATGGAGTTCTGGGAGCTCTTCTTTGGATTTCTTGACCATCATGCTATGTGGTTCCCTGTTTGATTTTTGATGGAGTATATGAGGGAAAGTTGGATTCTCATGTGATTTTCTTTACCTTACCTTACCATCTGAAACTACAACTGTTCTCCAGTCTCATGGCATCTCTCCCATGTTCCATGATCTTGCAAACTGACAATGCAATTTTATAATTAATTAATGAAATTATGAAATAGGGCAGGCACACCTGTTTTGTTTTGTTTTGAATACTCATCAGGAAAGACCATGATAGCAATGAGAAGTAAAGCTGCAACCACACTTTAATAAGGCATAGATGATGTAAAGGGGCAGAAGGTGGTACATAGAGTATAGAGATATACAGCAAAATAGGGTTACAGAGGCAGACGACATGAAGACAGGGAATGGGGTACTGAAGGAAGTCAGTCAGTATGGGAAAGAGGATAGAGAAGGGAGAGGTGAGGCACAGTGAATCACTCCTATAATCATGGATTAGAGTTGGGAGTACTCAGTAGCATTGACCCAATAGAGATAGGAGAATGCCCAGGGAGCAGCAGTTTAAAGTCTCATTTTTATAGGGCTTTTGGGGAGAAACAGATGGACTCTTATTCTTGCCACCTTTAGGTGGGTTCATTAACACATCCAAATTATCTCAAAGTGTCAGTAAAACTTTAAAGTTAATGTATCTGTGTCATCTCAAAGTTATCAGCACCATTTGGTTTTCTGTTGGTCTCTGTGAATGTTTGGAACTTGTCTGAGATTCATGTATCATAGGACCAAAAGATCCAGGCAGCAAAGCCTTGATGGCTTCTCTTGATTTGGTACATATTAAAGGATTTGATTTTTGGCTAATATATGAAACAATAAATTGTTCTCCTTTGATCTTTAGTATGTTTTGTATGTGACTTCTAGGTTCCTCTTTGCAATCTTATTTCTCACCATTGCTACTTTATACTGGCTACTTGTAAACTTACTTACTCTACTGACTAGAAGATCAGGGTGACCAGAACAAGATACAATTTTAACATAAAATGGTTCAACAATCACAATGGTCAGTTATTTCAATGCCTAAAGACATAGTTCCCCAGGTAAGAGGGTAACCAGAATTAATCCAGGACTGCTAAATAGTGCTCTTTTTCTATCTCTTTCCTTAATCTTAGAGAGAGAATGCTATAATCTAGAGCTGGAAGATAAATGGTCATTTAATCCAACCTCCCTTATTTTACAAAACAGGGAATTGAGATACCTAAAAGATAAGTGACTTGCCTAAGGTCACATCAGCGATAAGGCTCAAAGTAGGATTGAACCCAGGTATTCTGGTTCCAAAGTCAATGCACTACCTGCAAGTGGGTTTTCCATTGCAAAAGAAATTCTCCTTGATAAAGAAAACCTGAGGAAAATAAGAACTGGGTAGTTTTGCTTTCTCTCTATTGTCTGTTATGCCACCCACCTCGACCAAACGTTCTCTCCTTTCCTTGTCTCTTTTTCTCTCAATAGAGTCCCCAAATACCAATTTTGTTGTCTTTGGCTTTTCTTGACAATCTTATTCTGAGTTCTTGTTTTCCTGACAGTTATTACAGCCCCATTCCATGATCTTATATCCATGCTGTTTCTTCGCCTTGTTCCCATCTTCTGTACTTCTTTTTCTAATATAAGTTAACCAACTTGGTCTCTTCATACATACAAATTCCATTTTTCCTTATTGGGATTATTTTCATTTGTGTCTTTAAGATTTCTCATCCTTAAGTATTTCCTATTCCACCTGAGTTGATTTTCCCTTTTACATTTTATCCCATGGGATACTACTTTTATTCCCTTTGAACCTTTTAACATCTTTCCAAAAATCTAAGATGCATATCAGACCATACTTAGATTTCCTTTCATCTCACACACTCTAGAAGGCAGTAGTCACTTCCTCCACAGTGCCCATAATTTTCAGTTCCTCCCTGTAAGAATCAGATCCAGAATATAATTTCCCCTTGTTCATACATCTACCTTTAGAAGAATTAAACATCTCTAAGGAAAGTCAAGATGTCATTGTTCCACTTTTGGTAAAGAGAGATAGACAGAGAGTTGATGTCTAGAAAATTGAAGTCCTCCATGACACTCTATCATGCCTTTGTGCCACTTTGGGGATTTGTTGCCCAAATTCCTCATCAACTTCTCCTTTTTGCCCATTTTGCGTGCAGTTTATACTTCAGTGACAAAATCATTTATTCATCCTCCCATTGACCACTGAAATACACTCTGTTGTGCTTATCTCTGGTTATTGGATTTTCTTCTATGAATACATATTTTAAATATACAGTACTATGCCACACACACACACACACACACGCACACACATGCACACACACATCTTTTGTCTGTCCTGTTTCTTTTGAATAAGATAACGTCCATCTGGAGCCATGGTCTACTCATGGGTTTCATCCAAGTGCATGTTAGTAAATGTTTAACAATTGTCAGTCAAAAAAAATGAACACATACCACACTTTTTAAGTTTAATCTGTCAAATTAACATTTTTTCATTCACTTTCTTAAGTCTACACAATCAGCAAAACAATAAATAATAAAGTCTTGATTTGTACTGTTTTCTTACATATAAACACTGACACTGAAAACACAACCATCAGCTCTGAAGAGCAGGTTGTTGCTAGCCCTGGAACACTCTCATTTCATTGTACCACGTTTCAATTATATCTCTGAGATTAACTTTACATCCTTGCATTTGAACCACTAATTGCTCTTGTTTGTTGCCAAAACTTTGAGCATTTGTGTCTGGACATTTGAGACCAAGAGTTTTTCTATTGATGTTTTTCTTGTTTTAGGTCTCTTATGAACTTCTAGGTATTCCAGTTGTTATTTTCCTTCCTTCTTTGTAGCTATTCTCCATGAAGTCTTATACAGGTTGTCTTCTTCCTATCTATGTGGTCTTTGAACAAGTCATTTAATCTCCCTAGGCCTTAGTTCCTTCAATCTGAGGAAATGTAAAAGTCAATCTAAATTGTCTCAGAGGTTCTTTCTAGCTCAAGAGTTATTCTCTTGTGTGACATGATTTTTATTTAAAACATTTTTGTTTATAAAGATTTTTGGAGTAGATGATTCCAAAGATCTGAATTCAAATCTGTGCTCTTCTACTTATTTCAGTTGTAATTACAGATAAGTTATTTAACCTCATTGAGCTTCAGTTTATTCTGTGAAACAAGGAAGTTGGAATGATCACATGGGGGGAGAGCAATGTATGCTAATTCTAAGGAAAAATGGAATCAGTTATTAAAGAGTTTTAAGTGCAAGACAGAAGTGGTTGTTTTATCCTCAAAATAACATGGAACGCTGGAATTCCTGAGCAGTGGAGGTTACATGATCAAACCTGAATTTTAGGAGTATCACTTTAGCTTCTAGGTGGAAGATAGATTGGAATAAGGAAAGACATGAGGCAGAAAGAACAATCAGAAGGCTATTTATTACAAGAGACCAAGAAAGGAGCAATGTGAGGGTCTGCACTAGGAAGTGTCTGCGTGAGTGGAGAAAAGAGGATTTTGAAAAGTATTGTGGAGGTAGTAATTCCAAGATTTAACAAGTGATTTTCTCTATAGGGTGTGAAAGTACAAGGAGTCAAGGATAAAACACCCAAACTGTGAACATGGTGACTGGAAGGTTGGTGACTTTAAAGAGAATTATATCAGTTTAGTGATAGTTAAATCCAGATTGCAGAGGGTTTCAGAGGGGAGAAAGTGAAAACAACTAATGTAGACAGCTTTTTTTCAAGGAGTTTGGACAAGAAAGAAAGAAGAGATATAAAATTATAGCAAGGATGGTAGGATCTAGTTTTTTAAGTATTAAGGAGACTTGTTAATATCTGTGGGCAGAAAGGAAGTATCCAGGAGATAGGAACATATAAAAGATGGGGGGAATGCTAAGGAGAGGTTTTTGCTGGAGAAGATGGGAAAAGATGCATTCAAAGATGCATAGAGACATTAGCCTTTCTGAAATGAAGAGCTTATCTCTTGAGCCTAGAATTGAGTAATGAAGGAAATAGTAAGGAATTATGTCAAGAAGCCGTGAAAGAAGAAAATGGTTTCAATTTTCTGGGTTCTGAGGTTACAGCAACTGAGAGGGCCAGGGGATGAGGGACAGAGGGAGACTTGAAAAGAGTAAAGAAGGTTTTAAACTATCCCTGTACTAAGTTGAATAGAGAATCAATGAGATAACTGGGTCTAGGGACAAATAAGGCTGCAGTAGATAATGAACAGGGCTTGGAGACATGAATATCTGAGCTCAAATACCTCCTCAGATATTTATCAGGGTGACCCTGGGTAAGCTCTCTCAACCCCAGTTGATAATCATAGCACCAAATACATAGGTTTATTGTGAGGATTAAATGAGATAAGGTATGTAAAGTATTTTTTAAGCTTTAAAGATTTATAGAAATGCTAGTCACGATAATGATGTGATGATGTTAAGGATAAGAAGGAGATGGGCCTGATTCAGTGGGGTCCAATTAAGATTAGATAACATAAATTTGTAGTGTACAATCAGAGGGATTATGTGATTTCCTCTAGTTCTATTCAGCAGCTCATGGCATGGGTGGAAGGAAGAGACAGGTTCTGGGAATAATGCAATGCCGTGGTTTGGCAAGGCATGAGCAATAATATAAATGGGATATAAGGACTCTAGAATAGAAAATGATGTCGACTGGAATTGGTTATCTAAAGGGTTGAGTCTGTGAAAGTGAGGAGAGTATAGCCTGAGCAGGGTTGATGGCCTGGCAAAGTACCGATGGGTAAAGGGATTGAAATCATAAGGAGGGGCAGTTAGGTGGTGCAATGGATCGAGCACTAGCCCTGGAGTCAGTTCAAATCTGACCTTAGACATTTACTAGCTGTGTGACCCTGGGCAAGTCACTTAACCTTGACTGTCAGGAGAGGAAAGAGTAAGTCTTAGGGCAAGATGGAATTAAAATTAGGCCAGCAAATATGATATCAGAGTTCTTGATAATGGAAGTAGAATACTTGTGGGCCTTGGCAAAATCAAAGATGTGACCATCCTTATGTGTACATGAGATAAAATGGGAATTGGGCAGATTGAGGAATTGAAAGGTTAGAGTATTTCAGGAAAAAGCAACATGTATGTCCACCCTGAATTTATAAAGACACAAGTTGGGGGTGGAGAAGGAGAACTCAAGCCAGGCACTGAACTTCTTAAGAAATAAGGTAGAGTATCCTGGGATCCAGATAGATAGTAGCTATCAGGATCTAGGCTGGGAAATCTGAATAAAGTTAACCTCAAAATAAGAGATTACTTCAATGTCTTGGAGTGGCAAAGGGAAGCAGGTAATATTCTGTTTTTCCCTTTTGGACCAATTAATCAATCACATTATGTGAGAGAAAATCCATGCTGGAAAAAGTGACCAGGAATGCAGTTCATCCCAGGGTTCCAGGTCTCTGTAAGTTCCAAAAGATGGAGCATGAGAGGAAGAAGTCCAAAATAATGGGAAATTTGCGGGCCCTTTTAACTCCATTAAACATATAGCCTTGCAGCTTTTCTGTGAGCAAGTTCTTGCTTGACTAACAGAATTTCCTAGCATTTTTTTGGCCCCCATAAAGTTTCCATGGCCATCTCTGTGAGTTACAGTTTCAAGTCAGTTGATTCCAACTTGCTTTGTGACGACAATTTGAGCTCACAGTCTTGTGACATCCGAAGGTTGCCTAATAACAAAATGCCTTTGTTCTCCCCACGAAAGCATGCATCAAGAATCAAAGAAGCAAGAAAAAAGGGAATGTTCCAAGCTATTACTGTAACAATCCAATTACAATGCCTATCAAACTTAACTTCACAGGTTATAGCTCCTAATTGCCTGACAAAAATTGACACTTCAGTCGCAACAGCATAATATAATCAGAGTCCAAATTAAATTTGATCGTGGGTAGAAAACGATGCTATCATTCGGTGGCATGGAAACAGGAGATCAACTAGCATGATATCAGGGATCAGAAATGAAAATTATTCATTAATGGCAATGGTTTTCTGATAATGGAAATGACACAGTTCAGACGGCTTCGTAAAAACACTATTAATTAAAAAGATGATAGACCTAACAAGCCATAGAAACTAATAGGAGGTTTTTTGGTTTTCTTTTTTGTTAGGAAGGGGTAGGGAGAGTGCTTGTTAAGGTGAAGGATGACAATGTTTAAGACCAGAAGTTTGCTCACTTTACTAGAAAGTATTCCATTGATGATGGACTGAGTTCATTGGCTCTTGCACTAAGCAGTTTTCTCTAGGGGACCATGGTTGAGAAACATAAAAAATATCTGAGGCCATAATACGGCAATGCAGTAAACACATATAGTGCAAACTATAAAAATGGAAGGTCCTAATCCATAAAAGAGAGAGAAAAGATGCACAAGGGATTTTTTTGCATACTGTAAGAAAACAAGTAGAAAGAGAAGTGGTTTGGGGTAGTTTTTTTTTTCTTTCCTCCCTCTTCTATTCACAATTAAGGATCAGAATTTAAAAGGCACAGAGGCATTGGGAGACATTGGCATATTTGGGGATGACTGAATTGCAGTTGAAAGCCTTCCTCCCTACTATATTCCTGGCTGTGTATATTTTTTATGTGCCCCTTCAATATTCCTAGTGATTCACTCAAAGAAAATCTCCCCCACTGTATGTGCCTGTCATTGTATTGTTTCATACATACAGCTTTTAAAGGACATGAACATTTTTAGAAAGCAATTCAAAGTTTAGGTTTTGCCTTTGCATACCCTTTCCCTTGTGTGTCACCTTGTACAAGACTCTGGTTGTGTATATACATATGTATGTGTATATATACACACATATGTATGTGTATATATACATATATATTTGTGTATGTGTATATACATATTTATATATACATTTATGTTTATGTATAATAAACATATAAACAAATATATAGCCATATATACATATATAGTATATGTTATATATTACTGCAAATCAATTATAGCCCATCCATACTCATAGATTCATAGTTTTAGACCTGAAAGGAATTTAGAAAATAGAATATAGGATTTTCAAGATGGAAGAGAATTTAAAACTCATAAAATCATAGGATGTCAAAGGTAAAAGGGATTTTAGAATCATAGGACATAGAATGTTGGAACTAGGAGAAGCTTTGGAATCACAGAGCGTAGAATATTAAGAGTTATAATGGACCTCGTAGGTCATCTAATATAATGTCTTCATTTTAAATACAAGAAAACAGGAGCAGAGAAAAAAGTGACGAGTTGAATTTTTAAATGAATAAATATTTAAGTGGATTGTCATACTAGGTTGGAGACACAGTTGCTATTTTAGAAATATGAGATTAGGAAATAATTGTTTGCCAATTAGCTATTCATTTTTGTAGACCAAAACTAAGAGGGCATTGGTCTGAAGAACTACACATCATCAATTTCTATGTAACTTACAATCTAAAAAAGCTGGCTAGGGTACTTGCAAATCAAACAGTCAGAAAACTAGCATGTTTCATAGGCCAGACTTGAACCTAGATTTTCCTCTCTCCAAGACCAGTTCTCAATCTACTTTTCTATATTACCCCTTCCAAAATGTATCAACTAATACATATGTAGCATAATTCTACTTTATTGTAGACACTGGTGAAGGTGAAGGAAGACAAAGAGATATAAGGCATAACTTCTACCATTTGAGAATGCAGTCTCACAAAGACGGATACACACACACACCCACCTGCACACATGCACACAGGCATTCATGTGCAGAAAGAAAATTGACTATAATCAAATATTCAGATGGATGTGTGATCTCATCAGTTGGAGAGTTTTACCCAGTGATGCAAATTGCAACCCATTCATGCCCATCTATTCTGTGGTGTTCTTGCCAATATCTTTATATTAGTTAGCTAAAGTACGTGCTAGAGTCCTTCATCTTACCATTGCACTACCATCTTTTTACCATTACCAATCTTACAATCATCACCATTCACTCTTACCATTGCAAGTGTTGTGGTGGCGTGCCAAGAGTTCAGCACCCGGACTGACTGTCATGTCACCACAGGGACAACTCATATTCTCTTTTCATTAATCATTTCTTTGATGAAATCTTTTATTCATGTCCTTCAAAATTCCTTTTTAGTTTTATGCTACTTCGGCATTACAGACCCACCAAGATTGGTGAAGATAGGGAAAGAAAGTATGGTTCATGATCAGTAACTATTTTTAATGCTCCCACACTCTATTCTCTCTGATAGACATAATGCCCAAACATACTTGTGACCATTTTCACCTTTTCCACACTCCCTCCAATTCATGTGCAAGATCTCGGGGGTAAATTAACAATTAGAACTGTTTTAAAGTGAGATGCCTTGTGATGGAGTGTTTCTATTCTCCAGACGTCTTCCAAGCAGGTGTTGGATGAATACTTGTTGCATATGTTGTAGATGAAAGGGATGTATTGTATGGGCAATTGGGTTAAATAACCTCTGAAGTTCCTTCTCACTCTTGAGATTCTGATTTTTCCCTCTTGTGAACCCATTCTCCTAAATTTTCTATCAGGATCTTATAGATCATCTAACCCATCCACTGCAGTTTATATATGAGAAAATGGAGACAGAGGAGTAAAAATAACTTGTCCAATGTCACAGAGACCATAAATTGCAGAATGAAGACTTGAACCCATGTTATTATGAGTCCAAGTCCTTCGCTGTTGCTGGGGGTAGGGAGTAGATTTCCTACCCCACCACAATGTTTATAGGAGGTCGTTATTTGTTCCTAATCCTCTGCATCAGTTCAGGACCTAAACAAAAATAGGCGCTGAACCAAATTTGATTCAAGGGTATTATTTTTATATGAATTTCAGAAAGAAGTATCAGAAGATTTCAAAGTTCCTCTCAGAGGGAATACACAGGTATGAAATAAAAGGTATTAAGAAAGCAAATTGCTAACTTCCTCTGAACAGGGTTGTTGGCCAACCTTGCCAAGGTAGACATTTTGAAAGTGGCATGTCTCATTGTGCTAATTCAATTTCCTCAATGAAAAGAAGCTTCTGTACCACTCAAGAAAAATCTGCTAATAGGGGCATAGATATTCAGATATTTATTGCTTCACCTCTGGAATAGACTTGGCAATAAGTTCCATGCATATCTAAGCTAGGGAACATCTCAGGAAAACAGAGATACCTACACAAGTCAGTCCATTTATATCACCATTCAATTTCTTGAATTCAGTCCTGCAAAAGAATTTTCTTATTTTCTCCCCTAAATAAGATTCTCTGTCCCATCTTCCTACTCAGTGAGCAACTCTCTTTGTAAACAAACACTGATGGTGGCTATATATTTTAAAGAAGAGCTTCAAATTCTTTAAGTATGTAGATGTAGAAGAGTATTATAAAAGATTTCTATACTTGAAATAACTGTTTTGTCCAAAGATTTTAAGACAAGGGATAAGGAAGGCCATTTGCCATGAATCCAAGAAACTAGCTCAAGTACCTTGATATGTCTGTATTGAGTTCTCTTCTGTTGCTTCCTCTTGAGATGAAGATGACCTTGATGTCTTGAAGATTATGCTGCAGCATCGTAAGCCCAAACATGTCTTATATTGGCTTTGAGTATATAGGCCCAGGCACACAGATTGTAGGGGCTGCTATTTAGATATGATACCTGGTGAGATCTCTCACAACAAGAACTATTTGTCTGTCCTGTTTCTGGATTTTGTGTTTTTCTTAAGACTTAACATATTCGAGGGGTGGGGCCAAGATGGTGGAGCAGAAAGATGCATATAATCTAACTCTTCCCCATAGCCCATAAAATACTTGTAAAAAATGACTCTCAACAAATTCTAGAGTGGTAGATGCCACAGAATGACAGAGTGAAAGAGATTTCCAGATGAAGGTAGCCCAGAAGGCCTACAGGAAAGGACTATCACACAGGATGTGGAGCAGAGTGCAACTCAACCTTGGCCACACAGCACCAGGAGGAACAGGACCAAAACAGGCCTTGGGGGCAGAATCCCCAAAGCAGCAGTGGTTCTCAAATCCCTCAACCCACAAACACCAAAGTCAACTTCAAATGTCAGTGAGAAAGCTTTTTCAGCTGGGTGAGAAAGGAGCAGGGGCCTCCTCTAGCCCCAACCTCAGGCAGGGGCAGCAGAGGCAGCAGCAGCAGCAATGGTGGCAGCAGCAGCAGCATACATTTGTGGAGCATGCAGTCTAAAATCCATCTGGGTCTCAGCCCTGAGTGGTGGTCCTGTCTTCTGTGTAAAGCCTCTGGGTGAATTGAGCAGCTGATAAAATCTCAGGCATGAGCCAGCCCAGGAGTAAGGAGGAGCACTGGTGTGACAGAGCTGGAGGTGGTTGTGGAGAGGGAATTCTACTACTAGCAGATTCTGGGCAGAAAAGTTGATGGTTGTTCCCAGACCAGTATGCAGACCAGGAGAGGAGTAAACTCTCTCCGTTAATTGTGCCAACTTGGAGGAACTGAGAACTTACAGGTCCCTAGAGTATGCTATGACAAAAGACTCAAAAGGCAGGTAACTGAATGGGAAAATGCCCAAAAAAAGGGAAAACAATAAGACTATAGAAGCTTACTTTCTTGATGAACAATTACTTCTTCCACCCTTTTGGATGAGGAAGAACAATGCATAACTTCAGAGGAAGTCAAGGCTTCCAAAACCTCCAAAATAAATATGCAATGGTTTCAGGACACAGAAGAGCTCAAAAAGGATTTTGAAAATCTAGTAAGAGAGGTGGAGGAAAAACTGGAAATACAAATGAGAGCAATGCAAGAAAAGCATGAAAAACAAGTCAACAGTTGACTAAAGGAGACCCAAAAAAATGCTGAAGAAAATAACACCTTGAAAAATAGGCTAATTCAATTGGCTAAAGAGGTCCAAAAAGCTAATGAGGAGAAGAATGCTTTAAAAAGCAGAATTAGTCAAATGAAAAAGGAGGTTCAAAAGCTCATTGAAGAAAATAATTCTTAAAAAATTAGAATGGAGCAGATGGAAGCTAAGGACTTTGTAAGAAACAAAGAAATTACAAAACAGAACCAAAAGAATGAAAAAAGAGAAGGTAATGTAAAATATCTCATTGGAAAAACAACTGACCTGGAAAATAGATCCAGGAGAGACAAATTAAAAATTATGAGACTACCTGAAAGTCATGATCAAAAACAGAGCCTAGACATCATCTTTCATGATATTATCAGGTAAAACTGTCCTGATATTCTAGAATCAGAGGGCAAAGTAAATATTGAAAGAATCCACCAATCACTGCCTGAAAGAGATCCAAAAAGAGAAACTCCTAGGAACATTCTGACCAAATTCCAGAGTTCCTTGGTCAAGGAGAAAATATTGCAAGGAGCTAGAAAGAAACAATTCCAGTATTGTGGAAATACAATCAGAATGGCACAAGATCTAGCAGCTTCTACATTAAAGGATACAAGGGCATTGAATATGATATTCCAGAAGTCAAAGGAACTAGGACTAAAACCAAGAATCACCTACCCAGCAAAACTGAGGATAATACTTCAGAGAAAAAAACTGGTCTTTCAATGAAATAGAGGACTTTTAAGCATTCTTGATGAAAAGACCAGAACATTACTATAAGGAAAGACAGTATTGTAACTCTTGAAACTTTTCAGTATCTGGGTAGTTGGTGGAATTACACACACACACACACACACAGAGAGAGAGAGAGAGAGAG
>CM053769.1:402974474-403006104 GCA_028658325.1 Potorous gilbertii
AGAGAGAGAGAGAGAGAGAGAGAGAGAGAGAGAAGAGGGTGAGTTGAATAGGATGGGATCATATCTTTACAAAATGAAATTATAGGGTGAGAGAAATATATTGGGAGGAGAAAGGCAGAAATGGAATGGGGCAAATTATCTCTCACAGAAGAGGCAGGCAGGAGACTTTTTAGTGGAGGGAAAAAGGGGGAAGGTGAGAAAAAAAACATGACGCTTACTCACATCACATTCGACTAAAGAAAGGAAAGTAATGCACACTCATATTGGTATGAAAACCTATCTTACACTACAGGAAAGTAGGGGAGAAGGGGATAAGCAGGGTGAGGGAGGATTGATGGAAGGGAGAGCAAATGGGAGGAGGGAACAATTAGAAGTAAACACTCATGGTGAGGGAAAAGGTCAAAAGAGAGAGAAGAAGAAATGGGGGGCAGGATAGGATGGAAAGAAATATAGTTAGTCTTATACAACATGACTATTATGGAAGTCATTTGTGAAACTACACATATATAGCCTATATTGAATTGATTGCCTTCTCAGTGGGGATGGGTGGGGAGGGAGGAAGGAAGAGAAGTTGGAACTCAAAATTTTAGGAATTGTTGAGAATTGTTATGCATACAACTGAGAAGTAAGAAATATAGGTAATGGGGTAAAGAAATTTATCTTGCCTTACAAGACAAGAGAGAAGATGGGGATAAGGGAAGAGAGGGGTATTAGAAGGAAGGGCAGATTGGTGGAAGGGGTAATCAGAATGTAAGGTATTTTGGGGTGGAGGGAGGAGAGAGATGTGGAGAACATTTGAAACTCAAAATTTTGTGGAAATGAATGTTGAAAACTAAAAATAAATAAATAAATAGTAAAAAAAAAAAAAAAAAGACCACAGTCTGCCAAAGCCCACTACTGCTTTGGTCCAATGAGAACAGGACTTTATGTTCCGGGATATGTCTTTGTATAGCTGTGACTATAACTGTGTATCTGCACCTCCCACCTCATCACTTACTGGTCACTACAGGACATTGAAGTAGATAAAAATGATAAAATGCCATGGGTGATATCTTTTGACTTGAGCATAAGCTGGATTCAAGGGAGGCAAAGTCATTCACCTGATTCTTTCTTCCAGTCATTGAAGTCCAGTGGCAAGACAAAAGTCAAGATGATTGGAGATGGCGCAGGATACAGTGGATGACCTAGGCATCTTCAATGTCTAACCAAGTTCTGCAACATCTACTTCAGTCACCTTCATAGCCATTGGAACAAACTGATTTCATATGTCCATTCTTCTGGGGGAAATCTTCACATGCTTGAGGTGGACATTCTCCTAATTCAGTGACAAGTTGGAAGCCTGCAAGTCACCCTCAACCTGGTTTAACCCATCTGCTGAAACGGTTTATCAGGCTGTGGCCACTGTGAATGCTGTAGCTTCTTGGATCCACAAGTAGGAGTTAAGTGAATCAAGTTGACCCCAAAGGTGGAAAACAGGTTTGAAAAGGGCTCAACATTCATCACAGCAGAGGTACTAATCATCTCTGATCACCCTGCACCTATATTCCAGGTGATTATCAAGGCAAGGAGTGGGGATCCTAACAAGTTTCAGAGTACAAATTACTGATATGTTATAGTCAAAAGGGCAGGCAAGAACACACAAGTAAATTAAATCATTTGTGTGGGGCTGAAAATTCCTGTTTCCAGGAATCTAGGTTATAATCACAGCTTGGGTACTAGTTAAGTGTCCAACTTGGGTGCCACTTCACCTCTGGAATTTCAGCTTCTTCATCTGTATCAAGAGGTACTCAACTAGATCTTCATCTCTGAGGACCAGTAATCTTATGATTCTATGCTAAAAGGAGACAGCAAAAGTAAAAGAAGCAGGAAATAGCTCAGAACCAAAGTAAAACAAAAAGAAACAAGGAATGTTATGGTCAGACTCCAGACTCCAGACTTTGGTATTCATTACCATCCCTACCTTCATGTTGTTAAAATGCATTTTCTTAGCCTAGTTCTTGACAAATATTGATCTAATAGACATGGAATTCTGACTGCTTAGGGCTTCTTTGTCACCCTTCCTAGTGCCTGTTCAGTGGCAGCTAGAAGCCATAAGCTTAAAGGAGGAAAGAAAACAAATCATCACTGATTTTATTTACTTATCATCAGATTTGCTTCCAGAGCTCAAATTCTCAGCCAGCCTTTGGAAGGTGACATTCTGCTTTTACCTCCCTACTAAAGACATTTCAAGATTATATAGCATTAAATATGTGGCATAGAGATATGACCACTAAATTCAATGTGATCAACTCTAATCCCCAGAATCATGTAAAAACAATTCTTAGAAGTCTTAATAACATATCAGTGGTAGTTTGGGTGCTTATATCATCCACTTTTGTTCAACAGTCAGTCAACCAGTAGGCACTTACTGAGAACTTACTCTGTGAGGGACCCTGTGATAGGTGAAGGACATACAAAAACTTATGATCATTGCCTCAAAGATTTTAGCTGCTGTTACCATAATAAAGAAGCAGGGCAATTTTGCTGTGGGCCTGTCAAATAGTAGGCCTTTCCACTAATGATGATGAGGGCACCATCTTCTCTTTCTTTCTTAGATTACCTATAGCTTGACTCTACAAGGAAGACAAGAACAGCCATCTGGACGAGTATTTGTATTCTGGTCTTCATATTGTAGCTCTGATATATTTGCCAAGAAAAAGAGATTCAGGTGAGAGTTCTGTGTCCAAACAGTGCAGCCATGGGGGAAATCTGCTTTCTCAGGTTGCTTTTCCTGTGTTTCTCATTTGTGTTCAATTGTGTAATATATGTCCCTGAAAAGAATCTTGTGTAGTGACCCAGATTATAAGTTGCTGGAGGCCTTGGGCACAGAAGAAATAGGATAGGGCTGGTCAGTAATGACACACTATTGCCAGGTCAGTGGCAGCATATCCTTGACAATACCTCTAAGTCCTACTCTTTTCTCCTGGGCCAGAGGTTGTAGAACCTTTGAAGTCAGAAGTAGCAGGGCTTTAACACGGCAATTACTAATGAAACAAGGCAATTTGTGCTAAGTGACAAATGAGTGGATGCTTTCTAGACCCACTACACTATAGCACAGGTGCAGCTGAGTGAGAATATGTCATTGTTAGCCTGCTCCTGCCATAAAATGAAACCATACCGGTCTGGTATTTGTGTGAAGTGAATTCATTCACTGAAACTTTGTATTGCTCCCTCTGCAGCATTACCTGAATTGCTCATGACAGACATACTGACAAACTTTGAACCACTGCTCTGAACTGCACCTTACTTTCTAGATCTCTTTATCCAGTGATTTGGCCCCAAGAACAGCATTTTTGTCTCTTATCTCTCTGTATATTGTCTGTCTTAAATTAAGTTAATTATTCTTAATGAACAGTGTGGTTAGTCCCATTCCCATAAGGATCAGGGTCCCTACAGTTGTAGACAGTTTACATTTCATGAAGTACACATTCCATCATACAATTTTGGAAGAACTTGAATGCCAGGCCATGGAGTTTGGATTTTTATTTTGTATGTAGTAATACTGAGAGAATTCTTTATAGATAAAGTTGATATAATTCAAGTGTTTGGGTTCAATAAAAATAGAATCCAGAACTTTTTTCCCTATTGTTATAAGAAGTGAGATAGATCATTTTCTGAAGGATAACTATCCCACTTTCCACAGCAGCTATTCCCAATTTTTTTCCTTCCTCAAGTTTCCCATGGATTTGCCTCCCCGCACAGTCTTAGCTGACAGCTTTGCTTCATATTTTATAGAGAAAAATAAATTAAGCCATTGGTATGAGCTCCCTATTCTCCCCTCTTTTACATCTTCTATCATTCGGATGCCTTTTTCCATGATCTCCTCATTCATCCTTGTCTCACATTATAAGATTCACTCCTTACCAAGGCTAATCTGTCTACTTGTTGAAGCAATCCCATTCCATTCCATATCCTTCACTAGGTTGCCCCCTCTATCATCCCAACTCTTTCACTTATTTACAATCACTCCCTCTTTACCATTTCATTGCCTACTGCCTACAAATATATACATATTTCCCTAAAGCAAAAAAGTATATGGAAAACAAGTTGTATACAAGATAAAAAAAAATAATTAACAGGGAGAAGGCACCAGAACTAAATGGAGTTGGGGAAGGTTTCTTCTAAAAGATGGTATTTTAATTGAGACTTAAAGGAATCTAGGGAGGCCACAAGTTTGGAGTAGAGAAGGGAGAGAATTATAAGCATGGGGGACAGAGAAATTGTCCAATGTAAGGAGATGAAGTGTCTTGTTCATGGAACAACCAAGAGACCAAATAACATGATCAAAGAATACATGCTGAAAAGTTAAATATAAGAAAATAGGAACAGTTAAAAAAAAGGGGGCAGGGGGAGGCTAGGTTATGAAGGGCTTTGAATTCCAAACAAAGCATTTTGTATTTGATCCTGGAGTCATTAGGGAGTCACTGGAAATGTATTGAGTAGGGGAGTGATATGATCAGACCTGTATACTAGGAAAATCATCATTGTGGCTGACTGGAGGATAGATTAGAGTGGGGAGAGATTTGAGTCATGCGGACCAGACCTATCAGCTTGAAAAAGCCCTTACTTGATCCTTCAACTCCTACTAACAGATGACCCTGTATCTCTTCTGCCCTTTGTAGCTGAACTCCTCAGAAAGGACATCTAAACTAGATGCCTCCACTTTCTTTCCAATCTCTTCTTAATCCCTGACAATTCAGCTTCTGACCTTATTCCACTGGAACCACTCTTTTCAGTTACTGATGATCTTCTTGTTGCCAAGTCCAGTGGCCTTTTCTCAATACTCATTCTCTTTGATTTCTCTACAACCTTTGAAATTGTTGCTGTGACCTTCTCTTCCTTGATACCCTCTTATCTCTAAGTTTGTTGTATACCACTCTCCTCTGGTTCTCCTCCTACCTACATGACTACTCCTTCTGTCTTTTTTGCTGAATCCTCCTCTAGATCAGGCTCTCTAACAATAAGTATCCCTCAAGGTTTTGTCCTACCCACCCTCCCTACTTCTCTTCTCCCCCTATATTACTTCAATTGAAAATCCCATCAGCTCTCATAGATTTACTCTATGCTATTGATTCTCAAATCTACCCATCCAGATCCAGATCCTCTGATGACCTCCAACCTCACATTCCCAACTGCCTGTCAGATATTTCAAAGTAGATTGTCCAAATGACATCTTAAACTTATGTCAAAAATGGGATTCATTATTTTCCTCTCTGAAACTGCATCACCTATGCTATCTTCTGTATTACTGTAGGTGGAAACACCATCCTCCTCTTTTCTCAGATTCACAACCTAGGAGTCAACCTGGATTCTTCACTATCTTACTCCCCCATGTCCAACTTGTTGCCAAGATCCTGTTGATTTTATGTTTGCATCATCTCTCCAATGTACCCCATTCTCTCCTCTGCCATGCTAATGAAAGTCTTTATCACCTCATTTTTGTGTAATTTCAACAGCCTATTTGTGGGTCTGCCTGCCTCAGGTTTCTCTCCCTACTCTAGACAATCCTTCATTCAGTCAGAAAAGTGATTTTCCTAAAGTGCAGGTCCAAGAATGCCACCCCCTATTCCGTAAACTCCAGTGGCTCCCTATTGCCCTTAGGATCAAATATAAAGTGCTCTGTTAAGCATTCGAAGTCCTTCATAACCTAAACCTTTCCTATCATTCCAGTCTTATTACACATATCTCCTCATCATGCATTCTTTGAGGCACTGGCCTCCTGGCTGTTCCGTGAACAAGACCCTACATTTCTTAGTTCCAGGCACTTTTTCTTGCTGTCCCCTATGCCTAGACTGTTCTTCCTCCTCCACTTCAAATACTGACCCCCTTGAATTCCTTTAATCTCAGACAAAACTCCATCTTTTACTGGAAACCTTCCCTAACCCCTCTTAATTCTAATGCCTTCCCTCGGTTAATTATTTCTTATTTGTCTTGTATGTAACTTGCCTTGTATATCTTTGTTTGCATTTTCTCTCCCCTGTTATAAGTTCTTTGAAGGCAGGGAATTATGTTTTGTTTTTCTTTGTATCTCCAGCATGTAGTACACTGCCTAATATATAGTAGGCACTAAATATTTATTGATTATTTGGTTGTTTTATTCTCCCTCAATAACTGTTCAAAAGCCTTTAGTGATTTCCAACTACTTTGCCCACAAGGAAAGTTGAATCTCCACAACTTGACACTCAAGGTCTTCCAGAAAGCCTTGAAATGATATTTTCAATTCAATTAGACATGCATTTATTAAGTACCTGCTATATGCCAGACACTATGCTAAGAATGGGAATTCACATAAGATAAAAAAATAATCCCTGCACCCATGAAGCTTACAATATTTTTTAAAATATTTTTTCCAATTGCATGTAAAAATGTTTAACAAGTTTTTAAAGTTTGTGTTCCAAGTTCTCTCCTTCCCCCTCCATTTCCCTCGTTGAATATTTAGCAGTTTTATATAGGTTATATATGTGCAGTCATGAAAAACATATTTTCATATTAGTTATGTTGTGAAAAAAATATAGACCAAAAAATCCAAAAAAAAATAAAGTTTTTAAAATTATACTTTGATTTGGATTACAGATTCCATCAGTTCTTCCTCTGAGAGTGGATAACATTTTTCATCATGGATACTTTGGAATTATCTCAAATCATTGTCTTGGTCAGAGTAGCTATGTCATTCATAGTTGATTATCATCCAATATTGATGATATTATGTACAATGTTCTGGTTATACTCACTTCTCTTTGCATCAGTTCATGTAAGTCTTTCCAGGTTTAATGAAACCATCCTGCTTATTATTACTTATAGCACAATAGTATTCCATTATAATCATTTCTATAAATTTTACTCATTTGAGAAATAAAACTTTTATCAACAATACTTATTATTAAAAAATCCTAACTTTCTACTTTCCTTCTAATGTTGGCTGCATTGGTTTTGTTTATACAAAAACTTTTTAACATAATGTAATCAAAATTATCCATTTTACATCTTGTAATGCTTTCTCTTGTTTGGTCATAAATTCTTTTCTTATCCATGAATCTGACAGGTAAACTATTCCATGCTTTCCTAATTTACTTATGTTATTATCCTTTAAGTCAGGTACCCACTTTGACCTTATCTTAGTACATAGTGCTAGATGTTGGTCTAAATATGGTTATCCTGTTTTCCCAACAACTTTTTGTCAAATAGTGAGGTGTTGTTGCAGATTTTGGGTCTTTGGGCATATCAAACACTCAATCACTTTATTTACTAGAAGTATACAGTCTAACGAGAGAAGCTAACATTCAAAGGGAAGCTGAAAACCATGGGGTAGGGCATGGGGATGCCAGGGGATATCTACAGAAGAATAGTGTTCTGTGAAGGTGAAACTAAGCAGAGCTGCTGATGGAAAATGGAGAATTACCTAGAAAGCTAAGAAAGTTCTGAGTCCCTCTATAAATGAAGACTTTGGGAGGAGTTTAGTGCCATATCTTATAGGACTCCAATCATAGGGAAGAGGCAACTGAGGGGTTTGAGAAGCCATTGAGTTTCAAAATCTTAGCCATTTAGTATGGTGATAAGATTTCAGATTATCAGCTTACCTAGAGAGGACATGAGGCTGCATAGAGTAGAAACCTACCAGAAATGTTGATGGGAAATGGAGAGCTACCTGGAGATTATCTTTCTAATGATATTATATTATACTCCTTAACTGACTTGAAGAGAATTTTTACTTAACAAATGTTTTCCCTTCACTGATATATATCAAGTATTCCATATCTTTTTAGATAATTTCACAAGCTGTTTCCCCTTCTAAAAAAAAAAATCATCGTTTCCTGATGGCCAAAGCTTTGTTGACAAGCTTCTCAACAATGAATAAGGCTGTTCTTTGATTGAAAGGTGTCTAAGCTGTTACCAGGTCTTTCCAACTTTCTGGGAATTTCCAGAGTTGTGATTGACTTCCTAACATGAACAATAAATATTTACTAAAATGAATGAAAAGTTGTAGAAAAATTTCTACATCTTCAATACTTCCTTTTTCACCCAGTTAGCTCATTTATAGTGTTATTAAACCTATTGATGACCAGGTGGTTTCAAATGGATAAAGACCCTTAAAATAATTTTAAATTGACAAAAACCCTCTTCTATGGCTGTATCTGTATAGGTACCTGTCACATTCAGGCCATTGGTATTGAGGAAATGGGGTGTGGGATGGGGAAGAGGTATGAAACCTAAGCCAAAAAACCATCATTCATTCTGGAAAATCCTTTAAGAGTCTACTGGTCTACTGACAAGTATACATTCTTTTATTTTTGTATAAGAACTACATATATGCATATATATCTATATGTGTGTGTGTGTGTGTGTGTGTGTGTATATATACATATATATATATATATATGTATATATATATATATACATATATATATGTATATATATATATATATATATATATATATATAAATAATTCAACCTTATTAACAGCATTCATCTTTATGTCTCCAGCATTTAATAGAGGGCCTTACACAGTGTGGGTCAATAAAGGATAGATATACAAAACTACATCTGTAATTTCACCGATATAAGGAACTGCTAGCTGAGGAAACTCCTTCTCCCCAGGCTGGTGTAGCTCTAATGCGATGCCCACAGTAGCCACTATGGATGTGCATGCATAATTCCAGGGTAAATTTTCAAAATATAAACTCTCTTCCTCAAAGACAAAAGCAATATATTTATTCAGATACCAGAAAGCCAAATCCATCATAATAACAAAGAAATCTATACACATTATCAGTGTAGGGAACACAGCCATCCCCAAGCCTATCTCCATCAGACCTCCCCACAAACAAGCCCTCTCTCGCTCAAGTTAGTTGCTCTGCTCTGCTCTGCCTGTTGTCTCTCAGCTCTGCCTCACTTTCTGCTCTGCCATTCCTGCTCCATACAGCAAGCTCTTTCCATTATGGGCCTCATGTGACTTAAAATATGGGTTGAACCAAAGCTGAAAGTTGGTCACATGGGCCTATTAAGGGGCAGGGAAGATCTTCAAATTCTCTTACCATTACATTTGGCCCCAAGATCTTTCATGTCTCTTAATAGGTCAATGGGAGTTTAGGGGTAACTGATATCAACATAACTTCACAACAGTATGATAGGGATAGCACAAAATAAACACATAAAACAATATCCTATGGTGGGGGCTTGAGCACATTCCCCCTCAAATGAATAGGACCCAAAATCCCTTGGGATAAGGGGTAAAAATCCCTTCTTCTATAATTACTTCCTTCCCTGTCTCAAGAATTCCCATTCAAGGGGTTAGTTCTTTAGTTGGAGCTTGGTCAGTGCCAGGTCCAGAGGTAACTTGTAGTCTTGGACAGAGGGTAACATCTAGATTAAGCAGTCAGTCATATACAAGTGGAGGGCACTAATCCTGAGGGAAACAAATCTAGCGAACAGGTTAAACACACGAAGGCCAAAAAGAATGAGGAGATAATAACCAGAAGTAGGGTAAATATAGCATCAGCCATGCTTCTGGAGTTCATGAATCCACTGGAATTGCCTTAATTCCTCTTCCTTACTGTAGGGTTTCCCTATATAAGGGAGACCTCTACTCCAATATCTATTAATGACCTAGTTAAAGTGGTTAAGCCATTTTTCCAGTATATGACTAAAGTGATATGAGGACTGTAATCCTGTTTGTGTACTTCTTTAATATGAGCTGGGGCTTGATCAATTACCTATTCTCCCTGAAGGGATGATAAACCTGGATATAATGATTCAGGGCCTCTGTAGGGGCAGTTTTTTTCTCTTCTGTCTAATATGAAGTCTCTTCATATATAGTTCATTAGTTGGAATAGTATCTATTGTTCCAAAATCTATCCCTGCTCTTAATAAAACAGTAAACAATTCTTCCTTTACTAATCTATTCTGACTGTGAATCTACAGGCTATTTGCTATTCTTTCCTGAGGAAATTTATCTTTACCCTATTCACCTAAGTCACTTAACTGTGAAATATTATCTAGCACCTCTGAAAGAGGGTGCCCTATTTCTCCAATTAGTAGAGTCAGAAGTGCTTATAAGTAGGAGGAAAAATCCTCACTATCTTATTTCTATGAGGAACAGTTAAGGGAGTGCTATGATAAGCATAAGCATCTCCAACCATAATTGCAGTTTTCATTATCTTTTTTTTAATTTTCTCATACAGTCTCTAAGTGAATAAAGGTCTTCCACTAGGCCACATAGAATTAGTGGGATACTGATTAGTGCATCCATCACAACTAAAGCTAACAGATCAATTCCACTGTAACCTCCTTGAATATGATAATCCCTAAAAGTTTGTTGTGCAAAAGGATTTTGACTAATACCTAAGAATTTCAAACAATCTATGTTATCTACCATACTCCTCTAGGACCTTCATGACAGATTCTCACCATCCAAGATACTAATGATTCTTCCTTTTTTTGTTGTTGTTGAATCCATTTAAAATATTTGTGACTGCCTGCTGAGTAAACTCCTCAGTTATTTCCTTAAACACTGTGTGGCCCCCTGGCTCTCCTGCTTCCCTCATACTTTTGGATGCACACACACATTCCTAGAAGCCTCCTCATCTAAATTTGTTTCATTTTTCTCCCAGGAGTCTTCCTCCCAGGTATCTAGGCATGAATCAGGCCCCGCAGATTCAGGGGTTACATTCACTTTCCTGTTGTTAACTGCCCCCTCCACATTTTTTTTTCTGCGTCACTCTCACATCTGTCTTTTCTGCTACCACCTGATACTTTTTAATTTGATCTTCTAAAGGAAAATTCAGGTGCTGTAGCATAGAAAGCCTCCCATGAAAATCAACTATCTCCTTTTTCAATTGAACCTTTTCCTCCAGCAATTTGTCTCCACTTTTACATATAATATGACAGTTTGTTAACAATGCCCATTCTACATACCCCTGCTATTTCTTTCCCTGGTTCTATTGGTATTCTTTGCAAACATATTTTAAAAATCTCTGCACTTTCCCTTTCATAGCCTCACTTCCCAGTTTTCACAAAATTCTGTGCTTTTAGCCATTCTCTCACCAGGGAAGAATGAGGTAAATCCTCCCATCGCAGGATATCCATTTACTTCCCTAGAACCTTCCTGTCTCCAGGTAGAGGATTATATTTTGTGATCCCATCCTCATAAGTAACACCAATGTAATACACATAGCAGTCCCTATTGATATGCATACATGCATGCTTCCAGGATAAATTCACAAAATATAAACTCTCTTCCTCAAGCAGATAACCAACATTTTTATTCAGATGCTAGAAAGCCAAATCCATCATAATAACAAAGAAATCTATACAGATTATCAACTCAGGGAGCACAGTCATCCCCAAGCATTCCCTTCATCAGGCCTCCCTACAAACAAACTCCCTTAGGCAAAATAACTCACTCATGCTAGCTGTTTTTCTCTGGATACTCTCTATAAGCTCTACTTTACTCTCTCTTCCTGCTGCACCCTTCCTATTCCATCTATCCAGCAAGCTCCTCCCAAAGTGGGAGTCATGCCACTCAAACTGTGGGCTGGGTCAAAGCTCAAAGAAGGTCACATGGACTTATTAAGGGGCAGGGAACAAAAATTTCCCTTACCATTATAGCTGTGACTTGGTCATATAGCCACTATGAGTCAGAGTTGAGACTTTAATTCAAATCTTCTTGATTCAAAGCGAGTTCTCTATTCATCATGCCAAGCTGCCTTTCAATTGTATGAGACTCAGTTTAAATACCACTTTATTCATGAATCATCTAATCTTTCCTCCTGTAAGCATATAAAAAATAGATTTAAATTTATATGAGAGAGACACAGGTCACATATATAGAGAATGTCTCTTTGGGGGATGGGGCAGATTTATGATTTCATTGATGCAGGAAATCCCAAGCACCTGTGAATACACCCTTTGAACAAGTCAGAAAAGATGATCATAATCTTTGCTTTTGCTCTTCAATTCCTGGGGAAAGGTGCTTATGTGGCTAAATAGCTTCAAAGTGATTTCTCCCTCCTATAATTTCATAGCTCTTTATGCTCCTCTAGTGCAAGTATTTTTTAGCTTGTTTTATAGTTACTTGGGAACATGTCTTATCTCCTCCTTAGTACATTAGTAGCTCACTAATGGCAAAGATCACAGAATATTTGTCTATCCCAGCACTTACACAATATATTTCACAAATTAAGTGTAAAAAAATTAAAAACACCCATTACTGAACATAGGTTATATGTAAGGCCCTGCATTATGTACCAGGGACACAGTCCCTCTTCTTAAGACACTTACAGTCAAATGTGGGGCAAGTAGCATGGAGGAAAATGTGGTTATATTTGTATGTGAGGGATCCAAAGGAGATCCTGGCAAAGTGCTGCAAAAACATGAATAATGAATTTTTTTTAAATGAGACATAACTATCATGAGGAAAACAGAAATTTGCCCTAACATAGAACCATCCTTGCTTCTTTCACCAGTATCTTCTATGCTAGAAACTCAATCTTCCACCCTATTCCAACATGTGCTACAACTAGTCTCAGGCACTACCCCCAGGGCCAATAGTACCTCAATACTACCTCAGTAGTGACCCTTTCCTCAGGCCTGCCTTTCCACAACAGCAGAGAAAGGTCAAACTCTCAGGTGAATGAATTATCCACTCTATTTTTATTTTTTTCTTTTTGAAAATTCTTATTTTTCCCCAGTTACATATAAAACCAATTTGAACATCTCTTTTTTAAAACTTTGAGACACATATGCAGGCTTTCCCCACACAGCCCATAAAATACCTGTAGAGAGGGACAGGAGAATACTATGGGACATGGGACACATCTGTTGTACCGAACATGGAGCAGAGCCCAGCCCAGCCTTGGCCATGCAGCACAGCTCCGGGAGGAGGATACCTCAGGGGCAGAATCTCCAGTCACAGTAACAGTGAATCCCCAGACACAGTAGCAGTGGGTCGCAGACCCACAGGTGCCAAAGATCAATGACAGGTTTTTTTCAGCTGACTGGGAAGGGAGAAGGGCCTTCCCATAGCTCTGACCTCAGGTAGTAGCCACAGAGGCCACATCAGGCAGGCTGCAGCAGTTCCCACAGCAGCCTGCATCCATTGTTGGATTGTAAAACCCCTGGGGGAACTGCCAATTTTTACCACAACCCTGTGTAGATGCCCTGAGACCGCTGATCTTTATCTCACACTGGATGGCAGCCCTGCCAATGCAGTTTATCTAAATCTCAGCCCCCAGTGCTGGCTTGATGGAACTGGAGGTCAGGTACCTGTGAAGAGGAAACTGCTAAGATTCTGGGCACAAAAATCTCTAACTACTCCCAGACCAGTGTACATGTTTGATTGTGCTACCTTGGAGGAGCTAAGATCTTGAAGATTCCCAGAGTATACCCTACTCTTGACAAAGGACACAAAAGTCAAGTAACTGGTTGAGAAAATGCCCAAAAAAGGGAAAAAAATAAGACTATAGAAGGTTACTTTCTTGGTGAACAGATATCTCCTCCCATCCTTTCACAAGAGGAAGAACAATGCTTGCCATCAGGGAAAGACATAAAAGTCAAGGCTTCTGTACCCCAAACATCCAAAATAAATATTCAATGGTCTCAAGTCATGGAAGAGCTTAAAAAGGATTTTGAAAATCAAGTAAGAGAGGTGGAGGGAAAACTTGGAAGAGAAATGAGAGAGATGCAAGAAATGCATGAAAAGCAGGTCAACACCTTGTTAAATGCTGAAGAAAATAACACCTTGAAAAAATAGGCTAACTCAATTGGCAAAAGGTTCAAAAAGCCAATGAGGAGAAGAATGCTTTCAAAAGCATAATTAGCCAAATGGAAAAGGAGGTCCAAAAGCTCACTGAAGAAAATAATTCTTTAAAAATTAGAATGGAACAGATGGAGGCCAATGGCTTTCTGAGAAACCAAGAAATCACAAAACAAAACCAAAAGAATAACAAAATGGAAGAGAATGTGAAATATCTCATTGGAAAAACAACTGACCTGGAAAATAGATCCAGGAGAGACAATTTAAAAATTATGGGACTACCTGAAAGCCATGATCAAAAAAAGAGCCCAGACATCATCTTTCATGAAATTATCAAGGAAAACTGCCCTGATATTCTAGAACCAGGGGACAAAATAAATATTGAAAGAACCCAAGAATCACCTACCCAGCAAAACTGAGCATACTACTTCAGGAGAAAAAATGGGCTTTCGATGAAATAGAGGACTTTCAAGCATTCTTGATGAAAAGACGAGAGCTGAAAAGAAAATTTGACTTTCAAACACAAGAATCAAAAGAAGTATGAAAAGGTAAATGGCAAAGAGAAATCATAAGGGACTCACTAAAGTTGAACTGTTTACATTCCTATATGGGAAGACAATATTTGTAATTCTTGAAACTTTTTTCAGTATCTGGGTAGTTGGTGGGATTACACACATACACACACAGAGAGAGATTAAAGAGTGACAGAGAAATATATTGGGAGGAGAAAGGCAGAAATGGAATGGGGAAAATTGTCTCTCATAAAAGAGGCAAGTTTAAGACTCTTCAGTGAAGGGAAAAAGGGGGGAGGTGAGAAAAAAATAACATGAAGCTTACTCTCATCACATTCAACTAAAGGAAGGAATAAAATGCACACTGATATTGGTATGAAAACCTATCTTACAATACAGGAAAGTTGGGGAGAAGGGGATAAGCAGGGTGAGGGGGGGATGATGGAAGGGAGGGCAATGGGAGGAGGGAGCAATTAGAAGTAAACACTCTTGGTGAGGGAAAAGTTCAAAGGAGAGAGAAGAAATGGGGAGCAGGATAGGATGGAGGGAAATATAGTTAGTCTTATACAACACAACTATTATGGATGTCATTTGCAAAACTACACAGATATGGCCTATATTGAGTTGCTTATCTTCCCAATGGGGATGGGTGGGGAGGGAGGGAGGAAGAAAAGTTGGAACTCAAAGTGTGAGGAATAACTGGATAAGGGAAGGGAGGAATGTTAGAAGGGAGGGCAGATTGGTGATAGGGGTAATTAGAATGCTCAGCATTTTGGGGAAGGGAGAGGAGAGAAATGGGGAGAAAATTTGGAACTCAAAATTTTTTGGAAATGAATGTTGAAAACTTAAATAAATAAATATAAACAAAAATAAAATGAAACTTTGGGTTCCAAATTCCCTCTCTTCCTCCTTCCCCATCCCATTCCCACTGAGAAGGCAAATAATTCAATATGTTATACATGTGCAATCATACAAAACATATACATAACAGTCATGTTGTAAAAGAAAACAGATGAAAAAAACTCAACAAAAATAAAGTGAAAAAAAAATATGCTTCAGTCTGTATTCAGATACCATCAGTTCTTTTACTGGGATGGATAGCATTTTTCACACTAAGTCCTTCAGAATTGTCTTAGATAATTGTATTGCTGAGAATGGCTAAGTCATTCAAAAGTTCAATATTGCTGTTACTTTGTATACAGTACATTTCACTTTGCAATTAGCCCATGCAAGTCTTTTCACGTTTTTAAAGAGCATCCTGCTCACCTTTTCTTATAGTATAATAGTATTCCATCATAATCACATACCACAAATTGTTCAGCCGTTCCCCAGTGGATGGATATCCCCTTACTTTCTAATTCTTTACCACCTGAAAAGAACTGCTATAAATATTTTCATACATATAGGTCCTTTTCCTTTTTTGTTTTTTATCTCTTTTGGGATAAAGATCTAATAGTGGTATTGCTAGGCCAAAGGGTATGTATGATTTTATAGCTCTTTGGGCATAGCTCCAAATTAACTCTACAGAATGGTTGAATCAGTTCACAACTCCACCAATAGTACACTTATGTGTCAATTTTCCCCACATTCCCTCCAGCATTTGTCATTTATCTTTTATACCCTTTTAGTGTATCTAATAAGTATGAAGTAGCATCTCAGAATTGTTTTAATTTGCATTTCTCCAGTTAATAGTGAACTAAATTATTTTATATATCTACATATAGCTTTTGATTACTTCATCAGAAAACTGATTATATTTTTTGATCGTTTATCAATTGGGGAATGACTCTAATTTTTACAAATTTACTCAGTTCTTTATATGTTTGAGAAATAAGGCCATTATCAAAGAAACTTACTTTGAAATTTTTTCACAGTTACTATTGCTAACTCTATTTCCCTCCATCCTATTCACCATACTTCCATTTATTCTTTTCTCTCTCCTTTCACTCTGTCCTGCCTCAAAAACCTTTTGCTTCTGACTACCCATCCCTCAAAATGCCCCCTCTTCTATCACTTCCTGCCTTGTCCTGTTCCCTCCCACTTTTCTGTAGGGTAAGATAGATTTCTATGCTCAGCCATGTGTATGTTATTCCCTCTTTGAGCTAATTTCCCCCCCACTTCTTTCTCTCCATTGAAGAAATTTTTTCTTACCTCTTTTACATGAGAGAATTTATCGCATTCTAACCTTTTTTTCTCTTCCTCCCAGTACATTCCTCTCTCACCCTTTAATTTTTTTTATATCATCCTTTTATATTGAACAAATACTTGTGCTCTTTGTCTATATATCCTCCTTCTAAATACCCTAATAATGAGAAAGCTTTTGTGAGTTACAAATATCATCTTTCCATGTAGGAGTCTAAACAGTTGAGCCTTATTAAGACCATTTTGATTTCCCTTTTCTGTTTCCCTTTTTATGCTTCTCTTGAGTCTTGTATTTGAAAGTCAAATTTTCTATTCCACTCTGGTCTTTTTATCAAGAATGCTTGAAATTACTATGTCCATTTTTCCCCTGAAGGATTATACTCAGTTTGGCTGTGTAGATGATTCTTGGTTATAGTCCCAGTTCCTTTGTATTTGAATCCCTCTAATATTTCAATGTAGAAGCTGCTAAATTTTATATTATCCTGACTGGGACTACACAGTACATGAATTGTTTCTTTCTTTCTGCTTGCAATATGTTCTCCTTGACCAGGAAACTTTGGAATTGGGCTATAATATTCCTGGAAGTTTTCATTTTGGGATCTCTTTCAGGAAGTGATCAGCAGATTCTTTTAGTTTCTATTTTATCCTTCAGTTCTAGACTGTTAGGACAGTTTTCCTTGATAATTTTTAAAAATATAATGTCCAGGCTTTTTTTTAGTCATGGTTTTCACGAAATCCAATAATCTTTAAACTACCAATCCTAGATCTATTTTTCCAGGTCAGTTGTTTTTCCAATGAGATATTTCACATTATCATCTCTTTTTTCCCATTCTTTTGGTTTTGTTTCATTGTTTCTTGATTTTTCATAAAGTCATTAGCTTCCATTCATGCCAATTATTAAGGAATTATTTTCTTCAGTGAGCCTTTGGACCTGCTTTTCCATTTGGCCAATTCTTCTCTGTAAGTCATTCTTCCCCTCATTGTATTTTTGACCTTTGGACCTCTTTTGTCATTTGGCCTACTCTAATTTTTAAGGTATTATTTTTTTCAGCATTTATGTCTCCTTTACCAAGTTGTTGACATTTTTATCAAGATTTTCTTGCATTACTCACAATTTCCTTCTCAATTTTTCCTCTACTTCTCTTACTCGATTTTTGAAATCTTTTTGGAGCTGCCTACTTATGTAGCATGACTACAACTGTGACTAGCATGTGTTCTGCACTGAAGCTGCAATAACCACTTACCCACTCACCCATCCAATTCAACATTTTCCCCAGTGAGAGAATTCCTATTGATAGCTTTGATAAAGAACAAGGTATCCAGATTTTCTTGTTATTCTTGGAAGTTACATTTTTCTGCTGTTCACACAGATAAAGGTTCATAGATTTAGACTTTAGAAGTCATTGAATCCAGCCCTTTTGTTTCATGGATAAAGAACTAAGGCCAAGAAGAATTACATGACTCATAGTATTGTACCACTAATAAGTATGTGAGGTGAGATTTGAACACAAGTCTTCCTGACTCAGTAAAGTGTCACCAGGGTACTCTTTCCTATTAAACAATTGGCAGAATCCAAACAGTATGACGATGAAGTTATAGACCATGGCCCTACATTGCTTCAGTCGAAACATTTTTTAAGAGCTACATGGCATGGAACTTGGAATGGATATCCTTGATTTCTATTACACAGACCCTACTTATTGGATTGTAAAACCTAAAGGGAAGTAACACTTGAACTCAAATAGCTATGAAATCTTGACAGCAAAAGCAAATTTTAAAAAACAGCTTTGTGGTTTAAACATTTATACAAATTCTTCACATCCAAACTATGAGGTAAAACACCCTGAATACAACTAGTTCCCCCAAATCACCAAGAGTAATCTTCACTTAATGAGGTGACCTTCAAAACTTGCTGCAGTAAAGCCATAATCAACCTTAACCTATATTCTTATCTTCAATAGAACCAAATGAATAGAGCTTTTTCCCTTTCATAACCCTTATCTTGTATGTCCAGTGACTGAATGCAAGTGAATTTGGGTACTTTCCATTCAATAAATATTCAGAAAGCATTTTATATGTAGATACAAAGTGCAAACTATTGTGCTAACCAATGAAGGAGCTGTGAAGTTTAGCATAGACATGATTCCTCTCTACCCATTAAGCAGATAATGTAGTAAATATGTAACTGATATGTGGGGTAGACACTCACGCTGTAGCAATTCATGCTTCTCTAGCTCTCAGTCTCTCAACTCATTTTTATGTACACAACCACCCATTCACATAGTGGCACATGAATCAAATATTGATCTTCAACATAATAGCTTAATTAATAAGGCATAAGAAATAATAACATAAGTTAAAACAAATACATAAAAAATTATATCCCTGTCCTCACAAAAGCTTGGGTCATGTTCTTCCACCAACACATTCAGTATTTATAGGGGAGAGCGAAGACAAATTAACAAAAACCTTCCAAGGAAGCACACGAAGGATAAGAACCCATGTATTCAGGTGAATTTGCGACTCTGAAAATACCAACTTTGGTATCCTCTTTCTGTCTCAGGTACTGAGTTCCTTGATTAATATAGTTTTTGTGTTAATTAGATGCATTCATCCTCTGTTAAACTGGTTTGATCTACAATGCATTTGATTAACATTTCATTGAGAAAGATAGCCAAACTAGCTGATCTGCCAGGTCACACCTCTGATTCTTTATTTTCAGAATGTACCTCTGTTGTTTTAAGACTTACTCATTAACAGCTACTATATCTATTACTTCCATTTTCAAACTTAACCAATGCAACTCAGAAGTCTATACTTTTACCTCTCTCTCTCTCTTTCTCTCTCTCTCTCTCTCTCTCTCTCTCTCTCACCCTCCTTCCCTCTCTCTTCCTCCTTTACTCTCTCTCCCACCCTCCCTCCCTCCCCACCTCTCTCTAGATCTATAAAGAAATAAATTATACTTATCTAATAACTATACAATTCTGATCATATCTCTCCACTGCCAAATATTGTCACATCCAAAGTTCAGTAACAACTGTCCCAGAACTGTGAATCAGATTGTAACTTTTTGCAGTAACTGATCCAGAATGACAACCATAACTTAAGTACAACTCTTAAAAGGTAATACCTTATAAAGAGATAAGCCATGAAAGCAGGGAAGCATTGATATACAAGATGAGTTTGACATGTCAGGGAGTGGAAATTTCATTATCAATTAGGGTCAAACCAGCTTTCTAAGAGGAGAGAAAAACCATTCTTTAGGCCACCAAGGGATCCTTTCAACAAACAACCTTAAGAAAAGATTAAGCTAAATCTGTGCCTAACTGCGAAGTCACTAGGTAAAAGAGCAAGAAAATAAAAGTTCATCAGCTTTTGCTGCTCCTCATTTTTTTTTTTAAGTTCTGACTGCTTAAGTAATTTTCTAAGATGTTCAACAGGAGTTTATCTATGCTCAATTTATCATCTACCACTTTCTGGTCCATAACTATTAACTTTGGTTCCAGGGGACAACAACTCTGCTAAATTCATTAAGATATCAATATGACCCATGATGGTCCCAGAACAGTTTTCTAGAAAGAAAACATACAGTTACAGTTAATCTGGTCTGAGAAGAGCATATGATACTAAAATCTACAAGTTCTTACTCAATTTCCTTAATACTAAAATCTACAAGTTCCTACCCAATTTCCTTGAGGTGCTAAATTTATTAATAGGAGATTGTTTCCAGAGAACCATCTCATATTAGTAGGTAGGAAATTTTTACACAAACCCAAATTTTTGTGTGATTTCAGAACAATCTTATCACTTCAATACAAGTATGTTTCTAGGAAGACAAAATCAGTCCAGACAGGATCAATCAGGGGTAAAACCACAGAGGCTATATTATAGAAGATGGTCCTAAAATAAACAGGAATCATTCTTCAACAGTGATGTGCTGGGAAAATTACTAACCCCAAAATCAAGAGAATATGGTTCTAAAGTCCCAACTCTACCATCAACTAGCTGTGAGATTTTGGGAAAGTAATTCTGCCTCTCTAGCTCTCATTTTTCGCATCTGTTAAATGAAGCAATTGGACTAAATGACTTCTTAGATTCCTTCCAGGCTTAACATTGTGTTCCAAAATCACATATTCTAGCTCTGACATCTTATATTCTATGATTTTTAAGTTTCTTTTAATTCTAATATTTTAATTATTTAATTATTAAATATTTTAATAATCTAATATTTTATTAATAATACTCTATTATTCTATGTAAGAATCCAAAATTCATATACATGAAAAGGCATTTTTAAATGAAAGACATATTCTGTGCTTTTAAAAAAAATTTAAGCAATTATATGCTACATACAGTGATACACTCCAGACCTACAAATTCAAATCAGAAAGAGTCCTTGTTCTCAAGGAGCTTACATTCTATCTATGCTATGTAAGACATTGTTCTTAGTGGGGTTTACACTGTGTGTTGCTGAAGGTCTTTTTACAAATAAGACTGGCCCAGCAATATACAAAATGCAACAGGACTATTGGAGATGACTATTAGAAGAGGAGGCAGATGGCAAAACTACTTGTTGCTAGGCTGATATAAGATTATACATTAGGGATACATAGATATAATTATTTTTATTTCCTTTAAGACACTGTCTCCAGTTTTCAAGCTTGTTTGGACCAATCATCATTTGGTCATACTTCAGGAAGTTCAAAAAATGTACCTTTTTGTGACTCAACAGCATATGGCAATGCACTGAATGGCACATCAAGAAAGATATGTACAATCCTAAGATCAGCTTTTCCTGCTCATCCACCGTCTCATTGAGAAGTTTAGGCCATCTGATGCCCAGGGGTTGACATGATAATCAAGCTCAAAAGGGATTTGGCACTCCTAAAGCAAACACTTCCACTTGCCAAGATCATTTGGCTCACACAGCTATCTGGGCAGGATTGGAGGTGGGCCAACCAACAAGCAGCAACCAGGAAAAAAAAAGACTCAACCCAAGGTTGTGAACATTTCTAGAAGGTATGAGTTTTAAATCAGAACCCTCAGTCCATGTAGAAGGCCAGATTGTATCCCCCAAGGGAATCACATCTGTCACCTCTGCCTTCTGTTCCCACAACATTTGCCCACCTGTTATGAAGAATCACAGATTGTCAAAAATGAAAGAGATCTTAGAATCATAGACTATAGCATTTATGAGCTGGAAGTAGCATTCAGAATCTTAGAACATAGAACATCTCTAAGGACCTTAGAGATCAGCTAGTCTCTCTTCTCTCATTTTATGAAGAGCATATCTCAGAGATTTGCCTAAGGTGACACAGCTAGTTAGTGGCCCTGGATATGCATGGAAGTAAAACTGATGGCTAGTATGGTGCTCGTTACATTACATTATAACATGCCTATAGCTGTTCTACTAAATGGCTGGTCTAAGTACTGCCTTCCCATCATCTGTGCAGTAGGATATGCAAGTCAGAGATTTCAGAATTGATAACAATATGGGTAAAAGTGTGGCAGTATGGGAATATTAATTGTTCCCCCCTATAGAAAAGCCTTGCCACAGTGAACTAAAGGAAGAAGCTTAATTTGCTAAGTCTGAATACAAATGCTTAGGAGGACCTTCGGTAAGTAGTATAAAATGTCATCTAAATGTTTTGAGTACAATGAAAGACCATGCCAGTAAACCTGAAATGTCGTTGTACACACTTCTGAGTTTTAGATGGAATATTTTTAATTTTTATTTACTTTGTTAAATACTTCTCAATTACATTTTAAATTTTTTCATATTTTTTTCTAAAATTTTGAGTTCAAGATTTTCTTTTTTCCTCTCTTCCACCCTTTGAGAAGGCAAGAAATATGATATGTTATACATGTGAAGTCATGCAAAACATTTCCATATTAGCCATGTTACAAAAGAAAAAATACACAACCAAGAAATATAAAGAATTTTTTTTAAAGTATGCTTCAATCTCCACTGAGAGTTCATCAGTTCTCTTTCTGGAGATGAATTATATTTTTTATCATGGGTCCTTTGAAATTGTCTTGGATCAGTGTCTTAATCAAAGCAACTAAGTTTTTACCGTATACAACGTTCTCCTGGTTTTGCTCAGTGCACTGTGCCTCAGTCCATATAAGTCATCCCGCATTTTTTCTGAAATGATTTCCCTTGTCATTACTTATAGCACAATAGTATTCTATCACAATCATATACCACAACTTGTTCAGGCATTTCTCAACTGATGGGAATCCCCTCAGTTTCTAATTCTTTGTTACCAAAACAAAGAGTTGCTATAAATATTTTTGCATGAATGTATTTTTACAGCTCTTGACGGAGAGGAAAAAGCATTGGACTTGGGGACAAAGAAACGGAGTTTAAATCTCAGTTCTAACATAAACTGGATGATCTGAGCAAGGGATTTTACCTCTTTCAGTTTTGATCTTCTGAAGAAACATGATTTTGGATCCTGCAACCAGTAAGATGGAAAAAATATTGCTACTGTTGCTGTTTTCTGCAAACTATTTAACATAAAAAAAGAAAATATCCAACAGATATGGAGTAACTAAAGATGAATATACAATATCAAAATACAGAAACAGTGCACAAAATAAAAACCTCATGAAATGTAATGGGAAAACAGAAATATTTAGAACTTCTGCGCAGTATTCACACCATCAAACCTTGCTGCATGGTTGAGAGTAGGGCAAGAAAATCAGTCAGTTCAAATGATCTCACAGGTTTACATTTCAGGGTCTGATTGTTGTTGTGCCTACCTGGTCCCCCAGTGGGAGTAACTCAGTCTGAGCCACTCCACAACCCCAAATTGGAGGAAGATTCTGTGCAGCTATAGAAAAAAAAGGAAGGAGTACAACCTAGGGGAGGAGGGGTAAAGGTATGGGGAAAGAATGCATTAGATGGCAGCATAGTACTAACTAAAAAGAAAGTTTAAGAGCTTCCATGTCTGACTGAGTGAAAAGGAAAGAGAAACCTAGATGGGGTCAGTTTTCTCCCTATAGAGTTTACTCTGGGTAAGGATCTAGCCAGGCATCCATATCTATGATAGTAGAAAGCAAAGGGTGCATAGCCTTGGTAGGATATGTTTAGTGTGTGGAGAGGGGGATATCTGTTTCTGTAACAGTGGAAGGGTGAAGCATCAAGAAGGAGGAGGACAGCTGATAATATAGAATGGAAGATGGTAAATATTACCTAAGAAAAGGATCTCTGAATATTATAGTAAAAATGAACATAAATATCAATAATGCCAAGAAAATATTAGTTTTGTTTTTTAAGAAGAAAATGTAATAAAGCTACAATAAAAAACTGATATGGAAAATAGATCAAGGGGAGAAAGATCATAACTACACAATTTTAAAATTATGAACTCCCAACAAAAAGAACTGAATTTCAAGAAACCATTTGTCCAGAAAATTCGATAAACATGTTAGAAAAAAAGTGCAAAGCAAAATTTAAAAAGAATCCATAGATCATACTCTGAAAGAAAATTCAAAATTAAAAACTCTCAGGAATATCAAAACCAAAATCCAGAGATTCCAGATTGAAGAAAAAAATACAGCAAATATCCACAAGGAAAGCATTCATGTGCCAAAGAATCACAAACAGGATTACACAAGACTTTGTAATTATCACCATAAATGAGAGAAGATGTTGAGATATGGTATTCAAAAGGCAAAAGATAAAGTATACAACCAAAGATTTACCCTGAAAAACTGAGTATAATCTGATATATAGAAGGAAAAAACCTATAATGGAATAGGAATTCCTGATGTAAAGACCAGATTAGAATAGAAGCTTTGAAATTCAAATGCAAAAGTCAAGAGAAAACCTAAAAAGATACATACATGGTTTAAAAAAAATAAAGGACAAAAAAAAAAAATAAAGGACTATATAATGATGAAGAACTCACATTCCAATAAGGGAGAAGAATCAAATTTCTTTCTGACCACTAATATCTTCAGTGGTCATGAAGAGAGCTAAATAAGACAAAGGATGTAAGTGCTGATTTCTTTTTTTTATGGTAATAGAGGAATCAGAACAAGGAGGGAGAAATATTAAGGAAGAAACAAGGAAAACTTGGACAGAATGTACTATTTTTCATAATGCAGCATATGAGAAAAAAGATGCAATCATGGAGAAAGTATTTTGGGGAAAAGGAACAGTAACTCATGGACTTCACTGTTATAAAGTCTTTCTTCTTTTCTTCCTTCCTTCCTTCCTTCCTTCCTTCCTCTCTCTCTCTCTCTCTCTCTCTCTCTCTCTCTCTCTCTCTCTCTCTCTGTCTCTCTCTCTCTGTCTCTCTCTCTGTCTCATACACATACAGAGAGAAAGAGAGAGAAAGAGTTACACTAGGCAGATGAAGACAGAGGAAGAGAATAGATGAGTTAAGAGAAAGAATAGTATCAGGGAATAGTCAGCAACAAAACATCTTTCAGCTTTGGAGGAGAGATCATGAAACAGATTTTACGCATAAAAATTCAAGAGTTAACATGAGTGATTGGAGTATGAGCAAGGGGAAGAGCCTCCTTCCAATGAGCTCCTATCATTCAACTAACAGAATTCTTATAATCTTTTAGAAAAGAGATTTAATGAGAGGATAAGAACAGACACATTTTCCCTATCATGATGGTACTCTCATTTTGCACAAAAAAAGTTCTTAGGGAGAGTTATCTCAAGCTTAAAGTACAATGAGAAAGAGGCACATGTGTGGAGAACACATGAAATAAAAGGGTACCTCAAAACTCTTGGACCTGGGAGTCTTTTCTTCTTTTGAGTACTTCTTATGGATTTCCTCTTAAGTATGGCTCCCTGAAGAGCTCTGAGAATTAATGGATCTCTGGTGGATCTCCCATTTTCTTGAGTACTTCCCTTTCTACTCATTCACTAAAGATCAAAAAAGAATTTTAAAAAATACTTACATGTGCTTAGGACACAGGTCATAAAAGTTTATCTTTGTTCATTGTTAGGAAGGAAAAAACTAAAACAGTTGCCAGGTGGATAGATCATTCTCAGCAACTCATGAGTCCTAGCTCCCTACCAATCAGAAAATTCCTTTTCACCACATAATACCATCCACTCAGTCATTCATGGCCCAAAATAGGCTTATCAATTCTTCGTGCTTTAGAAATCATCAGGGCCAAAATTAACATGCTCAAAAAATCTACAAGGAAGGATAAATTTGAGCATTCTCTAAAATATGGACCAGTCCATAACGTATGTATGTACAAAATAAGTACTAGGCAATTAGTTGGGGAAAGGCAAGAAATGGATAGATCAAGAAAATGATCAAGGAAAAAATCTATTGATGTTAGTGCCTGAGCTGACCTTTGAAGGTGTAAAATTGAGAAGGCAGTATGCTCCAGACATATTGGACAGTTTGATCAAAAGCTTGAAGGGTAACAAAGGAATTATTATATGTATGCAAGAAAATCTATTTTGCTATACCTAGAGTGAATGAAGAGGAATAATGTATAAGTCTGGAAAGGTAGGTTGAGGCAAGGTTATGAAAGAAATATAACAATAATTTAGATTTCATACTTCATGTACTAAAGATTCATTCAAGTTTATTGAGTGGAATGACATGGTCAAACTTAAATTTTAGGAAAATAGTTTTGTAAGCTGTATAATGGAAGAACTGAACAGGGGAGAATCTAGAAGCAAAGAGACTAATTCAGAGACTGTTATAGATGAAAGGTGAAATGGTCTTGAAATAAGGTAGTATCTGTGGGAGAGCGAAGAAGAAAACTGATGTAAGGAAGTAGAATCAACAAAATTTGACATTTAATTGACTATAATGAGATAAAGGAGAGTGGAGAGTCAAGGATGACTCAAAGGCTGCAAACCTAGATGACCAAAAGAGATTCTAGACTTCTTCATTATACTATCTGCCATCCAAAATCCAAATGAATTGAGTTACATGTGATTTCTAAGGCTCACAAAGCACATACACCCCGGGGGATCTTGATGTTCCTGATGCAGAAAAAGTTAGTGTGTATTAAGTACAGAGAAACACTCAATAAAATCTTTTCATTGTGACGATCATGTTACTGACACATTGGTGAAAATAGTAATGCACTGAAATTAAATTATAAAGAGATTTCATGGCCTAAAACTGAAGTTTTGAAAAGGGAAGGTTATTGAATAAACATAAAGAATTGAGATTTTTAGGCAAATGAATTTGGCACAGAAATTGTTGCCTGTGTGTGTGTGTGTGTGTGTGTATGTGTGCATGTGTGCCATGCTTCTATGTTATTGGGAAGTAGAAGAATTAGGACGTCTTTCATGACCAAACAGGTCTTCACCATATTATGAAAAAAAAATAAAACTTTGTGTCTTAATTAATTAAAATAGAATATCAGAATCTACTTCCTACTTATAATTTTGCAGAAATGCTGAAAAAGAAAATAATTTGCCTGAAGTCAAATTAAAAAATAGTGCCAAAGCTAGCACTAGAATCTAGATCTCCTAACTCCCAGTAAAGTCTCCTGTAGCATACTTTTACTTTCCAAAGAGAAATTTGCTCATCTGAAGTCTGAATAGTTTCTTCAGATTCATGTTCCCACTCTCCTTCATTTTAGTGTCAAGGACAGCCTTACTTAAACATATAAACTTACTGTGATTTCAGGACCCCAGACCATAGTTCACCTTTACGTTCAAACAACCATCTATGGTCATTCCTTTTCTAAATGATAATAGATTTATTAGTTGATGGAAAATGTGAAGCTCATTGGGTAGGAGCTCTTTCCCTCACTCATACTGCAATTACTCACATTTATCCTTTCATTTTCTCCCCTAAATGCTATTTCATGATCTTCCCTCCAAAGCTGAAATTTATATTTTCCCTCTGAAATCATCACTTCCCTCTTTCTGTTCCCACCTGACTGACTATTAATGTATTTCCTTACCTAACTCTGTGTATGTCTATGAGTACCAACCCTCCCTTGACTTCTTTATGAGTCAAGTCCATGTGATACAGCCCCTCTTCCACAGGAAAAGAAGGAGAGAAATTAGACCTCTTCAAATTTCTGATTTCCATCACAGCCACATAAACTATCTTGAGATCTATCTGCCTCCATATACTCAGCCCATCCACAACTTCCCTTTAACTTTCCTCCTCTTACTCTGAGTTTGGTAATCAATCAATACCATAGTACTGATTTAAAAACAAGTACCATAGCTCCCAAAGAAAGACTTGGCAATTGGTTATATTAAATATAACTCACCATACTTGTGAAACTCCAGATCAAACTTTCTTTCTTAGGCCAATATTTTCTTATTAGTGTATTTGTGTTTTATCCTCAAATTAGCATAGTGACTAGAACATAGAAAACAATTAAGAAATGTTTTGTGTTTTTGTATTCTTTCATTCATTCATCCATCCACTCATTCATTCATCTATTACCTAAGGATGGGAATTATCCTATAGAGTTTTTTTTCTTGTTATAGTGATAAAAGTCTTAGGAAAAGAACTTTAGTACTTATTACTTGTGCAACCATGGGCAGTTTTTCAATCCCTTTGTACCTTAGTTTTCACCTCTGTAAAAAATAGAGATTATAATACATGAATTACTTAACTCAAAAGGTAGAGAAGAGCTTTGTAAACATTAAAGCACATAGGAATATAAATTGTTATCTCTTTGATTTAAAGTTTTGATCCCTGCTAAAATATTTACAGCCATTGCAAAGATTTTACTATCAAATGTTATAAATAATTTAGATATAATGGGGGAGGGTGGTCACTGAGAGTCCAGTCTTTGCAACGTCTACAACATGTTCTTCTTGTCAATCCATGTGGTGGCTTTGTGAACCTGCCTCCTGAAATGCATGATGAAAAGGGCCCTTTGTCTTCCTTGCTCAGCGTATGCATGCGTATCCTTTGGCTGTTTCCTGTTGGATTACTTCATGGCGACCCCAAAACCCTTTAATTGGTTTTTAAGCAAGAATGATATAAGCATACAAAACGTTCTAATAGATGCATTTTCTCTTATATGGCTTTTTTATGAAGAGAAAGATTTCAGGTAGGGGGAGAATTACCTTTCCACTGAACCACCATGTGACTGTGAATACATGGCACCACTGTTCCTTATATCAACTTTTGTTTATTCTTCCTTCCTTTTAGTGAATGAGTGTCAAAGACTTCAAAGGCTTCAAAGGTTAAGACCTTTGAAAAGTTAAGATAATCATTAAAGTCTCCCTCAGAAACAGGAGTAGGAGCTAATTTGATGAGGGGTCAGAGTTGCTGAGCAACCTGTTTGACCCAGGATATCTACTGATATCAAACAGACAAACCAGAGAGCATATCTTGCAAATAAGAGAACAACTGAAAGTCAGATATGCCATACTAACAAGTGAAGTTGAGTGGAGGAGGAATTTCTTTGACCAGCCACTTTAAATCCAAATCTGTTCTACCCAGGGACCAACTGAAAGTACAAAGAGGAGTGTATCATTCCTGGTTTGGGAAGATGTCATATTTTGACCCTAGTTATAAATAGTAAATATACTTTTGTGAAAGTTAATTGATGTGATCTGATTAATGGCTACTTGGGAGATACTAACTATTCCATTGATATTAGAGGGAACACTGAATGGGGGATCATGAGTGATGAGAAAATCCCAGCTCCTTAGTATTACTCTTAGAACTAGACTAGATAACCTCTGAGCTCCTTTCGAGCTATCAACCTACTTACACATTTCAGAGGACCGGGGACCCCAGCACAAAGGATCATATAGAAAGGATCATTGTGGAATGCTTAAAATAGATTCAGTTTTCCCATTCAAAAGAAAATTAGAAAAAGGGAAGAAGAATCTGACTTTGGTTGTCTAAAGGGGCTTTCTGTCACAAAAGAATTTCCCTGAATGGTATTTATAAATTAATCTGATGCATATTGCTGTGTTCACAATAAATGAATATAAACAACAAAAATTCATGTAAATATATAATTATATTATGCATGTTATATAAATGTCAGAGAAAAAGATGAGAGCATAGAAGCAAACCAGGACCAGAGATAATCATGAATAAATAACTTGTTATGCTTAGCTGTGCCTTGAACCACAAGGTTTATATTATGGAAATGATTTGCATCCACCTTCTCTCCTTGGCTTTGTTATGTTTTATTTTACCCACTGAACAAGTATACCTGCAGCTAAAAAAGTAAAATTCCAGTCAAACTTTTTGGAATACAAGTATACCCCCAGGTACTGTCATCATTTTGCAATATTAAAGCATTTTAGTGTTAAAACATTTTAACCAATCCACATTCTAATTATCTTCCTTGATAGGAAAAGGTCTTCTCAGGGACAGAATATTAGTGGATCTTGGATGTATGCCTTCATCTTGCTGACAAGTATTTTCACATTCCTCCCCCCAGGGTTCAAAAGGTCCCATTTTCTTACTGGCAGAGAGAAAAGCCAGAAAAAGACTCAGAACTCTGGGGATATAAGAATCACAACTCTGGTATATCCCTGACAAAGGATAGTAGCCAGGAATGCAGATCAAATGTCACATGAGAGGGAATCTCCTAGGAATCCCAAGTACTGCATCTGGTCTGCTTGTCTGTCCCACAAATTTCACCAGGTCCCAATTTCCCTACATCCTCATGAGTTGCATTGTCATGCACAGAAAATCATAGCTAATCTCTCCAAACAATACACCAGCAATTTCTTGAACCCATTTCCCTTTAGATTGTTGACTGTGGCAGTCCCCCTAATTCAAGTGCAGAGATAATCATGTAGTCTCTGGTCAGTATGTTCAATAGCTGCAGTCTGGTGGGGGCCTCCAAGACCAGTTTTCTATAAAGTATATGTGTACTAGATGTATTATCTTCTGCTTCTAAACCCCCTGGGTTTAGTTCCCTTTGTTGTTGTTCAGTTATTTTCATTCATGTCTTAGTCTTCATGACCCTTTTTGGGTTTTGTTTTGTTGATGTTTTTTTTTGAAAAGATACTAGAATGGTTTGCTATTTCCCTCTCTAGCTTATTTTACAGATGAGGAAACTGAGGCAAACAGGGTTAAATGACTTGCCCAGAGTCACATAGTAAGTGTCTTAGGCCAGATTTGAACTCAGGAAGACCTGGCATTCTTACCCACTGCATCACCTAGCTACCCTAAATGTTTTTGTTGAGTTGTTTCAGCCATGTCCAACACTTCATGACCCTTTTTGGGTCTTGGCACAAATACTGGAGTAGCTAACCATTTCGTTTTCCAGCACATTTTACAGATAAGAAAACTGAGGCAAGCAGGGTTAAGTGACTTGCTCAGGATTATACACCTAATAAGTGTCTGAGAATGGATTTAAGTTCAGGTCACCCTTACAAGAATAAGAGTAAGGGGGGGGCAGAGCCAAGATGGCAGAGTAGAAAGACTCACATTTGCTAGCTCCAAACCCACAGCCCATGGATTCCCTCTAAAAAGAACTCCTGACAAATTCTGGAACAGTGGAAGCTGCGCAGAAACACAGTGAAGGAGATTTCCGTTGCAGAGAGCCCTGAAAAACCCACCGCAAAGGTACCCCAGACGGGAGTGGAGTCCTCCCCTCCCCCGCCCCGGCCACACGGCACTGAGAGGAGCGAGCAGACCCAAGCAGACTTCAGGGACCTGAATCTCTGGCAGCTGCGAAGGTCCCTCCACCCACAGACCCACAGGTCAGTGAGAGAGACGGGCTGAGAGGGGAGCGGGTATCTCTGGGACTCGACCCCCGGCGACCAAGGCAGAGGCGAGGCCGAGGCAGCTCCTCCAGAGACTCCCGGGGCGCGCAGGGGCTCCACGGCATCTCCATTGCAAGAGATCTCTGGGTAAACCACCTGAGGGAACTGAGCCTGAGAGGCAGCCCTGCCCCAACCTGAGAACCAGCAGATAAGCTCCCATTGAAGAGCAGTAAGGCCTGCTGCCAAAAGCCCTGAAGCTGGGGAGCAGCATTTGAATCTCAGACCCCAAGCACTAGTTTGGGCAGACCTAGGCTGGGGTGGAGAGGACTCTCATAAGTCCAGTAACTGGCTGGGAAAATGCCCAGAAAAGGGAAAAAAAATAAGACCATAGAAGGTTATTTTCTTGGTGACCAGAGGATTGCGCCATTCCTCTCTGAGGATGAAGAGATATGCTTACCATCAGGTAAAGACATAGGAGTCAAGGCCTCTGTATCCCAAATATCTGAAATAGATACCCCATGGGCTCAGGCCATG
>CM053769.1:403006604-403022147 GCA_028658325.1 Potorous gilbertii
CACAAATGGGGAGAAAATTTTGGAACCCAAAATCTTGTGAAAATGAATGTAAAAAGTTAAATAAATTTATTTAAAATAAAAAAAAAGAATAAGAGTAAGGGTCTGGCACTCTATCCATTGAGTGACCCCTCTTATTCCCCCATATTGACATTATTTCCCTATTGTACTCCCCCTATAATCTTATTTGATCTAACAATATTTTTCATGGAACCAGTTGAGAATCAATCACTTAATCAATCAACAACAATTTATTAAGCAACTATTCTGTGTACTGTGGCAGGCCCTATTGATATAAATATAAAAATGAGCAAGTCCCTATTCTCAAGGATATTTTAACATGAAAGACCTGTTCACATATATGTATGTACAAAACAAATTCAAGTTCATTTTTATGAGGAAGATATTGGGAATCCAGAAAATCCTCATAGGAAGTAGTTCTTGGGCTGAGTTTTAACAGATATTGGGGATTGCAAGAGGAGGAGGTGAGGAGGAATGGAGAAGAAGTAAGGAATGTTATATGTAAGGGCTTATATAAAAGAATATCAAGTCTTTTATAGAATCTTTAATGTGTCCAATTATCATATACTTGAGAATTTAACTAGCAAATCTCAAAAGTAGGTATCTGCATATTTATAAGGTCTTAGGAACATTGTCATGGAAATTGTCCAAATTTTGTGATATTTAATTTACAGCCATAAAAATATAGGTAATCCCATAACTTGTGGCTTGAATAAGTTCTAAAATCCTATTGTAAATCAGTTGCACAGGATTCAGATAATATTTTTTTCTGGAAAAATCATGTGACAAATAACAGTTACATTCCTAACCTCAATTACAAGGTCTCATTTAACTCATAATATACTGAACTTTTTAGTCAACATAAAGCTATAATTCCTAAATTCAGATGATGCAAAGGGTAATGGAAAGATATATGTGGCTAGAAACAGGCTGTTGCATATTGTCAGTAATGACCCATATAAAAGAAGTGGCATAAAAACATCATCAATAATATGTATGAATGGAAAGGGAAGTGAACTAGTTATATATTGAGGATTCATACTTTCAGTCCAAGTGTTCGACTAGTTCTCAGAAAAAATGAGTGGATTATTCCTGGAGGATTTATGGAAGAGCATTGATGAAAATAACATACAATAAGAAATAGAACTATAATTGGCAATAGTAGAAGGAATGGTCAACTGATCCATCACTCACTTGATTGAGAGGCACAGGTTCTGATTAAGCACCTACTCCATGTACTCTTATAGTCACTGGGGGTATGAAGATAAAAACAAAAAAAATCCTTGTTCTCAAAGATATTCTATCATGGGAGGTATGTATATGGGTATGTATGTATAAAACAAGAAGAAGGTCATTATTGTCAGGAAGTCACTACCAACTGTGAATGGGGGAAGGGAGCGTGGGCAGGAAATCTAGAAAGTCATCATACGAAAGAGTAATTGAGCTGAATTTTGGCAAAAATTACTGATGGATCTTTAGTACAATACTAAATTCTGGGTCTTGGAAGCAGGGCAGTATGTGAAGTAGGAAGGAAAAGGAAAAGAAACAGAAGGACATCTGGCAACGACGGGGAGAGAGAGAAATCAGGCACATTTACAATCTAGCACCAAGGTACCTTATCTCCCTTTTAAATTCTAGAAAGACTGATTACTCACTAACTCTCCAAAACATGCTATAATTTCTACCTCTGGAAAGCATGTTCTTGATGAGTATATCATCAAATCTAAGAGATGAGCACTTGCTTGCTCATTCTTATTCTAGGAGTGTGCCTTTCCCTCCCTATTCACTTACTAGCATTGTACCCAATTTGTAAGGCCCAGCACAAATGCCATTTCCTCTATGAAGGTTTCCTTGAGCCCTTCAACTAGAAATGGTCTCTCCCTCATGCACTTATGAATTTAAAATTTTAATTTGTTTTATGGTTATCTGTATATTGCTTTATCACTCCCTACTAGAGTGTAATCTTCTAAAAGTATGGGAGTGATTTAGGTAAAGAATGCAGGACAAACTTCATCAGATATGCCCTAACCCTTCCAATCTTGTTAAATGAAGTTCTAGAGAAAGAGGCACAACACTTGGGCTACTGATTATCCCTTTCCAATGTGGAAGTTGATAGGAGTTTGTTGATTCCAAACATAATGTATCAAGTAGACTGACAGGAATTACTGTTAAGGGGAAGCAAAGTGATAATGCCACATTGGAGGGAAATAACCTGGGAGCCCCAACTGGACTTCCAATCCACCCTGCAATTCAAAACAGATTTGACTTTCAGGACTCTTGCTGCGCTTGTTGGATCTGACTCATAAAAGAGTTGGAATAGTGCTGAGGTTATGAAGCAATGATTCAATCAACAAAGATTGTAAAGCCCTGTCTATGAAAAAAAGCTGAGTGTTACTGCCTACAAAAAACTCATATTCTAATGAGTGAGGCAACATATACATATGTATGTGCACACATAAATATATACGTATATATCCAGAAAAGATACAAGATAACTGTATGGGACCAGAAAAGGCCTGTTGCAGAAAGCATCACATAAGATGAGTCTTAAAGTAATCCAGATGCTGAGAAGCAGAAATGAGGAAGTTTTTCAAAGAGGACAAATGACTTCACAGGATAATGTCTTAACTTGTGTGAATTGGATTTAAGTGAGGCAGAGTTGCACAAAGTCATCAGCCTCACTTCTTTCCAGTTATTATAATTTAGGTGCAAGACAAAACTCAGAGCTTATGGCAATGGTTCAAGATGCAGTGGATGACCTTGGTGTCTTTGATGTCTAACCAAGCTCTAAATGTTCCACAATACCCACTTTATCCTCCTTCAGGGACACTGGAACAAATTATTCCCATCTGCCCATACTGCCAGGTGAAATCTTCACATGCTTCATGTAGAAATGCTCCTAACTCATCAACAGGTTTGAGGTCCCTCATTTACCCTCAAGCTGGTTTAGCCCCTCTGTCAAGACAGTTTTACTGGGGTATGACCACTGTGCCTGCTAAAGCTTCTCAAAAACAGAGGTAAAAAATGAGTGAAAAGTGGGGACCAAAAGTGGATGAGCAGCCCTAAATGTGGCTCAGCAAGGTTTCTCAGCAGAGGCCTAGGGCTCCCTGAACACCTCATACACCCCAATAGACATGTGAGGACTCAGTCTGTCTGTCTATCTATCTATCTATCTATCTATCAATCCACCTGTCTGTCTATCCACCTGTCTGTCTATCTATCCTTCACTCATTGTATTGTTGCATTAGACTAGAGAGTTAACTCATGGGAACTGAGACTGAGGAAATGAGTGTGTTCAAAGGAGGGAAAAATTAATCAACTAATTAATCAATTTAAATGTAGTAAGTGCCTTCCGTGTGCCAAGCATCATGCTAGGAATAAAAGGACAAAAACGAAATAGTCATTGTCCTCAAGGAGGTAGGTAAAGAGTTTTAATCAGGTATTAAACTTATTGGGCAGGAGGGAGAAGAATCTTGAGGTCCATAGATAAGAGCAAGAGGGATCTGTAGGGGACAGCAGCAGGAACAAGAATTTTGCCAGCTCTTTCTTTTGACCCTGTATCTAATCTGGCATAGACTCTTGGAGTCACAAAACCCCTGAGCTAAAAGAGAACTTTAACCAGCCTTTGGCGCCCTAGGTGCTCGAGAAGAGACAAATCTCTTTATCTGCTGGATTATAGTATCTAGCAAAATTCTATGCTGAATTTTCATTTTAAAGACATTTCAGATTTATTTCATAACAAATTTCATAGTATGAAGGCTGATGTCTTAGAAATGTAGGGTCAGGGGATTTTAAATCTAGATAGAAGCTTAAAGATCATCATAATTTTACAGATGAGTAAAACCTAGACCCAAACAACTGAATCAAGATCATACAAGTTTCCCTCTACCCTAAATTTTTTCTTTGACCTTATCAAGCTCCAACCTCACAGGGTCTAGAGACCACATATGTTGGCTTAACCTTTTTAATTCAGAACATTTTTATCCTAAAAATTATAAGACTAATTAATTATCATTCAAAGTTGAAAGTTCAGGCCAATGACAAATATAGACAGATGATAGACAGATAGATAGATAGATAGACAGACTGACAGTCAGACAGAGATATGCATGTATATGTATGTGTGTATTGGTCACTCTAGCCTGTGCTACATTTGTGCCCAGGGTCAGCCAAAGAAAAGGACAGCCCATTAATCTTTGTCCTCCTGGCATAGCAAGACCACTCAGTAATCTATAACAAGTCACAAAAACGAAACTTTAAATGTGAAAATGCCAAATATCTAATTCACACCCAATTAAAAAATAATCTTTTTAAACTGTCAATGCCCACTGCCCAGAATCAATAGCAAGAAAGATGATGAGTGACACATCCTAGTGATCTAGCTTGACAGGAAATAGATTGTTCTTGTCACAGCCATAGGAAGAAGGAAAACTGGACTTTCTTCACATTTAATCATATGATGGAGGGATAGAATCTGATAACCTAAGTCATACTGCATTTTAATTGATGAACAAATCATATTACAAGCCTAGGGACTTAGACATTTTCCAGTTAAATTATTTAAAAGATAAATCTTTTAAAAAACAAAATAAACAACATTGATCTTATGATATCAAGTGAATATTATACATGGTGAAGAGTAGGACTTTTTAAAAATAATTCTCTTAATACAAAATACCATAATATCATCATAAATTTAGAGCTACAAAGGACCTTGGAGATCCTTAAGTCTAACCTCCTCAACTTAAAAATAAAAGAAATAAAAAACTCAAGTGCAGAGAATAAAATAACTTGCCCAGGGTCACACTAATTTTAAGACTAGCTAGGGAAGCTGAGTGGCACAGTGGATAGTGTCAGGCCTAGAGTCAGGAAAACCTAAGTTCAAATCTGGCCTCAAATATTTGTTCGTTGTGCAAGTCACTGAACTTCTCTTTGCCTCAGTTTCCTAATAGCACCTTTCTTCCAGGGTTGTTGTGAAAATCAAATGAGAAAATAATTGTAAAGCACTTAACCCAATGCCTGGAACATAGTAAGTGCTATATAAATATTAGCTAGTAGTAGTAGTAGTAAGTGCCTAAGGAAGGATTTTAACTCAGATCTTCCTTAGCATATATCCAATGCCCTGTCTACTATACCTCTCTGCCTGATCATGAAGATGATGATGATGGCAATGATGAGGATGATTAACATGAAATAGAAGCAGAGAAAAGAGCAACAATATATATATATATATTACATTTTCAAAGAAGAGCAATGGGAAACACTGGACATGGTGAACACCAAATAATATTTTTTTAAGTGGAAAGAATTACATAGAAAAGAAACATCTTTTTAGCAATATGGGAGTCACTTCTGAATAAGCTAACTCTGTAGTCAGACTTGTTAGAGCAAAGGTCAAAGTCCACAGCAAATGAGGAAAGACTAAATATGAGAATATATGGCTTGCAACTGAGGCTGCATTTAACTGACCCATTTAAACATATGTTTGAATCCCCTTTTCTCACACATACCAATTGGTGAAAGAATGGGCATTGATACAAAACACTACTATATTATTACCATGTTCAAAGTAAATTTAACCTGTGTATATTAATTGCCTCTATGAGAGAACCACCAAAACGTGAAACTGCCTTAGACAGCAAACATTAGCCAGCACAAAGGTATGGCAGCCAAGGGAAACCGATTTAGAATACAAAATCATTTGTAAAATTTTAGAGGAAGAGAGTGAAAGACTATGATTCTTCCTCATGGAAGAATTAAAAAGTCAAGAGAAAAACAAATTTACACAGAGCTTGGTGAGCAACCAGTTAAATAAAAGCATTTAGGGATGAAAATTGGAGTAAAACGAAGAGATGAAAAACAGAAAATGTCTCCTTTTAGCAAAGAGAAAACTCCAGCTTGGGTAGAAGTCCTGCATCACTAATACAGGGGATCCTCAAAGTTTTAGCACAGTTTTAACCTAGTAAAACTTTTAGTAAAGCTAGTAAAAGTTTTATAAATCAAAAGCTTGTCTATCCTGTATTAATGATACAAGACTTCAGTTACCTGAACATCTGCAGGAAGAAAGGCATAATATAAAGCTTAATAGTTTAAAACTGCACTAAAAACTTGGGACATTCTATATCATACCTTTATCTCAAGCTTATGATTAGTTTCCTGAACTCCTCTTTCATCTTTCTGGCCATTGTTATCTATCATATACTCTAAAGGCAATATTTTTCTGGTTTTGTCTCTTGTCTTTCTTCACTCAAAAGTTGGGCATCATGTTTCTTCCTTATGGTTTCTAGAAATATTCGAATGAGTCAACTGTCAAATTGGTCTTAGGAAAATACAGGTCTGAGTATGTCATCCCACTGAATTCAATAAATTCTAATGATTCCTTATTAGTGCCCATATCAAATGAAATATCTTCTGCTGGGTATCCAAGGTCTTTTACAACTTGCCATCTTCCTACCTGTCCAATCTTCTTATAATTTACTCATTCCACAGATGCCACATACTCAGCAATCTAGTGCCATAGGCTTCCTTTCTGTTCCTCATATCAGATACTCCCTTTCCAGACTCCATGCATTTTCATTGACTATTCGTCTATGCCTGGAATTTACTCCCTCCTCATTTCCATCTCCTGGCTTCCTTGGTTTCATTCAAGTCTCAGATAAAAATCCCAATTTCTACAAAAAGCCTTTTTTCTCAATCCTCCCTAAATCTATTGTCTTCCCTAAGCTGAGTATTTCAATTTTATCTTCTATAAAGATTATTTGTACATAATTGCTTGCATGCTGTCTCCTCCATTAACCTGTGAGCTCCTTGAGAGGATGGACTCTTTTCTTTTTTTTGGCCTTTCTTTGTATCCCAGTGTGTGCATATAGGACCTTAATAGATGCCTTTCGACTTGACTTGCTTCTTTATTCTGGTTCCTAAATTTTCTTAAATGGTTCTATCTTCTTTAAAAAACAATGATTCCTTCTCTTTACCTACCCTTTGTTTTTATTTTTATAAGGCATACCCCTCCAAATCAAATTTGCTTCCTGATGATTTTGACTCTAATTCCACTAACTTTTCAGCCATACTTTTGTCTTTCTATATAATGACATAAAAGCACAATCTTTATTGGTCTCTTACTTCTTAGATTTTGTCTAATTTCTAGGTATGTCTAATGATACCATTCCTATATTGTAGCTGTTTTCTATGTTCTCCTTCCCCCATTTTTAGTTCAATTTAAATCCCATTTGTATAGATTTATGAGGCTTTAGAAAGATGTATTCTTTTCTTAAAAAAAATAAACTTTTAATGATGTCTTCTCTATTAAAAACAGTAGAAAGCATAGGAATAAATGGAGCTTTTCCTAAAGTTACCTTAATTTTACCAATTTTAGTAATCTTTTTTTAAAAGAATGATCTTTCAGTTTTATCATTTTCTGTTTTCTGTTTCTATTTCTTCTCTAATTTTAAAATCTCTTCTTTTATCTTATTTTATTTTTGTTTATTCGCTGACTTCTAATTTTAAATGCAGCTTTCATTAATCCTCTTTTGTCAGTGTACATTTGCAAGTATATACTTTTCCTCCTGACTATGTCTCTGACTGAATCTCAGAAATTTTAGGATATTGGTTCATCACTATTATTTCCTTTTACAAAGTTATTAACTGTGTTTACGATTTGTTCTTTGGTGCATTTATTATTTGATATTTCATTGTTAAGTATCCATTAAGATTTATATCTTTTGCTTGTAGTCCCTGAAACAATTAATATTTTTATTGCATTATAGCCTCTGTAAAGGATGTATTAACTATTTTTGCCTTTTTACATTTTGTTTACATCTCTGTGCCATAGTACGTGGTAATTTTTTTTTAAGTTTCATGTAGTTTCGAGAATATCTGTATTTTTTCAGTCAAATTCAGAATATGCTATCTACATTTTGGAGAGGGAAATGGCAAATCCTTCCAGTATCTTTGTCAAGAAAACACCATAAGGGGTCACAAAGAGTTGGGCACAAATATATATACTGCTGCACCACAAGCTCCACTCCTCTAGCACTTCTCCTCACCCTAGCACCCAAGACTGTCACCCAGGAATGCAACCCAGATCCAAGGAGGGCAAAGCAATAGAATCCTGACTCAATGTCAGCAGAGATCCCTGAAATTATCTTCTGATCAGCCTCTCCAATCCCCATACTATCTGTGGACTGGGAGATCCAGAAGTAGTCATCACTGCTACTGCTGCTGCTTTTGTTACTGCTGCTGCTGGTGCTGCTTCAGCTGCTGCTGAGACCACCTCTACTGTCCAGGGACTGGGGCCAGACCCCTGCTCCTCTCTCACCCAGGTCCAACAGAATTTTCCCACTGTACTTCTATGCTGACTTTGGTCTTTGTGAGCTAAAATGTCTGCAATGCACCACAGTGCCAGTGATTCAGTTCCCTGAGCCCTGCTCTGGCCCTATCTATGCTGGCACAGCCCATACTGGACTCTGTTCTGGTCCCATCCTGGTGATGATAGACCCTTCCTGTCGACTTTCCAGGATGTCTTGCACTATAAATTTGTTTTACTCTGTAATTTTATGAGTTCCACAGCTCTAGAAATTGTTTAGCATCATTTTTACAGATATTTGAAGGGATCGGGGGGAGAGCTCCTCCATCTTGGTTCCACTGTGAGATACCATCTTGTTTGTACCATGCTTTCATCATGAAAATCCCTTTCAGTAATGTCATCGGTTTCCATAGGCTCAATTATCAATTCTATTCAGATAATAACCAAATATGTACTGCAGCTCTAATCACTTCCAAATATATCAACAACTAGCCTCTAGACACTTCAACATAGGTTTCCTATCTACATATCAAATTCAAAATGTCCAATTAAGAACTTTTTTCCACCCCACCAATTAAAAAAATACTCATCTTAACTTCTCTGTTTTTATTTAGGGCACTACCATCATTCTAGTCACACAGCTTCACAACCTTGGAAATATACTTCTTCCTTTCCTTTATCCCCACTCCAACTGCAAGTCAGTTGCCAGTGTTGTTGATTCTATCTGCATAACATCTATTCCCTTCTCTTTAATCACATGGTCACTAGCCAAATTAATAATTATAGCTAACATTTATATAGCTAGGTGCCAAGCACTGTACTAAGCACTTTGCCATTTTTATTTCATCTCATCTTCACAAGAATCTGCCTATAAGGAAGGTGCTATTTTTATGACCATTTTACTGATGAGGAAACTGAGGCCAAAAGAGGTTAAATGACTTGTCACACAGCTAGTAAGTGCCTGAGGCTAGAGTTTAACTGAGGTCCTCCTGATTCCAGGCCCAACATTCTACTCACTGAACCAGCTAGCTGTCCTCTTTACATGTCATTTCAATAAATTACTCCCTAACCAGTTTCTCAGTCTCTTCCCTCTCCCACAGATCCATCAAAATCTATCTACAGACTACTTTGGAGTCCATAGACCCCAGATTAAGAACACCTGTCCCAAAGGAAGCCTGTCCTGATTCCCCAAATGCTTTCTTTGCAAATAATCATTTATCCATTTGTACGTAATTTCCCTCAGTAGCATAACACTATTTGAGAGCAGAACATTCTTCACTTTTATCTCTGTACCCAAAAAATCTGGCATAGCTCCTGCACCTAATAATTGATTAATACATGTTCATTTAATTTAATGAACTTAATTTCTTCAACATATTTATTAAGCACCTGTTGGGTAAAAAATATGTGCAAATTGACTACATCTTTATCAGATTCTCTATGTCTGGATAGTGAAGCTATCTAGAACCTCATTTAGAATTAAAACCTCATCAGATGAGAAGAGTTTTGTAGTGATTCGATCAATTCATACCACTGAGTGAGCTGATAATTTGAAAAATGTACTTGGTCAGGAAAATTACTTGGTTAATCAAGTCAGGTTCAAGAGTTAGAGTTCAAGAAAGTAATGTATAAGTCACGGTCTCTGCCTTCAACAATTTTGTAATTCCGTTGTAAGGATAGGAGAGTATAAATAATAATAGAAAAATATCACAAATTTATGTTATCTATTCTCAACTACCCCTTCACCATAGCAAGACAATCCTTTTACTTCTCTATAATTAACTCCCCAGCTCACTCCTCCCAAAAATCTTTTCCAATATCTTTTCTCCTCTATTATCCCATACCATTTCCTCCTCCCTTCCTCCTGCCCCACAAAAGCTAATGACCTAGTCTTACATGTGTTCGTCCTTTGTTGCCAAAGAAGACCATGCTAACAGAGAAATAATGACATGACCGGCACCTGACTTTGTTTTGAGGGAGGGAGGGCTGTGCAGGTCACCAGCCTCACTTCTCCTCCAGAGCCACCTGGATCTGGTGACCAGATACTGATCAGGATGAGGCAACTGGGATTAAGTATTTGACTAAAGTCACGCAGCTAGTGAGTGTCAGGTGTCTGAGGTGAGATTTGAACTCAGGTTCTCCTGACTCCTGCACTGGTGCTCTATCCACTGCACCACCTAGCTGTCCAACCTGGCCTCACACATTACTGACAAAATAGAAACCATTCAAAGTAGGATCTCTCTACTTCCTTCTCTATTTATCCAAATCCCTCATTCTCTTCTTTATTTTTGGATGAAAAGGTGATATTCTTGCCAAAACCAACCCTTATAAGTGTTTCCTTGATACCATAACTTCTCATCTTCCTTAGAAATTTGTTCTCACAATCATCCTTTTTCTCTTCTAATCTTCAATCTCTCCTTATGTACAGATGTGTTTGTTGCTGTGGCTGCCTACCAATATGCCCAAATATCCCTATCCTTAAAAACCCTCACTAGAGCATACCTTCCACTCCTGCTACCATTCTATATCTCTCCTACCTTTCAAACCTGAACTATTAGAAAAAATCTCTCTCCACTCATAGCTTCCACTTTTCCCTTCACTCAGTTCTGAATCCCTTCAGTTCAATCATTGAATTGAAACTTCTCTCTCCAGAGTTACCACTATGTTATTAACTGCCAAATCTAGTGGCAATCTTCATTTTTCTCCACCCCTCTGTAACATTTAACATTATTGACACCCTCAAATCTCTATGAGTTGTTCTCTCTTGGCTTTCCTGCTACCTGTCTGACCAGTTATTTTAAGTTTCTTCTATTGATTTCCTCTAAGGCTCTATCCTAGGCCCTCTTCTAATACTATGTACTCTATCACTTCATTATTTCTCAAGGGTTTGACCATCATCTCTAGACAGAGGAGTCCTAATTCTATGCATCCATCTTTAGATCTCTCTTTTGAATTCTAGACCTGTACCTCCAACTGTCTATTGGATATTTGAAACTGGACACAACTAAAATTCATCATGTTTCAAACTGAACAGATTGTATTTCCTCCCAAACTGGTTCTTCTCCCAAATTTCTCTATAACTGTCAACGGCACCACCATCTTTCCAGTAATCCATATTTACAACTTCACTGTTATCCTTTATTCTTTATTACCTAACATGCCTGATCAATTGCCAGATGTTTTTGTCTCATTCTTCACATCATTTTTTTTTATCCATCCCCTTTTCTCTGTTCATGTAGTCATCTTACATATAAGACAGTTGAAGTTCAGAGAAGTTACATGATTTACTCATAGTTACAGAAGCAGTAGAGATCAGTCAGGAGAAACTGGTTTCATGTCTCTTTTTCATGCCAGGCTACCCCTAATACAGATACATGAAAGAAATTTTGTAGTTTTTTTGTGCCAAACCTAAATAAGTTTTGAGTATCAGAAAACTTAAGTTTATGTCCTCATTTTGACATTAGCATGGTGACACGTATCAAGTCATTTCAACTTCTCATCTCTAAAATGGGAGCAATAGTCATGCTAGTTACCTAGATTTCTGTGAGGAAGATTTTTTGCAAGTATTTGTGTATAAATATAGATATACACATAATATATGTACATATATGCATATACATGGTACATATACAGTTGTGTCAGGAGGAAGGCAAAAAAATAAAAGAAGAGAGGTGAGAGGTCAAAAAGTAATTGATAGCAATAATAACTATGAGGCACATGTACAGAAAATACATACAACATACAGGCCACTCACACCTGTGTTCCCACTGTATCCTGATGTCTTATCTTGTCAAAGCAGCCTCAAACAGAAGATCAGCGTCTTCTTTCCTAGGCAGGTCACTGCTCTGGGAGTCCTGTACCTGCTCGTTTCTACAGGTGAACACACTGGGCCCATGTTCTGCTGGGAATGGTGTCTTCTCCTCAGTACCCCATCACTGTCTATAACAGTGAGGATAAGGATTTCGATAGGAACTATATTTCACTCGTATAAGGAACTCCTAGGTAACAAATAATATAATACAATACAATAATAAATAAATTACTAGTAATAAACTTAGAATCAGGAGTTTGAAGTAAGTCCAAATATTAGCTTGGATTCTTATTAGTTATGTGAAATTCACTCAGGCAACCTTACCTTTTAGCTTCCATTGTCAACTATAAACTGGGAATAATACCTGCCATCCCTAATTTACAGGGTTATTCTTTCTCCCACATGTAGTACCTCCTGGGTGTATTCCCCTTCTCAACTCTGAATTTGCAGATTGAGTCCTCTATGGAGAAGACAAACCCAGAGTCAAAGTACTCTATACAATCTACTTTTCAAAAATATAGCTCATGATGCCTCACCAGCCTATTCACCTTTAGCAATGAATCAGTTGAAACAACTGGCTTACAGAAAATGCATTTAGTGAAATGGCATAATATGAATAGTAGTACCAGAAGATTTCTTTCATAAGCCTGAGATACAATCTCCCACAAGACTCCACAGTATCAGTGGGAAGAGTAAGTACCTGTATACTTAGTGGGAAGTCTCCTCTGGATGAAGAAACACTTCCAGTCAGTAAGCCACTAAGTAGAATCTCACTCTCAGAGTATTTATATACCTTTCAGAGCCAGAGGGCATAACCCTCTGATCCAGTGCCTCATTAGAAAAAAAAAAAAAGGTACTTGGTACCCTTCTACAAAGCAACTCCCCTAATCAAGCTTCCCTCAATGGGTAGGTCCAATAATGGATGGGAAAGATCCTCTTTAATCACATTATTCAGAGGCATTTTACTTCTTGGTATAAACAAGAACAGCAAAAAGATGTTACTTTGCTTGCCTTCACACCAGGTTGACCAGTTTTTATTTCTTACCTAGTTCTACTTCTGACTTTTAGAATTCAAATCCTATATTTTTATGCCAGGGGCCTTCCTTCCCATCCATCTCCCTCTACCCACAATTTTTTGGTTCCCTTTAGTGTGTTATCTTCTTACATTAGATTTTAAACTCCTTGAGGGAGTGCCGTTTTGCTTATATTTGTAATCCCTCAGTTTAGCATAATGCTTGGTACAGAGTAAGCATTAATAAATGTTTGCTTCCTTCCTTCTACTACAACATGCTATTTCAAGGACAGGGAGAGGGAGAAAGAAGAGAGAAATTCCCTCCTTCCTCTAACACACTCCAAAAGTGGCACAAAGGAAAAGAAACATTCCTTTTCAATATTTCTATTCTTTCATAGCTATCTCCGTTATCAGCTGCCAAGGTGATTCCCTGGACAGACACTTCTCTCTTCTCACTAGAGAGCTGTATAGTTTTTTTTAGGTCACCAGTGTCATGGCTGACCAATCAAAGATCCAAAGACTAACTGACATATAATTCTATCGATGAGGTTGAAGTGTGCAGGGAACTCCAAAATACAGATACTCTGAATCCTGGTTGAATGAATTTGACTCATGTTTTCTTAAAGGCAAAGGAAAACAAAGTTTATTAAAGATTCGCCATAGTGGGTTGACTCTTAGGGAATGTAACCTTTTGTAATGCTCATATTGACAAGCAGGCCAGAGAGAATCTCAGTTAGACCAGTCAGAACTGGATTAAACCTGAGTGCCTTCATAGAGGCAAGCTGGAACTTAAATATAGAAAAAGACTGAGAGAAGCATCCAGGTGTCATCAGGTACTCTGGGGTCCCTGGGATGGTCTTGATAGTTCAAACACAGGGAGGATCCTGATGGGAGTGGCTGGTAATAGGATCAAAAGAATGTTAAAGAGAAGACAGGGAGTATCTGGCCTGGGAGAAATGGAAGGGGAATCCAAGGCACCCCCCCCAAGGGAGACTTTCAAGGGTCCTTCAGACAAATGAGACAAAAGCCATCCAGATTCAAGTGGAAAAGGTCTTGGCTTGGACTTGTACCCCATCACTATCATGTTTGATTGAGTATCTTCTTTATCCCCCATAAAGGAGTAAATACATATTTATATTTCTTTATAAACTCTAAATAGACCACTCCCTTTACATTCTACAAAGTCCTCACTTAGGGTGGCTATCAGTGATTGGAAAAGGCAAAATTTTATGTGGGCTCTATTCTACACTTTTAAAATATAATTAAGGGGTGGAGCCAAGATGGTGGAGTAGAAAGACTCACATATGCTAGCTCGGAACCCACAGCCCATGGATTTCCTCTAAAAAGAACTCCCCAAAAATTCTGGAACAGTGGAAGCCACGCAGCAACACAGTGAAGGAGATTTTCGTTCCAGAGAGCCCTGAAAAACCGATCCCAAAGGTCCAACATGCACCAGACAGTAGGGGAGCCCTGACCTGCCCTGGCCGTGTGGCACTGAGAGGAGCCAGCAGCTCCAAGCAGGCTTTGGGGACAGAATCTCCAGTGGCTGCGAAGGTCGCTCCACCCACAGACCCACAGCTCAGTGAGAGAGACGTCTGGATGGGCTGAGAGGAGAGTGGGGTGTCTCCATAACTTGGGCCCCCTCAGGAGGCAGCAGCAGAGACAGCAGTCAACCAGAGGCTCCCAGAGCCGACAGGAGCTCCACAAGTAGCTCCATTACAAAAAGTCTCTGCATAAACCCCCTGAGGGAACTGAGCCTGGGAGGAGGCCCTGCCCCCTCCTGAGAACCTGATTTAATCTTACCCTGAATAGCAGCCCCGCCCACTGAAAGCCCTGAGGCTGGGGAGCAGCATTTGAATCTCAGACCCCAAGCACTAGCTGGGTGGACCTAGGCAGGAGTGGAGAGGAATCTCAGAAGTCAAGTAACTGGCTGGGAAAATGCCCAGAAAAGGGAAAAAAATAAAACCATAGAAGGTTATTTTCTTGGTGAACAAATGATTCCAACCTTCCTCTCTGATAAGGAAGAACAATGCTTACCCTCAGGTAAAGACAGAGGAGTCAAGGCCTCTGTAAACCAAACATCAGAAATAGATAAGCAGTGGGCTCAGGCCATGGAAGAGCTCAAAAAGGATTTTGAAAATCAAGTTAGACAGGTGGAGGAAAAACTGGGAAGAGAAATGAGAGAGATGCAAGAAAAGCATGAAAAACGAGTCAATACCTTAATAAAGGAGACCCCCAAAAAATGCTGAAGAAAACAACACCTTGAAAAATAGGCTAATTCAATTGGCAAAAGAGGTTCAAAAAGCCAATGGGGAGAAGAATGCTTTCAAAAGCAGAATTAGCCAAGTGGAAAAAGAGGTGCAAAAGCTCACTGAAGAAAACAGTTCTCTCAAAATT
>CM053769.1:403022647-403038441 GCA_028658325.1 Potorous gilbertii
AGCTGCTGCTGAGCTCCTGCCTGCTCTGGGAGCCTCTGGCCACCTGCTGCCTCTGCCGCAGTGGCTGCCTCCTGAGGTGGTCCGAGTCCTGAAGATACCCCGCTCCCCTCTCAGCCCGTCTCTCTCACTGACCTGTGCATTTGTGGGTGGAGGGACCTTCGCAGCCGCTGGAGATTCTGGTCCCTGACACCTGCTTGGATCTGCTCGCTCCTCTCAGTGCCGTGTGGCTGAGGCAGGGCAGGGCAGGGCTCCACTCCCATCCTCCGGGGCTTGATGGACCTTTGGGTTCAGTTTTTCAGGGCTCTCTGCAACGGAAATCTCCTTCACTGTGATTCCGCGTGGCTTCCACTGTTCCAGAATTTGTCAGGAGTTATTTTTAGAGGAAATCCATGGGCTGTGGGTTCAGAGCTAGCAAATGTGAGACTTTCTATTCCGCCATCTTGGCTCTGCCCCCCGAGGGAGTCCTTTCTTAAGAATGTCAATAAATGAACTATTCTTTCTGCTAATATCTCTGAGTTGCTGATTTACTGGTAAGGGTCTCTGTATCCCCCATGAGTTTTGGGGGCTCGTCCAGGATTGTATCCCCTTTTTGGGGACTCTCCCAACCCAAATTCGAGGGCAGGCACCAGGTCAGACTTTTCTGGTGACCGAGTTTCAATTGGTTCAGGACTCTCCCCTGAGGGGGGCAAAACCCAAAGGGAGATCTCAGAGTAGCAGAATGAAAGTTTTACAGCACCAGTAGCAGAAGACCACCATGGCCTCCTGTGTGAAGTGAAAGAAATTTTCAGTCATGTAGGTTTGTGTGCACACACCCAGGTAAGTGGACAAGAGAGCAGGATGAGCACATAAGTGTCACAAGCCCCAAACGCCAACACTCTGGGTGACTGGGTTCTCCAGATTCTAAGTGGAGAGGTCTGTAAGATGTCTGAGGGAATTGAAGTCTCATGAGGGGAAGCCCTATGAGCCCACCTAGACTTTTTGAATTGGTAAAATGACCAACTGAGAGGATGGGGAAATCAAATTCAAAATCAAGTGGAGACAAGAAAATGCTACAGAATGAGCTATCTGATAGTCCCTTAGGATCTAGACAGTAATTGGAATGAATTTCCAAATTATGGGGTAAGGATAAGAAGAAAATGATTAAGTATTGTTGTTTTGTTTGGGCAGGCACCCAACTTTGAGGAAATGTCTTCTGGCCAAAGTACAGATCCTCTGAGGACTGAATTTGCCAAAAATTGAAATTCTATGTTAATTCTAAGGAGGCTTTTAATGAGGAAGAAAGCTCCTATGCAACTCTTCGACTGTCTTTGGAAGGTCAATTTGTTGTGCAGGAGAAACCTAAGGACAAGGATGGGGAAAAACAGAAATCCCACCAGTGGGACCAGCTTCTTGCTCTTCCTCCTCCTTACCTTTCTCCACTGGCCCCTGCCTGGTACAGGCCCCAATATCCTCTCCCTTGCCCCTCCCCCACCACCACCACAGGAGAAACCACAGAAAGGATCTGATTGATTTGGTGGGGCCAAGAAACACTCCTTACACACCTCTCAGCAGGGAATTGAAGCAATTGCTCAAGGACCAAGAAAACGTTCCTCTCCCTGAGAGTATTAAGCCCAGGGTGGTATTGTTTATGTGAATGCTCCCCTAAGTAGTATGGAAATTAGAGGTTTCAAAAAGGATATGAAGAAATCAACTGAGGACCCTCCAGGGTCACTGATCAGGTTAATCAGTTTTTAGGACCAAATGTATATGCTTGGGGAGTTGTGATGGCAATATTAGATATCCTGTTCACATCGGAAGAACAAGGGCAGATTAGGAGGACTGCAATGAAAGCATGGGATGATGAGCACCCGATAGCCCAAGGGGGTCCCCAAGGTAAGGAGAAGTTTCTTTTCCAGGATCCTAACTGGGATCACAATAAAGCAGCTCACAGGGAAAATATGAGAGAACTCAGGGAGATCATTGTTCAAGGAATTAGAAATACATCACCGAAGAGCGAGAATTTAAACAAGGTACAAGAAGTGCATCAGGAAAGAAAGGAGTCCCCTTCTGGGTTCTTAGACAGACTAAAAGAGAGTATGAGAAAATTCTCAAGTCTTAATATGGAGGACCCTATGGCTCAAAGCTTCCTCCAGGTTTATTTTGTGACTAATCCATGGCCCGATATAAACAAAGTTACAAAAGATGGAAGGATGGCAGAATAAGCCCGTGGAAGAACTTTTGGGAGTGGCTCAGAAAGTGTATGTAGCAAGAGTAGAGGAAGAGAAGAAGGGCAGGACAGGCATTCCCTTATTATGCCACAAACCTTGAAACAACAGGAGGAACAAATTAAAGTTATGCTGCAGACAGTTCAGGCTGTGGCAGGAATAGCAAAGAAGAACCCAGGAAATCAAGGTTTAGATTTTCAGGGAAGAGAAAGGGGGCAGGACAATCTTCCGGATGGTGCCCCAGGCCCCACCTGGGAATGGGACAAGGGAGAGGGGCTGGTCAGAGGATCCCACTTAGTTGTTGGGAATGTGGCCGGGGGTCCATTTAAAACAAGACTGCCCCTTGCTGAGGTAGGATCAGAAAGTCTTCTCCTTCATGGAAATGAAAGATTGGGGGTGTCAGGGATTCATAAATCAAACCCTTGATAAATTTGAGGGTGGGACCATTAGGAGAAGAGGTTGTGTTTTTAACTGATACTGGAGCTACAAGATCTTCAATAACAGTAGTGCCAACAGGAACAAAACTAGGGGGAGGGTAGACATTACTGATCTCAGGAATAAAGGGGGAAAACTTTCCTGTACCTGTTAGTGAAGTCTTAGAACTTGAATATAACAAAATTAAGGTACTGAGAAAGCTTCTGTTGATTCCTGAAGCAGGAGTTAGTTTGTTAGGAAGTGACCTTATAACTAAGTCATCTATCCAGCTGGTCCCACAAGGGACAAAATTTATTCCCAAGAGAATATTGGTATCAAAAGAAGAGAAGGAGAATAAGATTGAATTCCAAGTCTGGGGTCAACCCTGGAATTGAGGGTAGGTTAATATTACTCCCACAAAGATTAGACTCAAAGACTTGAATGTGGTAGTTGGAGTCAAACAATATCCCTTACCCCTGATGGGGAGGAAGGGACTTCAACCAGTAATACAAGGACTGATAGAGGATGGGATGCCAGAGTCTTATTTTTCTCCTTGCAGTACTCTGATATTACCCAAGAGGAAAGGAGATGGCTCTTATAGGTTGGTTCAGGACTTGAGAGAAATTAATAAGATTGTCCTCCCTTCATACCCTGTGATACCAGATCCTTACACTCTCCAAGGAAAAGTTCTTTATGATAGTGAGTGGTTCAGTGTAGTGGATCTGAACAATGCCTTTTTGGCCTGTCCCCTTGACCCAGAAAGCCAAGATCTGTTTACTTTTGAGTGGGAGGATCCAGACACAGGAAGAAAACAATAACTCAGGTGGAGCTTCCTCCCACAAGGGTACTCTGAGTCACCAAACCTGTTTGGTCAAGTTTTGGAAAGTATCCTGGAAAAATTTAGGATTTCACCCTTCACCACAGTTCTCCAATATGTTGATGATTTGTTAATTGCAGAGGAAGGAGAAGCACAGTCAATAAAGCTCCTATTGAGCTTTTGAATTATTTTGGAAGCATAGGTTTGCATTATCTAAGAGTAAATTACAGTTTGTTGAAAAGAAAGTCAAATACCGGTGGCATGGAAGCTAGATCCTGAGAGGATCTTGGGAATCCTACAAACTCCTTTGCCCTAAACAAAAAGGGAGCTTAGAAAATTTTCAGGTCTGGTTGGGTATTATAGAAATTGGATTGATTCATATGTAGTATTCCAGATCCTATCCAATGGGATTCAGAGGGACAAGAGAAGTTAAAGAGAGTCTTGATATCATCCCCCCCACCCCCTCAGTGCTTGCCCTGCCCTCATTAGATAAGGTTTTCCATTTATTTTTAAACAGTGAAAATGATGCGAGCTTTGGAGTTTTATCTCAAGTCAGAAAAGGGCAAAGAAGACCAGTGACTTTCCTATGGAAACTCCTAGATCCTGCATACCGAAGGTGACCCACTTGTATTCAAGTAGTTGCTGCCACTGCTATTATGGTAAAAGAAAATAGAAAGTTGACATTTTGTGGTGAGGGGGGGGTCTGATAGTGAGTGTTCCTTACCAGGTCCATTCTATCCTGAATCAGAGAGCAGGCATGTGGTTGACAGACTCATCAATTCTTAAGTATGAGGCCATTCTCTTAGAGAAGGATGACTTGGTATTAACCCAAGACCCTAACCTGAATCCAGCCTCTTTCTTGTCAGCCTTACCCAATCAGGAGAAGGAAGAGGTAGAATATTTTTGTATAGAAATGATAGATTATCACACCAAAACTAGAGAGGACTTGCAAGAGTCTCCCATCCCTAAGGCACTTAATTTGCTTACTGATGGCTCCTCAAAGGTGATGGAGGGACAGAGACAGAGTAAGTATGCTGTTGTGGAAGGTGATAGAATAGCCTTGACAAAAGCAGCTAAACTTCCAAAAACTTGGTCAACCCAGACCTGTGAATTGTATGCCTTGAACCAAGCTTTTAAACTTTTAAGAGGAAAAGAAGAAACATATATACAGACTCCAAGTATGCTTGGGGAGTGGTACATATATTTGAAAAAATTTGGGAAGAAAGGTGTATGATAAACAGTATGGGGAAAGAATTGGCCCATGTCACCCTCCTCTCTCAGGTTCTTCAAAATATAAAGTTTCCTGAAGACATAGACATGGTTCATGTAAATGAACATCGGCCTGGACACTCATCTGAGGCCAGAGGGAATCTATTAGCTGATATGGAAGCAAAGAGGGTGGATGAAGAGGAATATGGAACAAGGAAGGATTGGATATTAGTTTTAACTCCTGACCTGCCCTCGAATCACGGTCCACCTAGCCTATCTGAGGATGAAAATAAAATGACCCAGAATTTAGGAGCCATACAAAATGCGAAGGGAAGTGGTTCCTACCAGATGGGAGAGAGGTGATCAATGAGACCAGTATGAGACGGGTTTATAACACCTATATCATGGTAGTCACTGGGACATCCCAAACTTGTGTGATACAAATTTAACTCGATTTATGTCCCCTGGGATTTATACCCTGGCCTGTCAGATGATGGATGGCTGCATTATTTGTCAAAGGATGAATAAGACTGCTCAATGCTGGGCACCAGGAGGAGGGAGACTTCTGGGTATTCAACCATGTCAAAGCATCCAGGTGGACTTCACTGAGCTACCCACTGTTGGAAGACTCAAATACCTCCTTGTGGTAGTAGATCACCTAACCTCTTGAGTGGAAGCCTACCCCTTGGCACAGGCCAGTGCTTTAGTGGTAAGTAAAATTATTAAGAACAAATCATTCTCAGATACGGCCTGGGCCTGATGGAGAAGATAGATTCAGATCAGAGAATGCACTTTACTTCAAAGATCCTCCAGTCTATTATGATAGCCCTTGAGATATCTTGGGACTTCCATACTCCCTGGCAGGACACAAAGGATAAATCAAGAAACTAAGAGGCAGATGACCAAATTAGCCTTAGAAACTCAACTTCCATGAACCAAATGTCTTCCCTTAGCCTTGTTAAGGATTAGAACTAAACCCTGAAGGGATATTGGACTGTCCCCGTATGAACTTTTATATGGACATCCCTACCCAACTACTGATATCCCCATTATTTCCAATAAGGACAGATTTCTGAGAGAATATGTGCAATCTTTGTCCAGAATTTTACTTTCATTACAGGACAAAAGGTTTGATTGCCAGATCTTACCTCTGGGATTTCCTATTCACTGATACTAACCTGGTGACTGGGTACTGATTTGGACCTGGAAGGAGGCAGAAGCTTTCTCTATCCTGGGAGGGACCGTTTCAAGTTCTATTGACTTCTGATACAATGATCTGAACCAAGGAGCATGGCTAGACTCATCATATCGGAGTCAAAGGACCAGAGTAACTCCTCCAGCAGTGTGGATAGGGGCTGGAGGGACTAAAGATAAACCTCAGGCGGGGCCCACCCACAGGTTGGACATATAAACTCTGATCTGTCTCTACCTATGAGACTCTTTATATTATTGAGCCTATTAATCCCCACCTTGTTGCTGCTGGTTCTAGTTGCAGGTATTTTTGCTTGTGCCTTCGTTCCTCTGCATAGTCGCTTTTACTTGTAATAATAGTGTAACACCATGGGGCTTTCCTTAATATCAATCCTAGTAGTGTGTCTCTTATCTCGTGGAGCCCCTGCCCCCATCCAAGCACCCTGGGAGGGAGGAGGAAGGGAATAAATTTGAACAGCTGATTAAGGTAATAGCAGGTAGTTTTAACTTCACTAGTTGGTGGGTATGTAGGAGGCCTCAACAATTAGAATCTGAGCCCTGAGTTGGGTACCTTTGAAACCTGAGTGGCTTCTCAGTAACAGGTCTGAAGCATATAATGGTACTGGCTTTTGGCCTAAACCTTAGGAACATCACTGACTTTTGGCAGAATCAGTCTGGGGCAAATATTGTTTGAAACAAACTGGAGAAGGTATATGGCTTGAGAAAAGTAATTGTGAATTGACATTTACACAGAGGCCAGTGTCAACTTGAGAGCCTGTTGCCATGTACTCTTGATTGTACTAAGTATAAAGGAAGGAGGACCCTGACTGGGGTAACTTGTACAAATGGTACTGTAATAAAATGCACTCATTATACCATGTACAATCTCATACAGACATTAGTTGTAGATTCAGAGATGCTACTAGGGGACCAAAATCAGTATGTGTAGAGCCAGAGATGTGGCATGGTATGGAGGCTAATGGTACTAAGGATATTACAGAAATTAAGAGACTGAAATGGAAGTGGGAAAGGAATGGAACAAGAATGTTGTTTAATGAGTTCTGGAGTGCAGAAAAAAACTGGAAATCTATATAATTGTACTTGGAAAGAGAAGAAACAATTGTGGAAGTATAACTCAGCATTTATGAGAGGAGGACCACTGCGTCTGGAGGACTTGCAATTTTATCCACATGCTTATGGGCAAAAGCTATTTCAAGGTAGGAATCCTGCAATGAAAGGACATTATTGGATTTGTGGGCTTACTGGATTGGGATCTGGTGCATGTGCCTAATTAGACCCAAATTCTTTCCTCTACCAGGTCAAGAGCAAGTCCACTTAGGAATAAATTTGCATGATGATCTAGAGAGATCAAGGAGGATTATAGACATAGCCATTGCTAGCACAGGGAATGCTAATGGATGGGGGGATACTTTACCACCTGAAAGGATCATTAAAGAATATGGACCAGCAACTTGGGCGCAGGATGGGAGCTGGGGGTATAGAACTCCTATCTATATGCTAAACAGCAATATCCACCTCCAAGCTGTGGTTGAAATAAAAACTAACCAGACTGCCAAAGCTCTCCATTTGTTGGCAGATGAATTAACTCAAAGTAGGGAGGCTATTAGCAACATTGGCTAATATTAGATTACTTGCTGACTGAAGAAGGTGGAGTTTGTGGGAAGTTGAATCTTTCCACCTTCTGTATGAAGAAAGATGATAATGGCTACATTGTGAAAAATGTAGCAGACGATATCAGGAAAATTGCCCATGTACCTGTCCAGACTAGATCTTCCTCTCTTAATATGTCATGGTGGTCCTGGTTTGGGGGAAGTTGGTGGAAATAAATTCCATGGCTTGTGTTAATTGCAATTTATGTCATAGTATTACTGCCTATGTGTCTCCCCTTCCTGATACAGCTAATTACCTGAGCTGTTCAAGATACTCTGTCTAAAATGATCAGACAAGAAGGAAAGGCGGAGGGGTCCTAATGATTTTAAAAAGTCCACACCCGACTGTAGCCTGAGGGTGCAGAAGACAATTTGATGGAAGAAGCTTACCAGGAATGGTGTGAGGAGTCTTCAAAGGGTAAAAGATAAGAGCCCAGATTGTGAGAGATGATCTCTGAGGATCTCTCAAGGGTGAAGCCTCCTCAGAGAGTTGATTCTTGTCCTGTTGAAACATTTGCATAAGGTTGACCTTGCAGAGAAATATTTTCTCCATATTCTTTACTTTCTCACACTTCCCCCCTTGTTTTTAGGCACAGCAGGAGAGGAATAATACCTCCCCCTTCTTTAAAACTGTTTACTCTTGCAAAAACTCTTGAAAGAAAGTTTCAGTTGTCAGAACTGTCAAAAACAGTTGTCTTTGTTCTCTGTTGCTGGAGTAGATCGCCTTGAATAGATTGTAGCTTCAGGGCTTGCACCAATGAGTCCTGAGGAAGGGGGCTAGGAAAGAGAGGATGGTGGTTAGGACCTATGGAATCTGCTGAGCTGAACACACCTCTGCTCTCTTTGGTTACAGCCATCTTTTGGGTGCTCTAAGGGAGCCCTCTCTTGAGAAAGTCAATAAGTGAACTGTTCTTTTTGCTAATATCTCTAAGTCTCTGATTTATTGGTAAGGGTCTCTGTACCCCACACAGAAGTATGGTAAACACTCCATAAAAGAAAAAAGACAAGATTCTGACTTCTATGGTACAGAGGAAGGTCCAAAAAGTTTACATGGGGCATCATGCCCCTAATCCCCTCCAGGTGGAAAGGATAACTACTAGAAACGTCTTCCAAACAGTTGATGATGGTATGCAATGGGATCTGCAGACAAACTGAACACACTGAGGAAAGGCTGCTTCAAAACACTAAGGAACCAGCAGAGACTTTATACCATGTTCACGGGGTTCTTCATGAGTAACCCACTGAAGGGAAGAGGAGGATTTCCAGTAACCAGGAAGGGAGTTACTCCCTTGCATTTCTAGGTATGAGTTCACTTTTCCCTGCACTCTTTATTATGTAGGGCAATGTGTCACAGACATTTGAGGGAAATGTTTTGTTCAAATTGTTCTTTCTATGTCCACTTAATAAAATAAAATAATTCCTTTCTAAAAGTTAATGAAATTAATTAACTTTGCTGAATAATTGATATTGACCGATAATCATGAAAAAAAGCAAGTTAGTAGAGATTCCTGAGATATAGTATTAGGAGTGTCCCCCTCCCCCTTAAACTCTCAGGGTTAAAACTAGAGCCCTAACAGGATGTAGTAGTCATTCTGCAGGAATCTTACTTGCTGATATGATTAGGGGTTTAAAGAATAGCTCTAGCACATGTTATATATTCAATCCCAAATCTTCTAATCTTAACTCCATTATTCTTTCTTCTGTACCATCCTCTTACAAGTGAGCTCTGTGACTTCTATTTTATCAAAACTCATTTCCTCTCCTTTTAATGGAAATACAAACTAAAACTCAAAGAGAAATTGTTTGTTCAAGAACATAGAATCAGCTAGTTAGTCACTGCCAAGCATTAATTGAGTGCTATTAGGTATCAAGCCTGGAGACAAAAAGAGAAATAAAAGACAATTCCTGCTCTCAAGGAGCTCATGGTCTAATGAGGGAAACAACATGAAAACAAACTATGTATAGGATAAATTTTTTGTGGTTTTTCAGTTGCATCTGACAGACTCTTCATGACCCCATTTTGTGATTTTCTTGGCAAAGATACTGTCATAGCTTGCCATTTACTTCTGTAGCTCATTTTACAGAAATGAGGCAAAAAAGGGTTGTGACTTGCCCAGGGTCACACGGTTTGGAATTATTTGAGGACAGATTGAACTTAGGAAGGTGAGTCTTCATGATTACAAGCCCAATGCTCTAACCACTGTGCCACATAGCTCCTTCTACAGGATAAATCAGAGATGATCAATAGAGGAAAGGCTTTAGAGTCAAAGCCAGGTCTATAATGCAGGTCTCCTGACATCTCATTTAAGTGATCTTTCTACTTTCTTCTACTATCTCTCCACAGCATTCTAAAGCATGGAATGATTTCTAATTGTGCCTATAGCAGTTTTTTTTTACTTGCTTTGCAAATCAGGGCTGCATGGATGCCTTTGCTGCTCAGTGGCAACATGCAGGAAGGCAGCTGGAAGTCTATTTTCGAACACCATCCTAGAGTTCTCTTCTGTCATCACTTGCCACCTTTGCTATACCTGGTACTTTGACGTTTGTATTTTTAAGCACTTTAGGCTAAATTAGTGTTCTTCTCAGGTGCAGAATCCTACCCTGTGGAACACCTGCAGATGCAACAATAAAATATAAATGAAAATTCCAAGTATTACATAAGACATTTAAAAAGAAACAAAAACTGAATCTAAAACAGTCTCAACAAACAACACTTAACAATGAAAAGTCCTCTATTCAAGGACTTCAAAGATGGGAAAGAATCTCTAAACAGGATTCTAACACAGTATCTTTTAAAAAAAATAATTTTTTAATCTTTTGTGGCTTCTACATTTATCATTGTATTCCTTTCCTTCACTTTTTCCCAAAGAGTCATTTCTTATAATAATGAAAACAAAAGGAATAAAGTTCAGCTAAACCAACACATCAAAAGAATCTGATGTCATGTTTGGTTTTTCGTATCTCTATAGTGAATAAGGATGGGAGAGGTGGGCAAAGGGGTGTTTTCCAATAAATCTTCTTTAGAACCAAGTTGGTCGTTATAATTTTACCACATTCACTTTCAATTTTTGTTGTTGTTGTTTTTCTCTCCAATGAAATTGTAGTCATTGTGTATATTGTTTTCCTTTTTCTGTTTATTTCACATTAGCTCATATAAAAATTCTCATGCTTCTCTGTGTTCACCTTATTCATCATTTTCCACATAATAGTAATATCCCATTACTTTCATGTGCCTCAAAGTGTTTAACTATTTTCCAGTGGATGGGTATCTATTTTGTTTCCAGTTCTTTGGTAGCACACACATATAGATATGCACATACTGTTATTAATGATGTTAGCATAGTTATATTTGGCACAAATATATCTGACTGATCTGAGACATTACTTTTTTTTAATTTTTTATCTCTTTGTGGCATATATCTAATGGTAGAATCCCTGTGTCAACTGGTATGGACATTTTAGAAATTCTCTTTCCGTAGTTCCATATTGCCTTCCATAATGGCTGAGTCAGTCATGACTCCAACAACAGTGTATTAGTATATCTGACCTTGCACAGCACCTCCAACGTTGACTGTATCTTTTCTCATCCTTGATAATTTTCTTTGGGTGAGGTGAAATCATAGAGTTGTTTTGATTCCAGTTTCTATTACTATTAGTACCTGGGGCACTCCAAATTCATACAACCATTAATAGTTTGCAATTCATTGCCTATAATTATAGGACATCAGAAACTTATCAGATGTATTTGATGGCAAAGATTTTTTTTCTTAATTCACTATTTTCCTTTTTGTCCTACATGTATTAATTTTGTTTATGGAAAAATTTTTCAATTTCATTCGAATAAATCATCTACTTGACACTTTGTAATCACTTCTATCCCTTTTGGTTAGAGATTCACAAAACCAACATAACCACACTCATTTTCATCCACCATCACTCATATAGCTATGAAAAGAAACTAAGCAACTTTTTAAAAGTATTTTAGTAATATGATCTATAATATTCAGGTAAGATATTCATCTTCAGTTCATTGTGGTATGTTATTATTTTATTTTTTATTTTATTATTATCATGTTATTTACTTAAATATATATTTAAATTTATATTTAATACATTCACATTACATATAAAGGGTAATAGCACCCATGTACACATATACATGCACATAGAAATTTTATATGTGTAAATGTATATGTTCATATTAAATACAATATACATATTCTCTTGTAATTCTAAATCTTTATTCCTCCAAACGAATTTTATGTCATTTTTGTCTAGTTCTGTAAGGTGGCCATTGAATGGGTATAGTATTAACTGTAAATTAATTTCTACATTGTCATTGTTATTATATGAACAAGAGTTCATGCAGTCTAGCCATGAATAGTAAATATCTTCCAGTTATTTATATTGTTCTTTATTTCTTTAAGCAGGGCTTTGTAATTTTATTTATTCAGATACTAGATTCACTTTAACACATTGACTCTCAAATATTTTATGCATTTTATTTACTTTGAGTGGGACTTGTACTTTTATTATTGCCTCCTGAATCTTGTTATTTTGATTTTGCTGGGAGAGGAGGGGAGGTAAGTAGTTTACAACTTCAGTGAAAAGCTCAGGTTCTCAGTTAGTTTATTTGCTGATTCTATAAAATATTCTAACAACATAGTAAAAAGGATACTAACTTTGGAAACAGAAAAACTGAGTCTGAAATGTCTGAGATCATCATTACCTATCCATCCTTGTGCAAGTCCTTCCTTCCTTCCTTCCTTCCTTCCTTCCTTCCTTCCTTCCTTCCTTTCCTTCCCTTTCCTTTCCTTTTTTTAACTAGGAAAAAGAGGCCATTCATTGTCCCATTTCTAACCTAGCCTTAATAACTGAATGGATATTACCTTAGTCAAACTGAGCTGTGCTAAAGATTGTAGAAAAGAACAAAGATCTCCCGCTGCATCTGGGGCCATCTCCTGTTGTTCTGATTTATACCTTGCTACTGGACTTCGATGGTTCTGGAGGAAAAAGTGAGGCTGGGGACTTTGCACAGACCTCTCTCACTTAAAGTCAATTCACTTATAAGCCATGACATCACCTGCCTGATGTCATGGTCCTCTTGAGAACGAAGGACAGACAGCAGCAATAACAACAAAATGAAGCCTGATATGCATGCCTAACAGTTGTTGCTTTTAGTTCTTTAGAGTTTGCAAGACACTTTTCTCATGATAATTGTGTGACATAGATTTTACAAATATTGCTATTCCCATTTTATAGAGAAGGAAACTGAGATTCAAAGCAACGAAGATCATAGGACTCACGGCTATATTTAGGCTGTAGAGTTCATTTGGCCCAACATTTTCATGTTCTCCTCTCAGGAAGAATCAGAGGCTTAAAAAAGTATGTAATTTGAATTGAGTTATCTAAGCGCTCACAGGTCGTAAAGAAGAGAGTCAGGATTCAAGCCTAAGTATTTTAATTCCAAATTTAAGACTCTTTCTATTTCTTCATTTTAGACATGAGGGCCAATGAGCAAAGGATCAATGGAGGTAATAGCTGGGAAATCATTTAGAAAGAAGCAGAGTACTCTATGAATGGAAACAATTATTGCCAAGATTAAATTCAAAGGCTATGGTGAAAGGTTTCAGTCATGAAAAGACAAGGAAATTTCACACACCCATCCTTATTTTTTTTTCCTCTCAGAGGTATATGAACTTGAGAATTTTCTTTTCTCTCCTACACTCAAAGGAAAAATAAACCAACTGCAGTAGAGCACACAGGAGATCATTAGTAAGATGATGAAGACAGACTTTAGGTTCCTACAGAACATCCTTTCTTGTAGAAAATTAATTTGGCCTACTTTGTTGCCAAGAGATGTTTGGAAGAGAGCCAAAAGATGTCTGGCAATAAGTCAACAGGAAATAAAATAAACACAAACTACAGATTCTTGTCAGAAAGTTATTATCCTGATGTCTTGGTTTTTCAAAGACAAACCTGCTTTTTCCTAGACAAGCTTGGGAACTTTGGCTCAAGGTAGAGAAGGAGGTGGGAGGTCAATACTGAGATACAAGATTCTATAAATAGCCAAGTAAAGATGTTTGTGACAATATGAAAGGAGCGATACAAAATCACAGTTCTGAAAGGCTTTAGTGAAACGAAGATTGTCTCATTGCTACATTGGAAAAATGGAGCAATTCAGTCCATTTAAAATGGCTTAAGCATAGACTCGAACCCAGATCTTCTGGCTTCGTGACCAGTGCTCTTTTCACTGTGTTCTAGCTATATCTAAAATTCTGTGTTAGTTCTACGTCTACCTTACCACTCCAAAAACAGGTATCCTACTACCTGGTGGGTAGTCTCATGAAGTGTGTGTATGAGGGGCTGGGTGTGGGGGGAAGGGGAGGTAGCCTTGTAGTTACTGAATGCTTCATAAGTATGCATCTTTGAGCAATTCAGTTCAACTGGGCAAACATTTATTAAGCCACCTACCATTACATGTTCTGGTTAGGTGCTGGTGATACAAAGGCGAAATTTAAAAAGACCCTGCCCCCAAGAAATTTACTTTGTTCAGTGACAAGATCATGTGTGCGTAGATAAATAAATAAAAAGTGAGCAAGAGAGAGAAAGAGAGAGAGAGAGAAAGAGAGAGAGAGAGAGAGAGAGAAACATATACTACTGAAGGAGTAAGGAAAAACATTATTTAGGAAATAATACCTGAGTTCTGTCTTAAAGAATTCTATATTATCAGTTGCTCAGTAATAATACATTGATAGTATTATATTCTGTCCGTACATTATTATTTTCAGGAAGCCCATCCCTGATGTCTTACCCTGGGTAACTGTGTTTTTGAAGACTCTGTACAACTGAGTAGGATTTTTTTTAAACACAGTAACTCACTGAACTATCTTTAAAATATGAGAGGGTTGCAATCTAAATCATGGATACTCAAAGTAAATCTTATATTTTATTTTTACATTATGTAGCAGCACAATAATAGTAGCTCACATTTAATATTTTGTTATTTATAAAGCACTTTCCTCACAGGAACACTTTGAGGATGTTAGGGCAAGGATTATAATTCTCATTCCAAAGATGAGAAAACTGAAGACATACCTCTCCTTCATCTATTCCATTCAAATCCTATACTTTCTTTGTAATTTATTTCTTTCTATTACAAATTTTTTTCTCCCTCCTCCTCCTTGCAATTGGAGGGGAAAACAACTTTGTAACAAAGATGTCACAGTCAAGGAAAACAAATTCTCGATTTGGTTAAGTCTAAAAAGTATGGATCTCCTTCTGTACCCTGGGTCAGTCTGTTTGTTATCTCTCTGCCAGAAGGTGCTTTCTCATCCATCCTTTAAAACTAAAACCTAGTGTAACCTTCCCAAGAAGTCTTCTCCAGTTCTCTCAGTAGATACCATTTCTGCTGAGAATTCACTTTATTTTATACCTCTCTATACCATTTGTCATATACACTTAAATCTTCCACATTATGACTTTCCCATTGTAGTTTCCATATATAATGAATCAGCCCAAGAAATTAAATGGAAATTTGGGGGGAGATGCCATGAAAAGGCCAACAGATGACACAAATTGTGACCAAATACTTAGCCCAAACACCCTTTAAAGAAAAAGAAAAAATTCAGATTTTTTTTCCTCTGGTATGAAGGGAGGGCAAAATTTTTTTACAGGGATTTTCCTGATCATGGGGATGCCATTCCCCTATCTCCAGCAATGCAAGAATAACTTTAATATTGTATGTTACATGTATCTATTTTTACATCTTATTCCCCAACTAGGCTGTAAACTTCTTGAGGCAGATATTCAGTCTTCTGCAAACTATGTATTTTTTCCAGCCCCATTTACTGTGTTCTGTATATAGAATATTTGCAGAATAGCACCCATTCCTGGATATACCTCACTCCAGCTTATATTAAAGGACAATGTCTCCCCAGGTCTGGTATTCTTTGGGTCTGAATTCATAAATAATCACTCATAAGTTTATCCTTTAATAGTTGGCCAGTGGGCACAGCTACCGCAAAGCAAAGTACTAACTGAATGTCATGAAAAGAACAATAGTATTCCCTTCATAAAAGTAGGAGTAGGAGTTAGAAGAAGGCACATACATAGAGAACTCACATGAAAATATAACTCACACATCTGGCACTGCAGAATCCTGATGGAATTTTCCTTCATGTGGCATCTTCATGATGATCCCTCTGACACAGGGTATTTACTATGAAGGACATTTAGCTGAGCTGCCAGGGCTCATTCCTTTCTCTAACTCAGGTCCTGACAGCCAAG
>CM053769.1:403038941-403057067 GCA_028658325.1 Potorous gilbertii
TATTTGTCTTTACCTACCTTAGCATTTTTGAGAAGCTTTAAGCACCATAGAAAGGTGAGTAGGAGTTAATACTAATAGAACATGTCAATGCAGGGACAGTGGCTTAGTGATCAGAGGAAAAGTTACCATAGCCACAACCATAACGATATTGCACATTTTTTTCTGTCAAAAGAACTACAACCACCAGGGGGCGAGGCTGGAACATGTCTGGCTGAGCTGTCAGTCATCCTCTGAGCCAGAAGCTGCTCCCTGAGATGGTACAATTCACTCACATCCCTTATTCGTGGTTGAGATTGTCCAGCAACCACTCCCCTTTAAAGCTGTGTCCTCCGCTTTCAATACCAGGGCATGTTTTCAGGGCAAAGAGAAGGAATCACCACTGCCACCTTGTTGTTTTCCCACATTTGTGGTCACCTCTTGTGGAAACTTGGCTCTTGCTCCTAAGGACTGTTCTCTGTCTTCCTCAGATAAACTTGGATTCCTTGAAACTTCATAGAGAAATCCTTCTCTGTCAGTGCTAACTTAGATTTTATGAAAATTAATCCCAGTTGTTTTTTGTTCTTCTCCTAAGATTTCTTTTTCTGTATTCAATTTCCTGTGTGTATATGCACATACACACACATAAAATAATATATATTATACATATGTATGTGTATATGTATATGCATGTACATGTATATATGTGTATGTATGTGCATATATATATTTTTTCAATTTCCATCACCAACACTGTAACTTCCTCCTCCCAAAGCATTAATAAAGATAGAAAGGAGTCTCTACTCTGTAGGCTACAGACAAGAGTTGGAAGGGAGAAACATAGAGTCACCCTACTCCATCTTCTTCTGTGAGGACAAGTGAAGGCAGAGAGTGTTGAAGTCAGGCAAATGAAGACAGGGGGTCTTTCTACTAGAAAGTACAAGAAAACCTTTCCAATGTAGTTTCACCAATAGCCACAAGATACTCTAAATTCAGATCAACAGTAGAGAGATGGGCTGCTGGGACTGTGCATCAGGTGTCTCTGTTACTCAAAGGGTTCCTTTGGGGAAGCTGCAATTTTTGCTCCCTCCTCCTAATTCCGGATTTAAAGTCCTGCTCTCTTGCATTTCTTGCAATGGGGGCCACTCTTATTCTTTGTCCTTTATGTCTTTCTTCTGCTTTTCTCTCCCACAAGTCCTTTCTACCTCGAGGTCAGGGCAAAACTCCTTAGGGAGTCAAGGAAGGAATGCTGGGAAAGCTCTGCCTGAACCCTCAGGCAGCCATCTCTGCTGGAGGTGTGGCCAAGGCCTTGTTACATAAGATTGACACAAGCCTGGGGGTGAATAAGTTTTCCATGTAACCTTATTCAGAATTTAATGCTCTCGCAACTTCTCAGTTATTGCAGCCTGTCTCTCTGTTTTGCAAGGAAGCAAACTAAACTCATATGCCATCCTTAGCCTATATAGATTGCTCTTTGAGATGACTTTCTTTAAATTCACATCATACTTTTTCTTTTAAAAGAAGTTTTGCTAATACTTACTTGTTTGCTTTTATGTCACTTTCACTTCCAATTATTACTCCTTGTCCCATAGAAATATTTCTCTGAAACAAAAGACAAAAAGTCTAGAAAACCCAAAACAACATTTGCTGCCTGTATTCCACCTCTTCTTGGATAATCTTTATTTTCTATCTCTTTCCCTTTTTTTCTCCCAGATTTGTGATATTATTGGCTTGGGGGAAGAGAGCAATTCTCGGTATGGAAAACCCTCTACCAATAAATTGTTTCTGCAATTTATAGTCTCTGAGAGTTGCATGGGGATACTGAGAGGTTAAGTGACTTACACAGGGCTACACCACCTTTCTGTTTAAGGACCTCAACTTCAGCCCAAGGCTTTTTCTCTTTTATGTCAACTATTCGTCCAAAAATTCCTATTGCCTCTTCCCATCATTTAGTTTCTGTGAAATTTAGGATGGTATGAAAGATAGTCATCTATCTCTTATTACTATACCTCTGAGCAAATATTGTAAACACCATCCTATGGCTGGCTTTGTGAAATATGAAAACATCATGTTGCTGTATAGTACTTACTTTCTTTCTCTTTTAAAAAAGGTTGATTTTCTTTTCTGCTTAGTATTTCATGAACAATATGGAAAATTCATTCTATTATAAAAACAGTGAAAGAATCTTATTTTTCTAAGTCATTCGTTGAGTGGAGAGACACTTCAGTTGTCTTCATGAAACAATGCTTATTGTTGTTCAATTGTTTTTCCATTTGGGATTTTCTTGGTGAAGATACTGGAGTGATTTGACATTTACTTCTCTAGCTCATTTTACAGATGAGGAAACTGAGGCAAACAGGGCTAAGTGATTTGGCCAGAAACACACATGAAGTGTTAAGGTCAGATTTGAACTCAGGAGGAGAAGTCTTCCTAGCTTCAGAACTAGCTTCTATCCACCTAGCTGCCCTATGAGGCAATGTAGTCATTCTTTCTAGATAATCTCAAATCCAACATCCTGAATAGTCCAGTTTACAACGACCTCTCTAAACTCTTGTCCCTCAGGGTATATTGACATTTTTTATATGACCATTATATGCTACCTTGGAGTGTCATATTTTTCTGTGATAATAGTTAATGCATCTATGAAGCATTATAATTTACAAAACACTTCCATTCTACAATCCATTTTGTAAGTAGTACAACTATAATCATCTCCTTTTCACAGAGAAGGAAAATGAGATTCAGAGATAGAAAATGATCTGCCCTAAATTTCATGGTTAATAACTGGGAAAACCAGCATTCCTAGACATTTATTCCCAGATAACTGAAACTATCTGTTGATGATGTAAGACTGCCTATTGCTCAGGTCATAAACTTTCATGTTTCAATATCTTAGAATAGCTAGATTTGAAATATAAGTTGCAAAATTCTTGTTATCTATATATCTAGTACATATATCCTCTCACTTGATCTGCTGTCTGGAATTTAGATTGATACAGATTTGGCCTTGCAAGCAAGAATAGAAACTGGATATGTCCAAAAGGTTCTTGTTTTTTAGTTTCATTTTTTAAATAAAATATGAACCGCTATGGTACAGTGAAGAGAATCTAGATTTGAAGTTAGAGAAACTGACTTCAAGTGTTGGCTTTGCTACTTATTAATTACATGTCTATGGTCAAGCCATTCAACCTCTTTGGTTATAATTCCCCATTTATAAAAATAAAAGATGGGGTGGGAATTCTGACGTTCCTTTCAGCTTTAAATGCATGATCCTCCTATGGCTTTTGAGATACTTGTTATCTATCTTGGTTCTCTCCTTAAGTGTCTGACTATTCTTTCTTATTCTCCTTTGTAGGATACTCATCTATCTCCCATCTTTCTTGTGTAATTACTCTCATGGGCTCTTTCTTGCATTGTCTTCTCTCTTTCTGTACTCTAGTTCTTCAAAAATTTTCAGGTCCCATAGATTCAAATAACATTTCTATGTAGCCGATCCTCAAGCATGTGTATGTAGATAATAGATATAAATCTATCTAATCTCTCCTCTTTACATGCCAGTCTTCCTATTTAGTGTTCCATAGGCATATCAAGCTCATATCTAAAAGAGAACTCATTGTATTCTTTCCTGAACCTGCTCTTTCTCTAAATTTCCTATTTCTATTTAGGGAAGCTCTTCATCCTCCCAGTCACTGAGGTTTATTAAACTTTGACTTTTTCCCTTCATTCATTTCCCCTGTCCAATTAGCTGCTAATTTTTGTCAATTCTACCTCTTTAGCATCTTTTGCATCCATACCTTTCTCTACATCCTTGACCACCATCCTATTTCAGGGCAACATTGCTTCCCTCTTGGACTCCTAGTTTCCCTGCATTCATTCTCTTCCTTCTACCATCTTTTCTCAACATGGCTGACAAAATAATCTTCCTAAGAAACAAGTCTGACCCTTTCACTAACCTGCTCAAAAACCTTCAAGGGCTCCCTGTTCTTAAAGGACAAAGTTCTGCCACAGTAGCACCCTTGCCTTTTCCTGTTTTTCTAATTCTCTCCTATCATTCTGCCTGTCTTGCTCCTCTCCTCCTTCTCTTTCTCTGTCTCTCTCCCCATTCATGTATATATATTTATATCTATGTATCTATTTAGCTAGCTATCTGCCTCATCTTTCCATCTAGATTGCAAATTGTTTCTCCATCTAGACTGTGAACTCTTCCCTTTGTATTTCTCAGAGACTAACAGTGCCACTTACACATGGTAGGTGCTCAGTAAGTTAACTGAGGAATGGATAATTATAAATCCCCTTCACTACCTCAATTATCACTTGAATATCCTAGTTCTATAGATATTTTAGGTTAATGGATTCACTCAAACTCCTATATTAATAAGGAAGAAAAAGCTGGATAGCTAGATACATGAAGTTGAATCCTCTTTAACAAAATAAAATATACCAGAGCTATAAGCGGTGTGGACCATAGCACATTAAGTTTCAGAACTGAAAAGGAACTTTGGGATTATTCATTCCTCTCATTTTATAGAGGTCAAAAGTACAACCCAGAGAAGTTAAGTAACTTGCCTAAATTAACACAGCAAAGAATAGGAAATGGTAATTCTAATTCTAAATCTTATGTTCTTTCCCCTGTCTTATGCAATTTGGAACCTCTTATAATCATTTCTCAGAGGAACACAGAAAAGAGCCATTCAATCTCACATTCATGGTCTTCATGGGAAAAAGATTTGGGGTCTTGAAATCATCTCAAAGTGAAGTTAGAATCAAAGGATCATACATATGCAGTGGGGAAGGACCTCTGCAAATGTGTTCTACAGGGCATTTTGCCTGTGTAAAATAAGACAGGAAACTCTCGTGTTAGTTTTCGGCCATGGCAAATACCACTGCTATATTTCAGGATGTTACAGATCATATTGTAACTGACCTATTTACGCTGTTCCCCAATTAGAAAATGATTCATTTGTATTATGGAGTATGACTTTTTGATGATGATGATTATCAATAAGTTTTGTATCCTCCCATCAAGAGATATCTTGGTATGCTTGGATTTCTGCCTATGTTGTGCATCATTTTTAGTTTTTATTCTGATAAGGTTGAAATTGCAGTCATACTTATAGTTTGGTTGTGAATTCAGTTATCTGGTTCTTGGACCGTAACAACACATAATGACATTGCATAGTCCCACAGTTAAATGTGGATACGGTGTTTGTGAACTGAACCTCCCCCAATAGTTATTCATGTAATTCTATTAATATGATCTCAATCACCATATGGCAGTGTGATACCAATTACGTTGTTGTAACTAGCCGACAGTGAAAGGGAGATAATCTTTCACGCCAAAGGCTTCACCCTCATTATGAAGATCTCTGTAATAATGGTTCTCAGGCCTGTTCCCTGTTATGTTTATTTTTTCCAATTACTTTATCAGGCGATTCTGATGGTATTCCAAAGGCTGTGTGTTAGAAAGATGTTGTAATACTTCTTATCATTTCTATACCTTTTGATATGCACCACTTAAAATGTATTTAGTGTTGGAGCATAGCTTGGTGACTATGAGAATTACACATTATTTTTGTTGTTGTTAATTAGGGTATGGTGTATATGGCACAATCCCTACTGAAACAAGAGCATAAAACTTCTGCTTAACCAAAGCAAATCTCATATATTTATTTTGCAGCGAGCACCAAATGTGGGTACTTTGCTTCCGTTATAAAACTCTTGACAGTAGTGTAAAAAAATGGATAATTTTACTTCTTCTCCAGAACCCCTTTGTGAAGACAGGGTTTTTTTTCTCCCCAAGAATTACATTCGGCATAATGTGTCAAAACACAATTGTAATTGTATAGCACAATATTTCATAAATCTGAAAATGTTTAAAAGCCCATTGTATTTCTGAAGCCTCCAGAGTCATTTTCTGGGTTAGCAAAAGGAGTTGCATTTTTTCTGTGCTCAGTGTGCCTTTTTTTCCTCTTCCTTCCTGAATTTCCACATTCCTCAATAATTATTAAGTCTGCCTTTTCTCACACATCTCTGATAGAGACACTGACGAGAGTGGTGGCTGTAATGTTTTGTAAACTGCTACATATTAAATCCTCGCATCAAAACTACGTTCTGATGCACATTGCATTTAGCAGATGGCTTCTAGAATGCCCTGGCTTTTATTTTTCAAATACCTACGTACGAAAATCTACATTAATATAAGCAGAGAATAATAAAATGTAGAGAATAAGTTTTATATATATATATATATATATAATATATATGCATATATATTTAAGCGTGTATGTGTTTGTATGTGTGTGTGTGTGTGTGTGTGTATTTAGCTGTCCATTGAAAAGAAGGGACAGGCAGATGAGTGAAACCAATTTTGCTGACAGTATTGACCAAGTCAAAAAAGGAACATTTACTTAAACAATTACAAATAAAATTAAAAGAACGTCTCAGCAGCTATAGTGACAAAGTTTTGCAAAATGCATTTAATCAAAATGAATTTCAAAACATTTTAAGTTTTCAAAGTTTTCAACATTAAACAATTAGGATGAAACACAATTAGCAAGCACATTGTTGAGGATGGTCACTTTTTGTATGTCATGTGGCTTTAAAAACAAGTCAGATAAATGATGATGCCATTAAAACTGAACTAATTAAAGAAAGCTTCTTTTAAGAACTCATTAACTGCAACCTCATTTGCATAATGATGCATATTAATTAAGTTTTAATGAATCTGAATTTGCACCAAGCCTATTCATGTTGGCTTTGAAACAAATTGAACAAATTAGTTAAAAGCTTTTTGGAATCTACTTTTCACACCAAACAGGATATGAATGCAATCATTTCCACAAAAAAGAAATATTTTTCTTTTAATTTAATTCAAAGGTATGCAGGAATATCTATTAATTATTTTCAAATGCAATAGTTTTCACCTTTTCGTTGCAAAATCCACAGTACTGCTCTCTCATAAACAGGAAATATAGTAAATGTATGTTATGGGGAAAATCATTTTATCCAGTTTACTGATAAGCTAGTGGACGAACTTGGTTTCAGGGTACATTTATTTTATTTAATGCCTGAATTTCAAATTTGGGGGAAATTTTGGTGCATTCTGAATGTCTGGAGGACCGTACTCAAATAAGATGTTTCATGGTACTTTTCACTTTTTAAGACTTACGTTGAATTGTGAAATTATTGGGATAACATCCATTTCTTAATCTGATGCAACAATTGCATAAATCTCTTAAGTATTTGGAGGGTGTAGGATTAAGCATTTAAAAGATGCGCTCTCTTCTCTGATTTTGTGCAAATCCTGTCTTTTTTTATACACAAGAAACAGAATCCCATTTTAACAAGTTTGCTTTCAGCCCATAATAAAAACAAGAATTATAACAGAACACTATTGATTTCCTCATTCTCCATTGTGTCTTCATCAAGAATGAAGAGATTTATGTAATTACTGCTCCATCTTTTGTTGTTTGAAAGCACTTTTTTTGTAAGTCAGCATATACAAAGGATGGAAATGCTTTTATTGTTGAGATTAAAAGATCGTTTCCCTCCCCCTCCAACTGTTTTTTTTTAATAGGTTCTTTGGAGAGGTCAACAATTAAGAAGATGCTGTATACTTAAAATATACCTTTTCATTATTATTTACATGTATTCTTCTATGTCTTTATTTATTTATTTTTTACCCTTTTATCCTATCACCTCTGTCCCTGTTTTTATACCTCCTCTGTTGTTTTGTTCCCACAGTGGCATTCATCAGCACTGCCGTAGTGCCAAAGCAGATTCCCTGCAGCAAAATACTGTAAATGCTTTTAGATGTAGTGGTGTAAGATGGCAAGCCTCTGTATTATCATATCCTAATTACTTTGCTCTCTTTGGAATTTCCTTTTCCTTGGGTCTGCGATGGCTAAAAATAAAATTAAAACCAGCCCCTTGGCTACCCTATTCTCTACTCTTCCCTTGGTGTCTTTCTCCCTCTACTTCCTGGTTCCTATAGGCACAAAGGCTTTCTCTCTTAGGTAAAATGCGTTTGCTGTTTGGAGGAAAAGTGCATTACGAAACACAGTGAACCCATATCCCATTTTCTGCATTGAGTTTTAGTGGGTTACCCAGAAACAGCCAAAAGCTCTTCCTTCTTTGCCGGAGGGAAGAGTACCTGCTGCTGGCCAAAACAGGGATCTGGAAGCTAGAATCTGACATGCAAAATAATGAATAGACAAGTGTCAATTCACAATACAACATATCACATTGGGTCTGAAATTCAATGTCCCCACTTCCTTAGCCTCCCCAACCTCCCATTCACTGTATCAGAGAATAATGCCACATGTTTCTTCATATAAAAAAAAAATTCACCATGATCATGCTTAACCTTTGTTGTACTCTAGACCATGTGAGTCCTTTAATACAAGAAAATAATTTTAAAATATCTGTAAGAATTTTAGCTCTACTGCAATTTTTTTAGTGGGCAGTTGGATAAACCTTAAAGAAAAGGCTATTTCCAAATACCAGTTGATAAGAAAACAAAATATTTTTATAATTCTCTTCAAATATGCTATAATTAAAGAACAAGATGAAGTGAAATATTTTAAGTATCATCTGATGTCCACATAGGAATACTCTGTTATGCACTCATGTTGTGGAGAAGAAAGCAGGATAGAGATTGAGGAGCTTGAGTTGGCTAGAGTTTTAGGGTTCTGGATCTACCAGTGAATGTTAACACCATTGCAGTGACCTATAATTAAAATAATAATAAAAGAAGTTGGAATATTCCATCAGAGCCTATATTTAGGTAGACAGATAGCATCATACGAAAAAGATGACTCTTTCCCTGCTCTCTACTCCATGGGCTGGCAGCATAAACTGCCCAGAACTCATTGCAGGGAGTAGAATACTTTGCATTAATATTTCTGAGCTTTGAAATGATCTTAATTTTAAAGTTTTTGGTTCCCCCACATCCCCACCCATAAAAAAAATGCCCAGAAAAGGTTTCCCCTTGCTAATACTTTTCCACAAAATGGCTTTTAATTGCATTTATTCAAGCTTCCGAAGGCTCTGCCTTTAGAAAGGTGGTGTTAAAAAAGTGCAAATTTAGTATGAAGAACTGGCTTCTTTTGGGGGAAATTTGACAGAAAGCGCCTTCCTTGGGGGAGGTCAAGAGTCATTGGTATTAAACTAGACAAGCTGGTAGTGGAGTGTTAATGGAAATGGAAAGCAGATGTTTGGTAATTAGGGGAGATGTGAATGACAAGACTTGAGAGGTACGGTACATGCGCTAGCTGGCACGAAGCAGCTGTTGTTACCAATTTCACTGTCAGGAATGTACACAAGTCAGACTATCCCCTGTGAGTCTGCCATAGCTGTGACAATTAGAAAAAATTGTATTTGATTAAAATAAGTAATATATCATATGAAGCAATTTTTGGAACAGTTAGGAATAATGTCCTAGGTTAGGTTCTGTGAAAATTAACTACATTCAGGCTAAGCCAGTTGAAAAGAAGTGAACACTTTTCAATACTTAAAGTGATATAAAAGTATGAATTATTATTGTTTTTGAAAAGTCATATTCTCAAGCATGATGAAAATGGAAATGTGTCTCCATTTTCAGATTATTTTAAGAAAGCTTTTTTAAAGAATAAATTCATATATAAGGCTGTATCATTTTCTTTAAATATGACAAAGTAGAGCATGAAAATCACTATCTCTTTAGGATGAACCTAAATTATCAACTTCAAACACATAATCCAAAAATATTGCTTTAGAGTTATAGAATTTTTAAGTTAGAAAGAACCCTTAACCTTTATATGAAGCATACTGTCTCTAATAATTACAGTAGGAACAAAATTTAGTTCTTTTGAAGGGTAATTTGAAATCTGCAATATTAATCTTGCATTTGAATAACACCTTTCCAGGAGACACAAGTGAATGCAATTTGATTTTGATGTTGATTGAAATGTAAACTTAAGCTTTTTGACCCTGCAAAGTCTCTAGGGAATCAGGAATAAAACCTCTAGCTTCTCTTCTCAATCTCCAGCACCACCCAATGGACAAGACTTCCTCCCTTTTGTCAGTCCTATCTGGTTGGCATCATTTTCTGCTTAAGTGGAAATCCATGGGTTTAAGATTTGCAGACCTAGAATTTGTAAGATAGCAGAATTCCTTGGTTGGGATTGCTATCATTTACTCTAAACGTAAAGCTGAGACTGCTGCTGCCTGTCTTAGGAGATGAAAATTTAAAAATCCCTTGGTAACTTTTGAAAATAACAAAGCATAGCCAAGATGTCTCAGCTAATAGTCACTCATCATTCACTGTACTCTTTGTCTCTTTCCCTGTGTTTCTCTAGGTCTCTCTCTCTATCATTTTCTTTCCCCCCCTCTTCATATATCTCTTCATATTTCTCTCCTAATTTCTAATTTTCAAGACTGTGAGCTATTTCAGAATGCATAATGACTGTTACATTTGTCTATAGCAATATTGCCGTCTTGCTTATTGCTTTATAAAGCACTTTGGGATGCCTTGAGTATGAAAGGTGTTACGTAAAATGAAAATCGATTATAATTCTAAATAACCATCATTGCTTCACAATTTCCTTTAATTGCATTTCTTTATGGTAAGGGAAGACTATGGACCAGAATTTTATTGCAATGTTAAAAACAATTGATGATACATTTGTCCATTGTTTCTATCTTGGCAGGCAGTGTAGTATAGTGGAAAGATCCCTAAACAAAATGCTTGGAAACCTGGGTTCACCTTCCTTCTTGGAACCCACTGTTTTTATCTGTAAAGAACAAAGGGCTAGATTTTATAATCTCTAATGTCCTATGTCATATGATATCCATATCATGACTTTAGAAATCTCAATTGTGTTTCAATATGTAACTATTAACAAATATATTTATTAATTCATGAAAATGTCTTTTAGTCTTTTAGTTATTTATGTAAAGAAATCTTTTTTGCTTATAGAAAGATTGATAATATCTTTAGCTTATGTACACAGAATTAGAAATTAAGGGCATTTAAAATACTTTATTTTCATGATTTTTTAGTATCTCAATTTCTCTACATAGAAATTCAGAGGGAAATTTATTTTATAGAAAAAAAACATTTTAGCTTGAGGAAGCTTCATCCTATTTCCTTGGTAGCAGCTTAACATAGAAATGACACAGACTATAAAAACTGAAATTGGAGTGATTTTTGTAGTGGTCACTCCTCTTCCCAAATCAGAGTGTCATAGAAGTTAGTATTATTAAGATATGTTCCTCAGGAAAGAAACATTTTTTTGATTAAAAAACACAAGAGGAAATGATATACTTCTAAAAATTCAAATTTTTCATAGAAAATGCAGTTTTCCTAATTTCACTTATTACTTTATTCTCCTCAGTAAAGTAACTTTATATACCTTCCCTCTTTCCTATATTATCGTCTGCTTCTGTGAAAATACATATACAATGTGAGGAATTTGAGAAATATGGTCTAAACTCCTTTTTAAATTTTATTTTGATTTATTTTGTTATGTAATTCCCAATTACATGTAAGAAATTTTTAACAATATTTTTTAATTTAAGCGTCAAATTTTCTCCCTCCCTTCAGACTCTCCTTTCTCCTTGAGAAGGTATGCAGATTGATACAGATTAGACATGTACATTCATAATAAAATTTCTGTATTAGACACATTGCAAAAGAAAAAAACAAAAATAAAACAAAAAAATAAGAGGTTAAAAAAAGGATACTTCAATCTGCATTCAGATTTCATCAGTTCTTTCTCTGGAGATGGATAGCATTTTTCATTATTGATCCAGTGGAATTAGTCTTGTATCAATTGCCTTGATCACAGACAATCACTGTTTATTGTCCTTACAAAATTTTTGCAACTGTGTACAATCTTCTCCTGGTTCACTCACTTCACTCTGAATGGGTTCACATAGTCTTTTCAGTTTTTCCTCTGAAATCATCTGGCTTGTCATTTCTTATAGCACAATCGTACTCCATGACAATCACATAACAAAACTAGTTCAACCACTTCCCAGTTGTTGAGCATCCCCTCAGTTTCCAGCTGTTTGCAACCACAAAAAGAGCTGCTGTAAATATTTTTATACAAATAGGTCCTTTGCTTTTTCTTTGACCTCTCTGAGATACAGACACAGTAGTGGTATTGCAGGGTCAAAGGGTATGCACAGTTATAAAGTCTTTTTCGCACAGTTCAAAATTGGTTTCCAGAATGGTTGTACCAGTTCACAATTCCACCAACAGGGCATTAGTGTCCAATTTATCAACACTCTAACCAGCCCTTATCATTTTTCTTCTTTATCAGGTTAGCTCCTCTTATAGGTATTAGGTAATATCTCAGAATTGTTTTAATTTACATTTCTGTATTCAATAATGATTTAGAGCAATTTTTTTCATATTACAGACAGCTTTGATTTCTTCTGAAGCTGCATAATCATATCCTTTGACCATTTATCAAGTAGGCAACAACTCTTATTTTTATAAATTTAGTTCAGCTCCCTATGTAGTTGATAAATGAGGATTTTATTAGACAAATTTGTAAAAAAATCCAAGTTTCTTTCTTCCTTCAAATTTTGGATGCATTTTTTTTATTTGTGAAAAAAGGTTTATTTTATTTTATTTTATGTAATGAAAATTATCCATTTTACATCCTATGATGTACTTTCTATTACTTGGCCCTAAACTCTTTTCTTATCTGTAGATCTGACAGGTACATTTTCCATGGGTCCCCAATTTTCTTATTATATCACCCTTTCTATCTAGAACTTTTATTTATTTTGACTTTATCTTGGTATACAGTATGAAATGTCAATCTTAGTTTCTGCCAAACTATTTTCCAGTTTTCCCAGCAAATTTTTTCAAATGTTAAGTTTTTGTCTCCAAAGCTTGGATTTTAAATTTATCAAATGTTAGATTACTGTGATCATTTACTATTGTGTTTTGTGTGCCGAATCTATCCCATTGATTAAGCACTCTATTTTTAACATGTGCCAGATTATACTTTGAACTATAGTTTGAAATCTGGAACTGCTAGTTCATTTCCTTCATATTTTTCATGGATTTTCTTGATTTTCTTAAACTTTTGGACTTTTTTGATAAACTTTGTTGCTCTTTTTCTAGCTCTGTAACACAATTCTGTTGTTGTTTGATTGGTATGGACTGAATGAAAAATTAATTTAGATAGCATTATGATTTTTAATATATTGGCTTGGACCACACACATGATAAATATTTCTTCACTTTTTAGATCTGTCTTTATTTGTGTGAAGTGTTTTGGAATTATGTTCATATCATTACTCATTTTGTCTTGTAATTTAGAATTCTTTATATTGTCTACAGTAATTTAAAATAAAATTTCTCTCTTACTGATGGACTTCTTTTGTAGAATATAGAAATTCTGATAATTTATAAGGATTTATTTTATGTCTTACAACTTTGTTGGAGTTATTGATTATTTCAACTAAGATTTTAGTTAATTCTCTGGGGTTCTCTAAGTATACTATTATATCATCTAGAAAGCATGTTAGTTTTGTTTCCTCTTGCATATTTTTATTTCTTCAATTTCTTTTTCTTCTCTTATACCTATAAATAGTATTCTAGCCCAATAGTGAATATTAATGGTGATAATGGCCATTCCTGATTCATTCCTGATCTTGTTGGAAAGTCTTCAAATGTATCTCCATTACAGATGCTTGCTCACTGTTGTAGACAGATACTATTTCTCATGTTAAGGAAGGCTCAATTTATTCCTATGCTTCTGAATGTTTTTTTAAAATAGTAATGTGTTTAATATTTTTCAAATGCTTTTTTCTATATCTATTCATATAATCATATAGTATTTGTGGTTTTATTATTAAAATGGTCAATTTTAATGAGCTATGGATTATCTTGTGAAATATCATGGTAATCTTGCTAGTTATTTTATTTAAAATTTTTGCATCTATATTCATTAAAGTAATTGGTCTATATTTTTTCTGTCTTTGCTCTCCTTGAATCATATTTATATCACAAAAGGGATTTATAGAACTTTTTCTTTATATAGTTTTTGAAATAAATTATGTAGTGTTGGTATTAATTGTTCCTTAAAAGCTTGGTAGAATTCACTTGCAAATCCTTCTTTTCCTGGAAATTTTTTTCTTAGGCAGCTCATTAATGTCTTGTTCAATTTATTTTTCTAAGAGATACTGTTTATGTATTCTACTTCCTCTTTTGGTAATCTGGGTAATGTGAGTAGTTAATATATTTGTAAATATTCATCCATTTCACTTAGATTGTCAGTTTAACTGGCGTATATTTGGACAAAGTGACTCCTAATAATTAGTTTACAATTAACCAAGGGTTTATCTATTTCATGTTTTTTTTTCATCAAACCAGCTTCTATTTATTAGTTCAATTGTTTTCTTTCAATTTTTTAATCTTTCCTTTGAATTTCAGTGTTTCCATTTTGGTTTTGAATGGAGAATTTTTATTTTGTTTATTTTCTAGGTTTTTTTTAGCAGCATACCCAATTCATTGACCTATTCTTTCCCTTCTTTATTATGTACGCATTTAAAGATAAAAATTTTCCCCTAAGTACTAATTTGGCTGCATCCCACACATTTTGCATTGTTGTCTCATTATTGTCATTCTCTGTAATGAAATTATTGATTATTTCTATGATTTGCTCTTTGATCCATTCATTCTACAGGATTACATTATTTTTTTCCAAATAAATTTTAATATATGCTTCCATAGCTCTTTGTATTTTCTTGTGAGGATTTCATACTGAGAGACTGCATCAGTTTTTGTGAGGTTCTATGTACAGCTGAGAGAAAGGTTCTCTATAACTATTCACTTTTCTCCAGAGGTCTATTATATCTAACTTTTCTGAGATTTTATTCATCTTCTTGACTTTTTTCATATTTATTTTATGGTTAGATTTACCTAGGTCTGATAGAGGAACATTGAAGTCCTCCATTAGTATATTTTTGCTGCCTATTTCCTCTTGTAATTCATTTAACTTTTCCTTGAAAAATTTGCACTATATGCAGTTTTGTGCATATATGTTTAGTATTTATTACCTCATTTTCAATGGTTCTTTTGCCCAAGGTATGATTTCCCTGTTTATTCCTTTTAATTACATTTGTTTTTGGTCTGGTTTTGTTTAAGATCATGATTGCTAGCCCTGCTTTTTTTTACTTTAGCGAATGCATAGTAAATTCATCTCCAGCCCCTTATTTCAACTCTACATGTGTCTCACTCTTTCAAGCATGTTTCTTGTAAATAACATATTATTCGATTCCAATTTTAAGTGTATTTTGCTCTCCACTTCTGGTTTTTGCATGAGTTCATCCAATAAATATTTTTGCTCAGGGTTTCTGTTCCCTTGGGATTAGAAATTATACTCTTCCTCAGGTCTCTGATCCCTTGGAGCCAGAAGTGATATTCTCTCTCAGTGTTCTCACTCTCTCACTCCCTCTTTCCAATCTTCTATGTTTTCTTGGACTGGAAGAACATCTCACTCTGACCTTTATTTGGTCAATTCAAATGGAGGTATTATTTTAAAGTTGTTTGGAGGGAAATATTTGGAGAGCATAGCTAAGTACTTTCTCTACTTTACCATCTTGACTCTGACCAGTCTAAAATCTTAATTTGGGGAAGCATAGCCATTCAAAAGTAGAAAAAGCAGTGAAGGACACTCCAGTCACAAAGAGCTGTCTGAGGAATTAATAAGCATTTACTGTTATGTGCTGGTCACTCTTCTAAACCCAGTGAATACAAAGACAACAGTGAAACTTTCCTTGCCCTTGAGGAACTTACATTCCACTACCAAAGATATAGAAAAACACCTCAAATGGAGGTGTTATTTTAAAGTTGTTTGGAGGGAAATATTTGGAGAGTACAGCTAAGTACTTTCTCTACTTTACCATCTTGGTTCTGAGCAGTCTAAAAATCTTAATTCAGGGAATCATAGCCATTCAAAAGTAGAAAAAACAGTGAAGGACACTCTAGTCACAAAGAGCTGTCTGAGGAATTAATAAACATTTACTGTGCTGGTCACTCTTCTAAACGCAGTGAATACAAAGACAACAGTGAAACTTTCTTTGCCCTTGAGGAATTTACATTCCACTACCAAAGATATAGAAAAACAGAGATACTTAGAAGATATGACACTTTTCGTGGAGGAGGGAGTAGGGGGAGCAAGAAACAATGTGTGAAATGTCAACAGTGTGGCACTGGATTGAGAAAGGCATTTAATATCATGCATAAGGCTTTGCACTTTCTATGGGGGCTGTAGGGAGATATTGGAAATATTTTAGCAAAAAAATGATATGACTCAATCTGTGTGTAACCCTTTTTACATGCCAGTTTATTGAGTGTTGTCATGGGAACTTAAGATGCCAAAAGTAACCATAGCAAACAAAAAGACTTTTTACTTAGAGTTCAGGTACCCTCGATGTTTGAACTTCATTTTCAGAGCTTAGGGATTGAAGGAGGACCTATATTGGCAGAAACACACAGAGAAGCAAGGTGAACTGGAGGGAGAAAAGGTCATAGTGAAGTATTCTTTTCTGAAGATCCTGAACTCTGTTTCCCTTGACTCTCGGGTGGTTATTGAGGAAAAGGGTGTTTGTGAGTTGCAAGTAGCACCTGGAGAAGCAGTCAGTCATGGAGTATGCTGGTAAGTCATCTAGTACCAGTCCCTGGCACATTCCTGTTCATCTCTTCCATCCCTGACTGTGCAGCAATGCCCCTCTTTTAATTCATTTTCTGAACTCTCCTACTCAAGAAGAGAGGCTTTATGGAAGAGAATCCTATTGATTTTTTATTTGTTACAGCCCGGGTAGTTCCAGTTCTTCTGATTGTTCACTATCCTTCCATTGGTTGTAAATTTGTTCCTGTTGATATGTAAGAAGCAAAGCTGATGGCCACCAAAATCCTGCAGCTAATATACCTTGTTTTCTGACATGGGGCAGTATTGGGAGAGAGGAGAAGTTCTGCCTTGAAAGAACTATGACACTTTTATTCTTTAATAGGACCTGATATAAGTAGAGATGGAAAAGATTTCTACATGCTCTCAAGAAAGGAAAAATCTGAGCTTCTACTTCCTGTAAAGAGAAGTTGCTACAATGCTCTAAATACACAGGGGAGTGCATATATTGCTTACATAGTCAGAAGGAATATTATTTTGGCAGTGAAAGATAAATTAAAGGGAGGGTAAGGAAATGGAGGTGGAAAGATCTGTTAGGAGGTTATTGTAATAGTTCATTCTGTATTAATGAGGGCCTGAACTTGAGTGTTGGCAATAGGAATAAGAAGGGAGGATGACTTCTAGATCTGTTAAATGAAATTGCTAGGATTTGGTAGTAATTAATTGGACATGAGAATTGAAAGAGAATGAAGAGTCAAAGAAAATAAAACAAGGTTGTGAATATGGGAAACTGGGTGAATGTGATACAGACAGAAATAGCGTAGATAGAAGAAGATAAATTTAGGGGAAAAGATACATCTGTCTTCACCTCCTATGGAACTCAGTTCACAGTAGGTACTTAATAAATGTCCATTGGATTGTACTAAATTGAACTGTAATTCAATATGCAAAAAGATTTTAAGAGATAGATATGAAATCTAAGAAAATGAGAGAATCTTAGACATATATACTATGTTCCACTAGTCCCCTCTATACGCTGAAGAGACTAGGTCAATGTTCACTTTATAATGATAATGGCAATAATAACATATGCTGGCATTTATATAACACTTTATATACATTATCATATTTTATTTGAATCTTATAGTCATCCTTTGAGGTGGGCAATACAGTTATTCCTATTTTACAGAGAAGTGTGCCTGTGTTCATCCTTCATTGCTGAAGAAGACCATGCCATCAAAGAAATAATGATATGACTTGCACTTGACTTCATTTTGATTGAGGGAGGACTATGCAGGTTGCTAACCTCACTTTTCCTCCAGAGTCATCTATATCCAGTGACCAGATATTCATCAGGATGACTGGAGATGACCCAGCATGAAGCAATTGGGGTTAAGTGACTTGCCCAAGGTCACCCAGCTAGTGAGTGTCAAGTATCTGAGGTGAGATTTGAACTCAGGTCCTCCTGACTCCTGTACTGGTGCTCTATCCACTGCACCACCTAGTTGCCCATCAGAGA
>CM053769.1:403057567-403081458 GCA_028658325.1 Potorous gilbertii
GATAATTTCATGAAGGATGATGTCTAGGCTCTTTTTTTGATCATGGCTTTCAGGTATTTCCACAATTTTTAAATTGTTTCTCCTGGATCTATTTTCCAGGTCAGTTGCTTTCCCATGAGATATTTCACATTTGCTTCCATTTTTTTCATTCTTTTGGTTTTGTTTTGCAATTTCTTGGTTTCTCAAACAGTCATTAGCCTCCATCTGTTCCATTCTAATTTTGAAAAAACTATTTTCTTCAGTGAGCTTTTGCACCTCTTTTTCTACTTGGCTAATTTTGCTTTTGAAAGTATTCTTTCCCTCATTGGCTTTTTGACCCTCTTTTGCCAATTGAGTTAGCCTATTTTTCAAGGTGTTATTTTCTTCAGCATTTTTTTGGGGTCTCCTTAATCAAGGTATTGGCCCGTTTTTAATGCTTTTCTTGCATCTCTCTCATTTCACTTCCCAGTTTTTCCTCCACCTGTCTGACTTGATTTTCAAAATCTTTTTTGAATTCTTCTGTGGCCTGAGCCCATTGGACATCTATTTTGGATGTTTGCAATTCAGAAGCCTTGACTTCTATATCTTTCCCTGATGGTAAGGGAAAGGAAAGGAGGAAATATCTGTTCACCAAGAAAGTAACCTTTTATGGTCTTATTTTTTTTCCCTTTTCTGGGCATTTTCCCAGCCAGTTACTTGACTTCTGAGATTCCTCTCCACACCTGCCTAGATCTGCCCAGCTGGTGCTTGGGGTCTGAGATTCAAATGCTGCTCCCCAGCCTCAGGGCTTTCAAGGGTGGACCTGGCTGCTATTCAGGGTAAGATTAAACCAGGTTCTCAGGTGGGGTCAGGGCAGCCTCCCAGGCTCCGTTCCCTCAGGGGGTTTATGCAGAGACCTTCAGTAATGGATCTCAGGTCCTGCCTGCTCCAAGAGCCCCTGGCCACCTCTGCCTCTGCTGCTGTCTCCCAAGGGGGCCTGAGTTATGGAGACACCCTGCTCCCATCTTGACCAGCCCAGAAGTCTCTCTCACTGACCTGTAGCGCCTGTGCGTGGAGGGACCTTCGCGCCCACCAAAGATTCCGTCCCTGAAGCCTGCTTGGATCTGCTCCTCTCAGGGCCACTTGCCCATGGTAGGGCTGGGTTCTGCTCTGGTCCTGTGTGCGATGGACCTTTGGTGAGGGTTTTTCGGGTCTTTCTGGAACAGAAATTTCCTCCACTCTGTTGTTCTGTGCCTTCCACCACTCCAGAATTTGTTAGGAGTTCTTCTTTAAGATATTTTAAGGTTATGGTTTTTGAGCTAGCATATGTGTGTCTTTCTACTCTGCCATCTTGGTTCCTCCCCCTTTTCATCATTTCTTATGGCACAATAGTATTCCATTACATTCCTAAAAAAACCAAAACAACAACAACAACAAATTGTTCAGCCATGATGGACAATACCTCATTTTCTAATTACTTGTCACCAGGAAAAGAGTTGCTGCAAATATTTTTGGACATGTGTGTCCTTTTTCCTTTTTTATAGTCTTTTTTTTAGGGGTGCGGAGGATATAGGTCTACTAGTAGTATTGCTGGAACAAAGGATTTGAAGAGTTTTACAGCACTTTGGCCACAGTTTCAAATTGCTCTGCATAATGTTTGGATCAGTTCATAACTCCACCAACAATGTATTAGTGTCCCAGTTTTCCTACCTCTTTTCCAACATTTATCATTTTCCTTTTCTGTTGTATTAGCCAACTGAATACAGTGTTGTTTTAATTTGCATTTCTCTAATCAAAAGCGATTTAAAGCCTTATTTCATATGACCACAGGAACCTTCAATTTCTTCTCCTGAAAACGATCAATTCATATCCTTTGACAGTTTATCAGTTGGGGAATGACCTGTATTTGTACAAATCTGACTCACTTCTCTACATATTTGAGAAATGAGGCCTTTATCAGAAACACTGGCAATAAAGATTGTTTTCCAACTTTCTGATTTCCTTCTAATCTTGGTGGCATTGGTTTTGTTTGAGCAAATCCTTTATAATTTAATGTGATAAAAATCATTCATTTTGTATTTTATAATGTTCTTTATCTCTTTCAGTCACAAATCCTTCCCTTTGCAATAGACCTGACAGGTAAACTATTCCTTGCTCTCTCAGTTTATTTATATTATCACCCTTTATGTTTAAATCAACAACCCATTTTGACTTTATCTTGATATATAGTGTAAGATGTTGATCTACACCTACTCTGTCCCATACTATTTTCCATTTTTCCCAGTAGTTTTTGTTAAATAGTGAGTTCTTATCCCAGAACCTAGAGTCTTTAAGTTTATCAAATAGTGTATTACTATGATCTTTGACTGTTGGGTCTTGTGTCCAACACTTATTCCACTGACCCACCAGTCTGTTTCTTAGCCCATACCAATACCTTTAACGATTGCTGCTTTAAAATACAGTTTTAGATCAGCTATGGTTAGGCAACCTTCCCTTGAATTTCCTTTCCTTAATTCCCTTGATATTTTTGACCATTTTTTCTTTCAGAAATTTTAAAATTTTTTTAGCTCCATCAAGTAACTTTTTGGTAGTTTGATATGGTACTGAATAAGTAAACTAATTTAGGTAGAATTGCAATTTTTATTAAATTGACTTAGCCTACCCTTGAGTAATTGATATTATCACAATTTAAATATGACTTCATTCATGGGAAAAGTGTTTTGTAATTGTGTTCATATGATTTCTAGGTTTGTTTTGGCAAGTAGAATATCAAATATTTTATATTATCTACCATTATTTTAAGTGATTGTTTTTTCTATTTCTTGTTGCTGGGTTTTGTTAGCATCACGTAAAAATGCCAGTGATGTTTGTGAGTTGATTTTGTATCCTGAAACTTAGCTGAAGTTTTTAATTATGCAAGGAGTTTTTTAGTTGATGGTTAGAATTTTCTATGTATGCCATCACATCACCTGGAAAGAGTGATAATTTTGTTTCCTTATTGCCTATACTAATTCTTTCAATTGATTTTTCTTCTCTTGTTGATAAAGCTAACATTTCTACTACAATATTGAATAAAAGTGGTGATAATGGGCATCTTTGTTTCATGCTGATCTTCCTGGAAAGATTCTAGTTTATCCCCATTTCATATGATTCCTGATAGTTTTAGAGAGGTATTATTTTATTATTTTAAGGAAAACACTATTAATTCCTATGCACTTTAGTGTTTTTTAATGGGAATTGGTGCTGTATTTTTCAACAGCTTTTTCTTTTTTATCTATTCAGATAATCATATGATTTCTTTGAGTTTTGTTATTGATATGACCAACTATGTTTATAGTTTTCCTAATATTGAAACAGCCTTGTATTCCTGATAGAAATCCCACCTGATCATAGTGTATTATGCTTGTGATAAGTTGCTTTAATCTCTGCTAACATTTTTTTTAAATTTTTTGCATTAATGTTCATTAGGGAAATTGAGCTATAATTTTCTCTCTCTGTTTGGGTTTTCCTTGTTTAAATATCAGTGCCATCTTTGTGTCATAAACGAAATTTTCTAAGACTCCACCAATTTTTCCAAATAGTTGATATAGAATTGGAATTATTTTTTCTTTAAATGTTTGATAGAAATTATAAATCTATGTGGTCCTGGACATTTTTTCTTAAGGAGTTCATTGATGGCTTTTTCAATTTCTTTTTCTGAAATGGGGCTATTTATTTTATTTCCTCTTCTGTTAATCTGGGCAATTTATACTTTTGCAAGTATCCATCCATTTCACTTAGATTGTCAGATTTATTGGCTTACAGTTGGGCAGAATTTCTCCTAATTATTGTCTTAATTTCTTTTTCATTGGTGATGAATTCACCCTTTCCATTTTTTGATACTGGTAATTCTGTTTTTTCTTTCTTTTTTAAATCAAATTAATCAAAGGTTTATCTATTTTATTTTTTTTCATAAAATCGGTTTTTAGCTTGATTTGCTAATTCAATAACTAAATTTTATTAATTTCTCACTTGAATTCCTGAATTTCTAATTTTGTATTCAATAGGGGATTTTTATTGTATTCTTTTTCAAGCTTTTTAGTTGAATTCCCAGTTAATTGATATTTTTCCATTTTATTCATGTATTAGTGATATAAAATTTCACCTAAGAACTACTTTGACTGCATTCCACAAATTTTTGTATTTTGTCTCTTTATTGTCATCCTCATTGATGAAATTATTTATAGTTTTTATAATTTGTTTGTTGACCCACACTTTTTTTAGAATTAGACTATTTAGTTTTCAATTAATTTTAATCTCTTTTCATGGCCCTTAATTTTATGTAATACTTCTTGCATCATGATCTGAAGTGATGTATTTAATATTTCTGCCTTTCTGCATTTGACTGTGAGCTTTTAATGATGTAATTCATGATCATTTTTTGTGTAGATATCATATACTGCTAAGAAAAAAAGATATATTCCTTTCTATATACATGCAATTTTCTCCTATTTCTCTAATTCTTGTAAAATTCTATTCCCCAAGTTAGTTTCTTGGTACATTACTTTGTGGTTAGATTTATCTAGTTCTGTCAGTGGAGAGGTTGAGATTCCCCTACTAGGCTAGTTTTGCTCTCTATTCTTCTTGCAACTCACATAGAATTTGGATGATATGCCATTTGGTGCATATGTTTACTATTAACATTGCTTCATTGTCTATGCTACCTTTTAAGCAAAATATTTTTTCTTTCCTTATCTCTTTGCTTTGTCTGAGATCAGTATTTTTAACACCCTTCTTGTTGTTTATTTTGTTTTTTACTTCAGCTAAAGTATAATATATTCTATCCCAGACTTTTACCTTTACTCTGTGTGTATCTGTTTGTAGTGTTTTTCTTATAAACAAGATATTGTAGGATTCTGTTTATTAATCCATTCTGCTATCTGTTTCTATGGGTTCTAGCCATTCACATTCACAGTTATGATTTCCCTCCCTCCTATTTCCACCGTTTATACTTCTACCCTGCCCCTTCTCACCAGTGTTTTCCTCTTGACCACCACCTCCCTCAATCTGCTCTCCCTTCTATCAGCATGATCCCCCTTTTCTTTCCTCTTTCCCCTTCACTTGCCTGCAGGGTAAGATAAACTTCTATATCCATGTAGGCATATATGTTATTCCTTCTTTAAACCAAATCTGATTAGAGCAAGGTTCAGACAACGCTCACCCCCTCCCTTCTTTCTGTTGTAATAGGTCTTTTGTGCCTCTTCTTGTGATGTAATTTATCCTGCCATGCCTTCTCCTTTCTCCTTCTCCTAGTACAATACTTTTATCACTCCTTAATGTTTCCTTATATCATCACATAAATTGACCTATACTTACAGCCTCTGTCTATGTATACTCCTTCTAACTGCCCTAATAGAGATACAGTTCTCAAAAGTCACAAGTATAATCTTCCCATGTTGGGATGTAAATACTTTAATCTTAATGAACAACATGTTTTTTCTTTCTTGCTTATCTTTTTATGCTTTGCTTGAGTGTTGTATTTGAAGATCAGATTTTCTGTTCAGCTATGGTCTTTTCATTTTTTTCTTTTTCATTTTTAACACACTTCATATCATATATCACACCTAAAACAATTCCAACTTTAGGTCAGGTGATGCTTCTTTTAAAGCGTCTGCAATACAGACCACAAATCATTTTTTTAACATTAACCAACTGAGATATAAATAACAGCTATGTATGCTAACTTCACAAGTTCTTGACCTAATTGTCTCCACACTACTATTGAGAATTAAAGGACCCTAACTTATTGTTGTTGATCTAAAGTCCTAAATCTAATAGCTTTATTTTTATTTTTTTAATAGCTTTAATTTTAGACTTAACCTTGGATGTTCCCCTACCAACACTCTATAATTCAATAGATCTGGTATTAAGCTACAAACATTTTAAATATAGGAAATTGCCACTAAAAGTAGGGACATTACAGGGAAACAATACCTCCCCAACTTCATGTCAGTTCCAGGCAGGAGTAGATTGTCAACTTGCATTCAGTCAGACTTAAAGTCTGCAAGGTGTCAGTAGGGAAATTGAGTCAGGAGACTCCTACCTCAGCCCAGGCTGAACAGCTGCTCTCCCACCCTTCCCTTGAGATCACCTGTTGCAGTTCATACCAGCATCTCACAGGTTTACTGGCATCATGAATTGGAGGCTCAGACCACCTTTCTTGCTACCCATACCTGGAGTTAGACTCAGAAGAACAGTCAGTTAATAGTCCCATAGAATCTTAAAATAGCAAGTTCCAATAAACAGGTTTCAGATATGACTATAATTTCACATTGGCTAAGGAACATCTTTTGAGGCAAGGCTTAAGCAGCTTACATGCTTTTCTATATCTGTTCTAGTTTCAGATTAAATAACAATCATAAAATCAAATTTACCATTAAAATCTTAACTTTTCCATCAATGCCAAACTTCACCTGAGATTACCTGCTTCTAGGAAAATTAGACTAAAATTCTTTTCCCCAAACTAAAGATGTCTCTGATTTAGTCTCAGTAATTAATTCAATCAGTTGTTTTAATACTAATTGCTTTTATATCACTTTGTAACATGTCCAATTTTTCTCCCATCTCTCCCCTCCCCCACCCCCTAATATCTTACATTCTGATTACCCCTTCCCTCAATGTACCCTCCCTTCTATCATACCCCACCCTTCCCTTATCCCCATCTTCTCTCTTTTCTTGCAGGGCAAGATAAATTTATATACTCCATTACCTGTGTTTCTTATTTGCCATTTATATGCAATAATAATTCTCAACATTTGTTTCTATTATTTTGAATTCCAACTTCTCTCTCTCCCTCCCTATCTGTCCTCACTGAGAAGGTAAGTAATTCAATATAGACTAAATATGTGTCATTTTGCAAAAGACTTCCATAATAATTATGTTGTGTAATACTAACTATATTGTCCTCTATCCTACTCTATCCCCCCTTATTTTTAATTCCCTTACTTGACCTTATACTTCCCCAAAAGTGTTTATTTCTAGTTACTCCCTTCTCCCATTTGCCCTCCTTTCTATCACTCCCCTCATGCCACTTGTCACCTCTTCTCCTACTTTCCTGTAGCGTAAGATAGACTTTCATACCAAATTTAGTGAGCGTGTTATACCCTCCTAAAGTCATATATAAAGAGAGTAAGCTTCACTTTTCCCCTCTCCCCTTCTCCCTTTTCTCCTCCACTGAACAAGATTTTTTTCTCGTTTATGAGTTATAGCCCGCCCCATTCCATTTCTCCCTTTCTCTTTCCAGTATTTTCCTCCCTCACCCCTTAATTTTTAGTTTCTTTTTTTTGTGGATATCATCTAATCTGATTCAACTCAATCTGTATTTTGTGTGTGTGTGTGTGTGTGTGTGTGTGTGTGTGTGTGTGTGTGCAAACCCTCCACCTATCCAAATACTGAGAAAAGTCTCAAGACTTTTACAAATATTTTATAAATTTTACAAATATTTTGCAAATATTATCTTTCCATGTAGGAATCTAAATAGTTCAACTTTAGAAAGTCTTTTGTGATTTCTCTTTCTTGTTTATATTTTCATGCTTTTCTTGATTCTTGTATTTAAAAGTCAAATTTTCTCTTCAGTTCTGGTTTTTTCATCATAAATGCTTGAAAGTCTTCTATATTATTGAATTACCATATTCCCTAGAAGTATTATACTCAATTTTGCTGGGTAGGTGATTCTTGGTTTTAATCTTAGTTCCTTTGACTTCTGGAATATCCTATTCCAAGCCCTTTGATACATTAATGATGAAGCTGCCAGATTCCGTGTTATCTTCATTATATTTCCACAATACTCAAATTGTTTCTTTTTAGCTGCTTGCAATATTTAACCCTTGACCTGAGAACTCTGAAATTTGGCCACAATATTCCTAGGAGTTTCTGTCTTTGGGCCTCTTTTAGGAGGTGATTGGTAGATTCTTTCAATATTTATTTTGCCCTCTGGTTCTAGAACATCAGGACAGTTTTCTTTGATAATTTCATGGAAGATAATTTCTATGCTCTTTTTTTGATCATGGTTTTCAGGTAGTCCCATAAATTTTAAATTATCTATCCTGGATCTATTTTCCAGGTCAGTTGTTTTTCCAATGAGATGTTTCATATTATCTTCTATTTTTTCAAACTTTTAGTTTTGTTTTTTTGACTGCTTGGTTTATCTCATAGTCATTCAGTTCCCTAAACTCAATAATCTCTTTAAAAGAACTATTTTGTTCAGTGAGCTTTTGTATCTTCTCCTCCATTTGGCTAATTCTGCTTTTTAAAGCCTCCTTCTCCTCATTGGCTTTTTGAACCACTTTTTTCCAATTGAGCTAGCCTCTTTTTAAAAGTGTTATTTTCCTCAGCACTTTTTTGATTATCCTTTACCAAGCTGCTAACTCGCTTTTCAAGCTCTTCTATTGCCTGAGCCTAACTTAAGTTCACATTGGGAGGCACTGGAGGCAGGGGCCTTGACTTCCTGTGACAATATGCCTTGTTCTTCCTCATCTAGAAGGATGGGAGAAGACAACTGTTCACCATGAAAGTAACCTTTTGTGGTCTTATTATTTTTTTCTCTTTTTTGGATATTTTCCCAGCCAGTTACTTGACTTCTGAATCCTTTGTCAAGGGATTTGACTCGGATGCTCAGTTCTGTGGGCTTTGGGTGGGGGTGGGGCCATCACTCAGGGCTACTACCTAGCAGCAGAGGCTTTAAGCTGAGCTGCCTGGACAAGGGACCCAGGTTGCTTCCTGGTCACAGTAGCTGCCTGCAGGCTGCTTCTGCTGCTGTTACCTGGGGCTATTGCAGGAGGAACGCTGTTCCCCTCTTGCCCTGCTGGGAAAGTCCTCCCACACTTACCTTTGGAACTTTCTTTTTCACCTGTAGGTTGAGGGATCTGACACTCTCCCTGCTGGGAACTCTGCCTTGGAAGTTTGTTCAGGTTCTGCTCCTCCCAGTGCCCCATGGACAAAGCTGGACTCCACTCTGCTCAGTGTCCCATGAGACAGACCTTTCCTCTCAGCCTTTCAGACTACTTTTGTCTAGAAATCTCTTCCACTCTGTTCTGTGGCTTCTGCTGCTCTAGAATTTGTTGAGAGTCATTTTCTACAGGTATTTTGTGGACTATGGGGGAAGTGCTGGAGCATATGCATCTTTCAGCTCTGCCCTCTTGACTCTGTCTCCAGCTCTGGTCTTTTCGTCAGGAAAATTTGAAAGCATCCTATTTCATTGAATATCCCTTGATTTCCCTCAAGATTATACTCAATTTTGCTGGGTAGTTGATTCTTGGTTATAATTTAAACTCCTTTGCATTCCAGAATATCATATTCCAAGCCTTCTAATCCTTCAATGTAGAAGTTACTAAATCCTATATAATTCTGACTGGTTCCTTGATATATGAACTGTCTTTTTCTGTTTTCATTATTTTCTCCTTGACCTGACAATTTTGGAGTTTGGCTACAATGTTCCTTGATGTTTTAATCTGAGGATCTCTTTTAGAAGGTGATAAGTACATTCTTTTAATGACTATTTTTTCCTCCAGTTCTAGGAAAGCAGGTCAGTTTTCTTAATAATTTCTTGAAAAATACTGCTCATACTCTTTTGTGATAATGACTTTCAGGTAGTGCAGTAAATTTTAAACTGTCTCTTCTAGACCTAATTTTTCAGATCATTTGTTTTCCAATCAGATAGTTTAATTTTTCTTCTAATTTTTCATTCTTTTTGTTTTGTTTGACTCATTCTTGATGTCTCATAAAGTCATTAGCTTCTATTTGACCAATTCTAGTTTTTAAGAAATTGTTTTCTTTGGTTAGCTTCTGTACTGCTATTTCTTTTTTGACCAATTCTACTTTTAAGGAGTTGTTTCCTTCAGTGGATTTTTTTTCCCATTTGGCCAATTTTAATTTTTAAGCAATTCTTTTCTTCAATCAATTTTTGTTCTTCCCTTTCCAAGATGTTGACTCTTTCATGACTCTCATTTATTTTCCCATTTTTTCTTTTGCCTATCTTATTTGATTTTTAAAATCCTTTTTGAGCTCTCTCAAGAAGATTTTTGTTTTGAGCTTAAGACCAATTCATATTTGCTTTTGAGGCTTGGCATGTAGATCTTTTGACATTGCTATCCTCTTCTGTGTGTTGATCTTTCCTGTCACCATAGTAGCTTTCTGTGGTCTGGGCTGTTTCCTGATTTTTGTTCTTTTTGAGTCTATTTTGTAATTCTTAAAGTTGAGCTCTTCCCCGTGGGGTTCAGGGGACACTGTTTCACAAGCTTTCTGTTGTGGGCCAGGGGCCTGGTCACTGACTTTCTGTGCCAGGTCCTCAGATGCTGGTGGCTTACCCACAGATCATGAGTGGTCTGACCTAGTCATGTTTGTTGTGCTGGGGGTTTCAGGTTTGGCAGTTTGCCTTCTGCACTGGGTTTGGAGGCCTCATGGTTGGCCTGTTCTGTCTCTGGCCTGCTGAACCAAGAGCAAGGGGCCTTGATTTATGATCTGTGCTGTGTTTGATAGTCACCTGCTGACTTGTCTGGACACCATCTCTGCTGGATTGCCCTTTCCTTTTATTCAAGTGAGACAGACCTTTACTGAAGTCCTTCTAAGTTATCTTAAGCTGGGAAATTGTTTCACTCCATCTTTTTCTGTGTTCTATTGTTCCATTTAGTTACTTGATTTAATGTTACTTCTGAGAGAAAGTGGGGAGATCTCAGGCAACTTTCTGGCTTTTCTCTGCCATCTTAAATCAATACTTTTCAATTGTGGTACAGGAAAAGATTTTTGTGAGCCCCTTGGACTTCAAGGAGGTCTAATTGTTCGGTACTTAAAGATATTAACTCAGGCTATTCACCAAAATGTCAAATCCTGAAACTGAAGCTTATATGCTTTGGCCACATAATAAGAAGATAGAACTCATGGGACAAAACCCTGCTGTTGGGGAAGATTGAAAGCAAAGGGCAAAGTGGATAGAAGAGGATGATAGGGATGGCTAGTGTCATAAAAACAATGAGCATGAACTTGGAAAGACTTCAAGAGACAATGGAGGACAGAAGGGCCTGGTGTGCTATGGTCCATGGGGTCATGAAAGTTGAACACAACCAAATGACTGGACAGCAAGTACAACAACAATGTAATTGAACTATACAGTATCTAAGGCTCCCTCCAGTGTGAAATCTATATTCTTATGATTTTTGTGTTTTTCCTCATAGCTTTCATTGTGCCTAGAATTCTCTGAACTCAGTTTTTGCCTGCTGTATTAAACCCATTGTTCCAAGTCCAACAGAGGTATGTTCTCAACCAGAACCAGGAATAAGAAGACTTGGGATCAGATCCGCCCTCTAACATGAGAATTTTAACAAACAATTTTAACTCTTTGGTTTTGGTTATTTTCATTCTTTTTCTTCCTATTTTTTTAAAAGGGGAAGGAAAATGGAAGAATGGATTAAACTACACAAATTTTAAGAGTGCTGTTCCATTTCCTTCTCCAGGTCATTTTATAAGTTAAAAAAAAAAAAGCTAAGGCAAAAAAGAGCAAGTCACTTTCCCAGAGTCACCAGCCAGTAAGTGTTTGAAACTGTATTTAAGCTCACATTTACCTTTATCTCGGCCCCATGCTCTACCCACTGCACCACCTACCATCTTAGATTAGGGTTAATAATACCCTGACATTATACAGACAGAACATCTTGAGGTTATGTTTGGAAGTGGCTCCATTTACAATAGTCTTGTACAGTAAATTAAAGGTAATCATATAGAAAGTCACAGAGGATGGTCATAAGCCTGAGATAGTGATACTTGCTGAAGACAATAAATATTGCCTCAATCATATAAAAGAAACTGGTACATAAAAGCATACCTAGTTTTCTCCTCTCCTTCCTCCCTACTTCCCTTTTTTCCTTCTCTATTACCTTCAGGATCAAATACAAAATCCTCAGGTGGGTATTCAAAACACTTCATAACCTCTCTCCTTCCTTTCCCATCTTCTTAGAACTTACATCTTCCCCACCTCTCCTGTGATCCATTGACATTTTTCTCCTTGTTCTTCCTCACACAAGATGTTCCATCTCCTGGCCTTGAACATTTTCTCTGGTGGTCCCTCATGCCTGGAATGCTCTCCCTCCTCAATTCAACCTATTAACTTCCCTGGCTTCCAATAAATCGCGATCAAAATCCCACTTTTACTGGAAGTCTTTGTCAGCTCCTCTTAATTCTAGTGTTTTTATTGTTAGTTATATACTGTTTGTGCTGTGTTTACGTTATTTTGTATGTTTTGGTTTGCATGTTGTCTCCCAAGTTAAACTGCAAGTTCCTTGAAGACAGGGATTGTCTCTTGCCTCTTTTTGCATACTCAATGCTTAGCATAGTATTTGGTACTTAATAGGAACTGAATAAGTTATTTTTAAAAAAATTTATTTATTAGTCTTATTCCAGATAAACATCCCAGGTCCTTGAAAAGACTTTTATTTATTTTAGTCTTTCCCTAGCACCTGCTTCACCTTGGTCACTCACCTCTAGACATATTCCAGTGACCCATATGGTACTTTCTGCCTGATAGATATATGTGCCTCTATTACGATTTGATACAAAATTCCTAATCTAAGCATTTATTTTCCATAGTTATTATTCCAAGAAATTTCACCTCTGAGAAATGGTGGGTTTATACACATGTAACATCCAAGATCTGATCTCTGTTATGACATTCATCTTCACTTATGAGTAAAGATAGGCTATTTCATTGGTATATCCGTCAGATGATGAGGTTTCCTTTTTCTCTTTATCCATGAAGATATGTGTCATAACAAAGATCACCTGTCATGTTTTTTTTTCTTTTACTATGCACAGGTTATAAACAGTGCCAACTACTGACAAGAAGCTGGTCCTCACAGGGCCAAAGCTTCAATCTGCCCATTTTCTACTGAGATATGAATAGTAAACTATAATGTATTGTTACTGGTATTTTTTAGTTTTTTTTGCCTCCTTTTCTTTGACTTTTTTCCCCCCAAATCCCAGAAAAACAGAGACATTCTAGATTCTCAAGTAGTTTATATTATAATGGTCTGTGCATGCATGCATGCATGTGTATGTGTGTGACAACATACATAGATATTTCATTTGCAAATCAAATGGAAAGATCTCATAGTCCTTAGAGTTTAGTAGCAAGGCTGATGCTAATGTATCTTCTCTACCTTCAAACAGAACTAAATAAGTTTCCAATGTTGAATCATTTGATGGTGGCAAGAACTTTCTTTTACAAGTCCTTGGTGTCTGGCTGCTGAGCAGACAAGGAATAAAGCATCTTAACAGCAATTCATCAGTAAAAGGAAATGTTGGTAAGAGTCATGAGAGTGGTTTAACTTGCCCTGCATATGCTGACTCCTACTCTTCTTCTGAGTGCCTTGATGCTTCAGCTGGGTTGATATCAATCCTTACAGAAAGCAACTGGATTAAATAATTTGTTAAACTTGTCTGTAGAGGACAGACCTAGATGGTATAAAGTATATGTTACAAGGAAGTCAGTTTAAGTTTACTGTAGGATTTTAATGTAGGATTATCTCCTAATGATTGGAGATATAAAAGGGAAAGAGTTGTGTTGGTAGGTAGAAGGTGCCACCTCATTGGAGGTTTTCATGGAAAGTATTTGGCACACTGCCTGACACATAGTATTTGCCTAATGAATACTAGTTGACTGATTGATTTACTGTTTTCCAGCTGTACTCCAAAGACCCTGTGCCCTTACCATCTTATTTGCACCCAAAACCTTCCGTGTGTGTTGTCTCCCATGATAGATTGTTTGCTCTTTGAGGGCAGGAATTATCTTTTCTATTTGTATCCCCAGAGTTAGGTATAAAGATTTGCATAGAATAGGTTCTTATTTTTTTTCTCATGCTTTCATTCCTTTATTTATTCATGAAAATGTCAGGCAAACAACTTGCCAGATAATTTGTAATAGAAATTTTTGGTCAGTTTATATTGGCTTCTGAAGGCTCTCTTCTGAGGAACCCTCAAGCCAGAGTCCTATCAAATTCTTTTTATGACACAAATATGGTACTGATATATAAACCAAGAAGAGATAAAATTGAAAAATAAAATTATAGACCAAATTCTCTAATGAATAGCAATGCAAAAAATTTGAATAGAATGTGAGCAAAATGATTGCTGTAACGTATCACAAGGATTATACACTATGATCAGGTGGGATTTATACTAAGAAAGAAGGGTTGGTTCATATTAAGCAAACTATCAACAAAATTGATCATTTCAATAACCAAACCAAGAGAAATCATTCGATTATCTCAATAGTTACTGAAAAAGCTATTGACAAAACACATTACCCTCTCTTATTAAAGACACTAGAGAACATAGAAATAAAGGGAACATTCCTTACAATGATAAGCAGTATCTATCTAAAACCATAAACAAGTGTTATATGTAAGGGAGATAAAATAGAAGACTTTCCAATAAGATCTGGAGTGAAGCAGGATGCCCATTATTGCCATTATTTGATACCATACAAGAAATATTAGCTTTTGCAATAAAAGAAGAAAAATAAATTGGAGGAATTAGAAGCAAAACTATCATTCTTTGGAGATGATGTGATGATGTACTCAGAGAATCCTAGAGAATCAGCTAAAAATACTACTTGAAATAATTATCAACTTTAGGGAAGTTGCAAGATATAAAATAAACCCATGCCAATCATTAGCATTTTTTTATATGACCAACAAAGCCCAGCAGCAAGAAATTAAAAAAAAATCCATTTAAAATAACTGTAAACAATATAAAATATTTGGAAGTCTACCTATCAAGACAAACCTAGGGATTATAGGAACACGATTTCAACATACTTTTCATACAAATAAATCTATATCTAAATAACTGGAAAAGCATCACAGGTAGGCTGGTTTATATATCAGTACCATATTTGTGTCATAAAAAGAATTTGATAGGACTCTGGCTTGAGGGTTCCTCAGAAGAGAGCCTTCAGAAGCCAATATTCAGAAGCCATGAAAATGACAATTCTGCCTACATTAATTTATTTATTCAGTGCCATACCAATAAAACTATCAAAAACTTATTTGAAAGAGTTAGAAAAAATAAAAACAAAATTCATCTAGAGGAACAAAAAGTCAAGAATATCAAGGGAATTAATGAAGCAGTACAAAGGAATGTATCCTAATAACATATTATGAAGCAATAATTATTAAATCTCTCTATTCCTGACTAAGAAATAGCCAGTAGGTGGATCAGTAGAATAGAGTAGGTATATAAGACAGAAGTAAATGAGAATAGTAACCTACTATTTGAGAAATCCAAAGACCCCAACCTCTGAGATAGACTCAATATTTGACAGAAACTTCTGGGAAAATGGAGAACAATAGGGCACAAACTAGGTGTAGACCAATATTTCACACTGTATTCAGTCAAAGTGAACACATGATTTAGACATAAAAGGGTGGCACCATAAGCAAATTTGAAGAATAAATATGGTTCTGATAGCTAAACTGGAAAGAGTCAAAACAGAGCAAGAAAATTATAGACCAATTTCCCTAATAAATGTAGATGAAAAAATTTCAAATAAGGTGTTAGCAGAAAGATTACAGTAACTAATCATGAAAATAATACATTATGGTCAAGTAGGATTTGTACTAGGAACATAGGACTGGTTCAATATTAGGAAAACTTTCAGCATTGATATTGATTTTGATGGTCATATCAATAATAAAACTAATAGAAACCATATATTGATCATCTCAATAGATGCAGAAAAAGCTTTTAACAAAATACAACACTAATTCCTATTGAAAACACTGGAGAAAATAGGAAGGAAAGGGGCCTTCCCTAAAATAATAAGTAGCATCTACCATTATCACCACTGTTATTCAATATGGTACTAGAAATGTTAACTTTAGCAATAAGAGAAGAAAAAGAAATTGAAGGAGTTAGAACAGGCAAAGAAGAAATTAAATTATCACTCTTTGTAGATGATATGATGATATACTTAGAGAATCCTAGAGAATCAAGTAAAAAACTACTTGAAATAATAACTTTAGGAAAGTTGTAGGATACAAAATAAACCCCCATAAATCATCTACATTTCTATGTATTACTAACAAAGCCCAACAGCAAAAGATAGAAAGAGAAATTCCATTTAAAGTTACTGTAGATACTATGAAATATTTGTGTGTACCTGCCAAAACAAACACAGGGACTATGTGAACAAAATTACAAGACACTTTTTGCACAAATAAAGTCAGATCTAAATAACTGGAAAAACATCAGTTGCTCATAGGTAGGCTGAGTTAATATAATAAAAATGATAATTCTATCTAAACTAATTTTTTATTCAGTGACATACCAATCAAACTACCAAAAAACTATTTCTAGAGCTAGACTCAGCAATACCATTTCTAGGGTTGTATCCCAAAGAAATCATAAAAATGGTAAAAAGACCCACATGTCCAAAATTATTCATAGCAGCTCTTTTGTGGTGGTCAGGAACTGGAAATAGAGGTGATACTCATCAGTTGTTGAATGGCTGAGCAAGTTGTGTTATATGAACATAGTGGAATACTGTTGTCTTTAAGAAATGATGAACAGGTAGACTTCAGAACTACCGAGTGAAGTGAGGAGAACCAGGAGAATTTTATACGCAGTAACAATCACACTAGGTAAAGTCTTTTTTTTTTAATATACCTAGTCCTTTGTAGGAAAGCAAGGACTTGGAACATTTCTAAAGGACTTACGATGCAAAATACCATCCACATTCAGAGAAAGAACTATGGAATCAGAACGCAGAATGAAGCGGACTATTTTCTCTTATGTTATGTTTGTTTTTGTTTATTTTAATTCATGTTTTTTCCGATTCATTTTAATTCTTCTATGCAACATGACTAATATAAAAATATGTTTAATAAGAATGTATGTGTAGAGCCCATACAAGATTGTATGCCATCTTGGAGAGAGGGAGGAGAGGGAAGGGTAGAAATTTTAAAACTTATGGAAGTGATTGCTGAACATTGAAAATAAATAAATTTGGATAAAAAAATAATAGAGATGTCTACTATAGATGAACTGATGTGAATGACGTTGATTCTGATTTCCCCTTGAAATCCACACTTAAGAATGTTTTTCACAGTTAATGGTTGCTATCTAACTACTCAGAGCAGTATTGACAGAAATTCTCTAAATTGTCATCTGCAGGAGTCATTGCTAACATAACTTAAAAAGAATAGGGACAAAAGAAGAAAGAAAATAAAATCCAAAAAAGGCGGCCCACAAGCTGCAAATATAGCAAATTACATTTTGGCATCCCAATGAAAGAGTGCAATTGCTTTGGATGTTTTCATAAAACATTCAAGGAATCCCAACAGGGAACTTGAAGTTTAAGGTGCTCAAATTCTGTATAGAGACTAGAGTTGTACATAGCACACTAGAATTTCCTGCAGAAATGGAAAGATTTCACTGGCAGTTTGATGTAATACAAAAAGCAGTAATCTGGGTATTAGAAAACATGAGTTTGACTCCCATAACTCTCCCATATAGCTATAAGACCATACACAAAACATGGAGGATTTGATATCAGAGTAATATCAATTCAATTCTGGCAAACTGTGTGACTTTGATATCATTAATGATACCTACTCTGCCTATCTTTGAGGGGTATTGAGAAGTTTGAATGAATTAGTGGAAGATAAAGTACTTTGTAAACTATAAAGCAGCTTATAAATATAACTTATTATTAGTGATGAATGAATTCCTACTTAAAGTGACAGGGGACATTAGAACAAATAACCCACAACCCTTCCATACCTTAAGTTATCTGTGGGCTTTCTTTCTATAATTGCCTGAATCTAGTGGCCTTTTTTCCCCTTTGCCTTAAAATAGCATTGCTTAGTGGATAAAGAGGTGGCCTTGGTGCCAGGAAGACCTGAGGTCAATTCCCATCTCCTACAAATGTTAGCTGTATGACCCTGGGCAAATAACTTAACCACTCACTACTCTGCTTAATCCTCTAAGACTAAAATTTGCAGATGAAGTCCTCCCCTGCATTGGTAAAAGGGAATTTCTTTACCAGGAACTTCCTCATATCAGTGAAATCACAGGTCCAGTCTATTTCTGGAAGCAGTATCTTGAAGACAACAAAAGAAAGGTTTCATAGAAATAATGACAATGGATGCTTAGGAACAAGCTTGACCTCATCTATGAAATATATAATGAATAAAGGAAAAGTGTCAACAATCAATTTGTTAAAAATGTAAAAAATGCCAAGTCTTCCTATAGCATCAAGTGTAAAACAAACTTTTCTTTCCAATAATGGTATGGATCAAAGAAACCTAGGAACTGGCAACTCACAGTGGTGATACTAATGAAATCCAATTTTAATGAACTTGGCAGGACATCAGAATTGCTATTGTATGTAAGAAACCTCTTGAAATAAAGCATATTGCTGAAATATGTTATATGGTGTGCTTGTGATTTGTTATTACACAGCATTTTTGCAAATGAAAATTCAAGGGAACTGTGAGATGGGGAAGGGCTGTTTTGTTGATTACAAAGCAAGTCAAAGATCAGATACAACCATAATGTTTTCTAATCACTTTTACTTTAAATTACATAAAAAAAAATGTGATCTCTAGTTGTAATCATGAGGATACTTTGCTGGATTTTGAACAGGTATATATGTAAGAGAGTAAAATATAAACTTTTAGAAGGCGAAGTTTATTATGTTATCTTTTTATTCCTAGTACCTAGCACATAGGGGGTTCTTGGTAAATTCATGTTGCTTCAAGTAAATGCTTTTATTCAGCTCCTTGCTGGTCACCTCCCGCCCCCATATATATATGTATGTATGTATATATATATATACATACATACATATATATGTGTATATATATATATATATACACATATATATGTATGTATGTATATATATATATATATATATATACATATATATATTGTCAAGAAAGAATGACACTACTCCAAATTATAGGGACAATATGCTATTGCTTTCTTTTTTTTATCATTATTTCATTAAATTCATGGCTGTTGAACTACAATAATTGTGTCTCTTCTGTCTACCTAGAAAAATTAAACATATCATTTAAGAGGTCTATGTTCTATGGTTATGAATAGATGCAGAAAAACTTGATTAAGAATAACATTGGCTAAAGAATGGACATAGATATTGGGAAGTGGTCCCAAGTATTCAATGTAAAGAGAATATTGATCAGATAACATGGAAAAGATAGACTGGATTGGGAAGTGAGTGGAAGTAGAATTATTAAGGAGGATCTTGCAAAGTACAGATAGTAAGTTTTGGTGTATCATAAAGAAAGGAATATTTTTTAGAACTTTAAAATCATTTATTATGGAAAAAGATTGTCTACATAACCATCTGTACAATATAAACTCCATGACTTCCACTTAAGATGGCAATGTAAAAGGTCACAGATTTAGTCACAGATACTAAATATCTCAAATACCCAAAAATCTCTAAAAAAGACCTCGAAAAGACCAGTGAAATAGATTTCTTCTTACCCACACACCAATAAAAAACTGATAATCTTCCATCTAGACTAGAATAACACAAAAAAATCAGGTGAAGATAGTGAGATGGTTGCATAAAGGAAGGCAACTTGAGTGGAATCTAGCACAGATGTGGAGAAGAGCTGCACCAAAGAATTCTGTGGGTGATCAGGTAAATGTGAAAACCATTAGAGGCAAAAAAGCAGCATATGCCGTAACTCAGAGGTTTAATAAATGGACATTAAGTCAATTAGCAGCAGGAACAGGGCAATGCAGTTCAGAATGAGTTCCAATACTTACAAACCTAAAGCCAAATCCCAACACTGGTTAATAAGGATAGAAGCAGCAGCAGGGTCAGTCCATACAGAGTACTACACAAGCATACATGGTCCAGATACGCCTTTTTAAGAGTTCTGGGAGTTAGAGAGGGTGACAGTATCAACTCCATCCCTGGGTATGAGTGGCAGTGAGGTTTTTCATGGTGGTTAGGGCTAATATAATTTCTAGCAACCTATTGAAGTTAATCAGGAACATAGCAGAGAAACAATAAAATCCCAGTTTTGAAGTTGGAGAAAAAGACATAAACTATATTGTCAGGCTCCACAGTGAACTACCAAGAGAGAAATGGAAATCAAATATTAAGACAGAGTATACCAGTCAGCACATAAAGATCAAGAGCAGCAATGCCACCTAGGTTACTGAAGAAACAAGAAAAAACAATGCTTACCTGACTCCATCTAAATGTTCTAGGAAAGACTAACTCAAGAATAGAATCCTGATTTAAAAACTAAAGCTTAAAATATGAATAAGCAAAAGAAGATACTGAACAAAGCAATACCACAAATTAGCAGTAATCCAAAAGGCAACCCCCAAACAGAGTAGCCCCATAAAAACTACAAATAGAGCCTTAGATAAGAAAAATCACTCATCTTCATTTCCCCTCAGGATATATTCTAGGCTTTCTATACTTTGTCCTCAAAAGCTGTTTATTCTGAAAGCGCACTTCAGCCCTGGAATTCAAACATTGAAAGTATTCTGCAGTCTAATAACCTCTCTCTTTGAATATATGACTTCTCCAAGAAACCCTATTTAAAGAGAGACCCCAAGTGAATCATCTTCATTACTCTTCAGGCTACAATCTGGGCTTTCTTTAACATGACCATTTGTTAGGTTCCTCACCCTTTCCAGTTCTTTTAAGTGCTGTCTTACTCCATTAGAATGTAAGCTCCTTAAAAGTAGGGGCTGCCTAACTGTCTGTATTTGTAGGCTCAGTGCTTTTTACAGTGTCTGGCACCTAATAAGCATTTACTTAATGACTGCCAATTGTTGGCTGACTGACAAAGAAAGCAATAATGACTGGAAAAAGTAAAGAAAAATAGTAACAAAAAAAATTGAAATACAATTAATTTGGAAAGGATAAACAGAAAAGGAAATGAATAGCTTAGAAGAGGAGAAAAACCTTATTCATGTAGCAGACTCTCTGAAAACTAGAATGCAATGAGTTGAAATATATGAATCCATCAAATAAGAAACATTTAAAGAAAGTCAAAAGATTATAAAATAGAAGAAAATGAAAGTCAAATATTATTTTAAATTAAACTTACCTGAAAAACAGGTGAGGAGACATAATTTAAGATTCATTTGATCTCCTGAAAAAGGTGAAAATTAAAAAAAAAACCCTAGGCATCATAGTTCAGGAATACTGTACAGATCTATTAAAAGTGGCGGGGGGATGAAAATATAAAGAATATGCTGATAATCTCCTAGAAGAAACCATAAACTAAAGATATTCAAGAATGCTATAGCCAAAATTGAGAGCTTTCAAATCAAAAGAAAAGTACTTCAATAAGTAAGAGAACTCAAGTGCAAGGGATCTGCAACCATTCATAAACAAGTATTGACATAAAATACTTAAATGTTGAGAAAATCTTGTAAAGTACTATGTCAGAAAGTAAAAAAACAACAAAAAGACTAACAATCAAGAATAACTCATCTTGAAAAATTGAATATAGTTCTATGAAAGAAAAAATAGTACTTTTAATAGAATTCAGTATCTTAAAGGATTTCTGATGAAAAGATCAGAACTGAATAGAATCTTTGAAATATGAAAAAAGAAAATGTGAATCAAAACAAAACTTAGGTAAATGCATTTGAGCAATTGGAAGAAGCTAAACGATAATGAAGTGGTTACATATTACTAGAGATGAAAGGGACAAGCATCACATCAGAAATGCAATGTCTTCAAGATTCATAGTGTCAAATAAGACAGAGGCATGAGTTTGGTTCTGTTCTACACTGTTGAGTTTAAAAGAAAAAAAACAAGGTAAAAGAAAATTGATACAATTGGAAACAAATGAGGAAGAAGACAAGGGATCACAAGCAAAAGAAACTCAACTCCTGATGAGCGATCATTTGGCAATGATAAACAAGAGAGAAAGAAAGCATACATCTAAATCTTAAGGCTCGTCTTGGTGAACAAAGGAGGGATACAAAAATAAGAACAGACTCTTTCAATTATAAACTGCCATTAATCAAATTCTTTCTCTCTATCCATGCCTTTGATCATTGTAATGAAGAGAGACAGAGGTAAAAGGGGAAGGTATACTATATCATGATAAAAGGTAGTAAGCAATCGTAGCCATGAATATGAATGGTACAAACTCACTCACAAATTGGAAGAGAGTAACAGAATAAATTGAAAATAAAATCCAATAGTATGTTGCTAAAGAAACAAACTCAAAATATAAAAGTAGACAGATATATTTAGTGATTTGTAGAGGATTTATTATGCTTTAGGGAAATTTTTCAAAGCAATCATAATTTCAGACAAAGTAACAGTAGAATTAAACAAGATTAAAAGATACACAGGAAGTCTAAATTTTGCTTAAAGGTAAAACAAATAATGTACACAAATATGGATGCACACATAAAAGAAAAAGAATAACATCTAATTACTTAAAATAAAATTGAACACACATAGGAAGAAATATATATTAAACTATAATAATTCGACTTGTCAGTGTGTCCATTTTCAACTAGATAACAATCAAAAATAAAGAAGAAAGAAATTAAGAACTTTAATAATATTTGGGAAGATGTAGACACAATAATGTGTTGTTTTTTGTTTTTGAAGAGTACCATGACATCAAGGAGATGATAAAATGACTTGCCATTGACATTTATTAGAGTGAAGGAGGTCTTTGCAAGGTCCCCAGTCTCACTTTCTCCTCCAGAGCCACGTTGGTCCAGTGGTCAGATATCCATCAAGACAACTGGAGATGGCCCAGTATGCAATGGGAGACCTTAACACTTTTAGGCTAAGGCCTTTTCACGTTCTCTTTTTGATGAGGTAATACCCATTTAATGAATAGGCTTCTTTAAGAAGTGAATCAAGGGATGACCCCTTTAATTAAAAAAAAAATATGAAACTGGTTTACGATGAAAGTTACCCAATTAACATGAGGTTTACTGACTGGATTTCTTCCTTCCTTCCTTCTTTCCTTCCTTTCTTTCTCTCTGTCTCTCTTTCTTTCCTTCTCTCTGTCTCTCTCTCACTCCTCCAAAAACAAACTTATTTCGCTCTGCACCTCAGACATTGGACAACAATAGGTCCCTGCCCAAGCATCACTTAATAGCTTTATTTTTGTCCTTCCTGGCTCAGAGTGAATGTAAATAATAACTATTTCTCTTTTGGCCAGGAACCGAGAGGGTCATCCTGAACCAGTTTGAAAAAAAAAATTATCTAAACATCAATGAAATAAAAAGCAAATCACTCAAATAACCAAAGAACAAAATTATGAATTCATGAGGAATTGTTATTGTAAAGGGGTACCTATGGGAATCAAGAGAAGGAGCAGTGAGCTAATGGAAACCCACAAACTGGGATTAAGTACATTGTTCTTAGTGTGGTTGATATAAATAATTAAATACATGATGGTGATATTCCCACAATGTGGGAACTCACTCCAGTTATTGAGATCCCTTATGATATTACCTTCATGAATTTCTGTGGCACTAGAAATGTCATCTCTGAGCAACTATAACTACTCAAATATTTTGGAGTGGTCTCCAGAGCCAAAATTGTACTGCAATACATATATTTCTAGATTTCGTTCACAAGTCCACTTAACTTCCATGTTAAAAGAGTTTCAGTAATCTTTAAAACATCATAAAGAATGGGATGGTGTCCCAGAATTTGGAGAAGGGAATATGCTATCTTAATTTTCAAGGGAAAAAGGGAGAATGGAGTTTAAAAACTTGAGGCCTTGTCTTCGGCTCTTTGGATAAACAAATTCTTTTTTTTTTATTTTTATTTTTTTATTTTTTTTTATTTTTTAAATAAATTTATTTAACTTTTTACATTCATTTTCACAAGATTTTGGGTTCCAAAATTTTCTCCCCATTTG
>CM053769.1:403081958-403100937 GCA_028658325.1 Potorous gilbertii
CTGACCTGTGAGTCTGTGGGTGGAGGGACCTTCGCGGCCGCCCGGAGATTCAGGTCCCTGCCGTCTGCTGGGCTCTGCTGGCTCCTCTCAGTGCCGCGTGGCCGGGGCGGGGGAGGGGAGCGCTTGGCTGGACAGGACTCCGCTCCCGTGTCCGGGTTACCTTTGCGGTCGGTTCTTCAGGGCTCTCTGCAACGCAAATCTCCTTCACTGTGTTGCTGTGCGGCTTCCACTGCTCCAGAATTTGTCAGGAGTTCTTTTTACAGGAAATCTATGGGCTGTGGGTTCGGACCTAGCATAAGTGAGTCTTTCTACTCCGCCATCTTGGCTCCGCCCCCTGGATAAACAAATTCTAAAATCAAGTATTATTACTAAAAAAATATTGAGCAAATATTTAAGAAAATATATGAGCACAAAGAGCCAGTATGTCTTTCTGAGAAAGAGATTCTAAGTCAAGTGAATTTCCTTTTTTGAAAGCATTATTAGATTTATCAATCAGGGGAAGGTTATAGATCAATATAACAAGTATGGACTAATATGGCAAAGAAGCATATTTCCCAGACTGTCTAGGCTCAGAAAAGTTCAGATTAATTGCATTGAGAAGAGTGTGTGGGTGAATTTATAAAAGGGAAAATAAGTTATAGAATATAGAGGCCTGTGATAAATTTGTGACTGGGTCAATAAGGGAGACTTCTGAGAATAATCAGAATGAACATTTTTTTGAGGTATTACATAAAGCATAAAGTCCTGCTTAGAGAAGACAAAGGGGATGAAACTCTTTGTGCTGACAAATCAGTGAATGAGGACCATGGCTGAGTGTGATGAATCATGACTGTAGCAAGTACATATATATTTTTGTTTTGAATAAATATTTTGTGTATAATTTGTGCACTCTGACCCCACTCTGTCCAGGCCAACTCTTACATTTCCCCCATCAAAATACATTGAAGGGTTTGTGGGTATTGCTTTTCATTGTCTTTGCCTTGAACCTCCCCAACCATTTTCCCTCTTATTTATTTATTTAATTCACTTATTTATAGTTTTCAACATTTATTTCCACAACATTTTGAATTGCAAATTTTCCCCCATCTCTCCCATCCCCCTACCCCAAAAAGCCATGCATTCTGATTACCCCACCCCAATCTACCCTCTATTCTATCACACCCCTCACTTCCCTTATTCCCATCTTCTCTTTTTTCTAGTAGGGAAATATAGATTTCTACACTCCAGTACCTATATTTCTTATTTCTCAGTTGTGTGTAAAAACAATGTTTAACATTCATTTTTAAAACTTTGAGTTTCAACTTCTCTCCCTTCCTCCCTCCCCACTCATCCCCACTGAGAAAACAAGCAATTCAATATAGGTTATACATATGTAGTTAGGCAAAACACTTCCATAGCAGTCATATTGTGAAATACTATCTCCCTCCATCCTATCCTGTCCCTCATTTATTCTAGTCTCTCTTTTGTTCTTGTTCCTCCCCAAAAGTATTTACTTCTAATTATTCCCTCCTCCCATTTGTCCTCCCTTCTATCATCCCCCTCATGCCATTATTACCTTTTCCCTACTTTCCTGTAAGGTAAGATAGACTTTCATACCAAAATGAGTGTGTATGTTATTCCCTATTTAAGCAAAAGGTGATGAGAGTAAGATTCACTTTTCCCCCTCTCACCTCCCCACTTTTCCTCTCCACTGAAAAAGCTTTTTCTTGCCTCTTTTATGAAAGATAGTTTGCCCCATTCCATTTCTCCATTTTTCCTCCCAATCTATTCCTCTCTCACCCCTTAATTTTATTTTTTTAGATATCAGCTCTTCCAATTCAACTCATCAAGCATCTCTGTATGTACTGTGAAAAGTCTCAAGACTTATAAATATCATCTTTCCATGTAGGAATGTAAACAGTTCAACTTTAGTAAGTCCCTTGTGATTTCTCTTTCCTGTTTACCTTTTGATGCTTCTCTTGATTCTTGTGTTTGAAAGGCAAATTTTCTATTCAGCCTGATCTCATCAAGAATGCATGAAAGTCTTCTATTTCATTGAATGACCATTTTTTCTCTGAAGTATTATACTCAGTTTTTCTGGGTAGGTGATTCTTGGTTTTAATTCTAGCTCCTTTGACTTCTGAAATATCGTATTCCAAGTCCTTCAATTCCTTAATGTAGAAATTGCTAGATCTTATAGTATCCCAACTTTATTTCTACAATACTAGAATTGTTTCTTTCTGGATTGCTTATGATATTTTCTCCATGACCTGGGAACTCTGAAATTTGACTACAATATTTGCAGGAATTTTCTTTTTGGGATCTCTTTCATCAGACAATTGGTGTAATCTTTCAATATTTATTTTACCCTTTAGTTCTAGAATATCAGGGAAGTTTTCCTTGATAATTTCATGAAAGATGATGCTTAGGCTCTTTTTTGATCATGGTTTTCAAGCAGTCCCACAATTTTAAAATTATTTCTCCTGGATCTATTTTATAGGTCAGCTGTTTTTCCAATGAGATATTTCACATTGTCTGCTATTTTTTCATTCCTTTGCTTTTGTTTTATAATTTCTTGATTTTTCAAAAAGTCATTAGCTTCCATCTGTTCCATCATAATCTTTAAGGAATGATTTTCTTCAGTGAGCTTTTGGATCTCCTTTTCCATCTGGCCAATTCTACTTTTTATGGCATTCTTCTCCTCATTGCCTTTTTGGATCTCTTTTGCCATTTGGATTAGTCTATTTTTGAAAGTGTTATTTTTTTCAGTATTTTTTGAGTCTCCTTTAGCAAGCTACTGATTTATTTTTCATGAGTGTCTTACGTTGCTCTCATTTCTCTTCTCAATTTTTGCTCTACTTCTCTTACTTGATTTTCAAAATCCATTTTGAGCTCTTCTATGGCCTGAGACCAATTAATATTTTTTCTTGGAGGCTTTGAATTTAGGAGCTTTGACTTTGTTTTCTTTTGTTTGCATGCTTTGGCATTCCTTGTCACCAAAGTAAAGTTCTATAGTCTGATTCTTTTTCTGGTTCTTGCTCATTTCCCCAGCCCTCTACTTGACTTTTGAGCTCTTTGTCAAGGTAGTTTCTCTGCTTCCAGCATGGGTGGGTATGTACTGTCAGCTGCTGGACCTAGATCCCCCACAGTCTGTGGGGCCTAGAGCTCCAGCAACAGTAGCTATGATTGCTTCTACTTCTGTTGCTGTGGATTCCTCCACCCCCTCCACCCTCTGCCATCCTGGGGCTCGGAATGGACCACCCCACTCTCCTACACTAGTCCCCCTGGGTTTTTCCACAGACCTACCAATTTGTATTCAGCTTTTTCGGGTCATGAAATATGGAAACCACCACAGGTGGGAGAGATTCAGTGCCCCCAAGTCCTACTCAGGTTCCTTCTGTGCACTCATGGCCCACACTGGACTGCACTCTGCTTCCAGCATGGTGCAATAGACACTTCCTGGTGACTTTTCAGGTTGTCTTGGACTGGAGATTTACTTCTCTTCATCATTTTGTGGATTCTGCATCTCCAGAATTTCTTTAGAGACATTTTTTACAGGTATTAGAATGGGCTTGGCAGCGGTGTTTTGGAAAGCCCTTGCTGTTACTCTGCCATCTTGACTCTGCCCTCCTCCTCTCTTACTTAAGGGCCAAGTAATTAGCACATCAGTTTTATTTAACTTAACACTGGGTAATTTTTATAAAAGAATAGTTATTTCTCTCATATACAAATATACAAATCTTACCTCCAGCACCACAAGGATTTATCTCCTCTGTAATATCTTGATCTCTGGTTGAAAGAAATGTGGTAGAGTAAGCTTCAAACTTAATTCAGTCATTACACAACACTGATGTCACTAAACTCAAGTTCAAATGTAGAATTGCTACTGGGGTCTGCTAAGCTTGTATTCCAAAAATGTGATAATGAACTACTTCCTCCTTAGGGCAAAACTGTTCCACTGACTGCAATACCCAAATTTTAAGAGAATGAAATACTGGGCAAGGCTCCATTCTCTTCATAACAATGGCTACAAACTCAAATTTTGGAACAATGGAATTCACAAGAGTTTTGCCAATTTTTGAACTCAAAAAAGTCACAGGTTTTACAATTTGTATCTAGAATTAAATAGAATACATTAAAAAGTCAAGGGCTCAGGCTCATTTTTGAGGGTCCATAAGGCCTCAGAGAATAAAGGAGGAAATAAAGTTTTACCCTTAAACCACATTGTCTCACTAGATTGCTAAGCATGAAAGAATTGCCTTCATCTACCAGGTAAGAATACAGCAAAATGAGATGATTGGGTCTGACTAAACTTTGTTTAAAGTTACTCACAGTTCCAACTAAAAAGTAAATAGAAAGAACCCCCAACATACCCTTAGGCTAAGCCAAGAATTATCAGTTACAGAATGTTCTCCAATATATTTCCATCACATGTCATCATGATTTTCCTGGAAAGAGTTTTTTCTAGCCTTTTTCATTCCAGGTGATCTGCCCCTGGTACTCCATTCTTTGCAGGGATCGTGACCTCTCCCACTCCAACCCTCATCAGTTCTGTAATAAATATAGACATTCATCAAGTACTGTTGATTTTGGAGGCATCAGTGGGCTATGATATGGATGCCAATGAACATATTTTATAAATATGGCTATGGAATCTTTGGGGAAAACACAGATAATGTTATTGGGAATTTGTTTAAGAATTTGTTTAATTAAGTTCACAAAGTTGCTATCCTTTGTGAAACACCTGAAATGGTGGAATTTTCCAAGATCCTGAGATCATGGGAAGAGAATAAGCTTGGAAATTAGTTATTAAGAGCTGTACTTTTGACCAGGAATTCCAAAACCAAGTCTAGACCCATACTGAATAAGAGAGTATGGAATATTGACACTGTTAGGAGACTGGTGTGGGATGGAACATTCTCTTCTTTGGGAAGTTATCTGATGCCAATATAGAAATGGACTAAAATTATGAAACATGACTTTAGTACAATTGACCAGTGAGCATGCTGTTCTATGGAAAATCAAGTTTATTATTGGTGGGAAAGCATGATTACTTGGAAAGGAAAACATAACACATGAATAGAAAATTACTTTTCTATGTTAAAAGAATGACAGAGATTGATGCATTAATGAATCTCTAGTTAATTCCTAGAGATATTCTTGGGGATGTGTTTTGGACATTAGTGGTACATTGAAAATGCAAATTTCCTAAGTCGAAGTACTCAAATGTTGGATACCAAGTTTAAATTTGGTGGCAAGGGAAGCACTGATAAACCTATTTAAGATTCTTATCTATTTCCCAATGGGAAATAGAGAAGGCCCCCAACTCATCGTAGCAGCTGTGGAATACAGGAGTCATGAGATATTGACAAGTAATCAAGACTGTGTGTCAAATCTCCACAAGAAAGTATGAATAACTCCTTTATCAATTGAAGAGGATTTTAAGGTCTTGGCCACTGGAAGAAAACAATTAACACCATATACTAATCATACTCCTTGGAACTATCTATAAAAACAGATCCAATCCAAATCCATAAGGGATACCCCTTACAGAATAGAGGGGTGATTTTATCCCCTCATTCCCTCCCAAATTTGTACCCTTGAATATATCAGTATTATTGGAAATTACATCTGGTTGGGAGCAGAAAAACACACTTAAGTAGAGATAAATACAAACACATAAAGAAAATCACACTAGGAAGAAAGTTGCTTCAAAGTGTGACTTCCTTTTGAGAGAAGAGAGTTGGCTATAAATTTAAGGAAGGAGTGTACTCTGTTGAGTTGTCATCCTAATAGTGACAATGTGCCTAAGTGGAATTTTATGCTGACTCTGCAAAAAGAGAAATGATTTCTGGGCCATAAAGTACTAGTGGTTGTGAATTAAATAATTGCTTGAAGTATGACTCACTGATATTGTACTCTAAGTTTACATCTGTTCTTCACATAAATGCCATGTATCTTAAGTGATCTAAATTGTTTCTTCTGTTTTGTTTTTGTAGAGACTTATTTGTACTAGCTGTTCTTACTACAATATCTTAGTAAATATTTTTGATAAAAATTCACTAAATCTACTGTCTAATTGTTCATGGTAAACACATAGATGGGGTCTCATGAGCTACAGTAATAAGAGTAGCCATTGACAGGCTTATCTCTAAACCTAAGAAAAAATGCTACCCAGTTCGACAACTCTAAACCTGTGTGAGAGATCTGGAGATTGAGTTGGAGATGGTGTTATGTGGAAAGTGGCAAATGCCCAAAGAGTGGCACATGAAATCCACCTCATCAACCTTAAACCTCCTTGAAAGTAGTTTTGGAAAATCACTCAGAGACAAGACTTGAATCTTATTTAGAGATTAAGTTGCATGTCAACAATTAGGATTTAAGAATGTAAACTGAGATAGGTCAGTTTGTGAACTTTAAATCCCTATAGTATATTTTTCCAGGTCACGGTGAATGGTTTTTTAACATAAGCTATATGTTTTTGCTAAGATTCTGTTTTAAACTTTTGTTAGTGAACTATAAATCACTTTCTCTAATTTATCTTTCCTTGGTTTTAATATTATGATTATTTGTACCTTATAAAAAGAATGTTGCAGAGTTCCTTTTTCCTCAATTCCTGAACATCCATCAAGTACCTACCATGTGTTTGACACTGTGCAAAACACTTTACAAATATTATTCCGTTTAATTCTCACAAAAATTCTATGAGGTAGTTGCTATTATTATTTCCATTTGAAGAAACTGAGAAAGAAATTAAATGACTTGTTCAGGGTGACAGAGTTTGTAAATTTCTGAGGTCAAATTTGAACTCAAGTCTTCCTGATTCAGAGCTCTATCTATTGTATCATATAGCTGTCATATACACCATGTATATTTATGGGAAAATTAGCTTAGGTTGTTGTTTTTTATGGGGCAGGGATTTTTTATATCAACTGTTCTTCCTGTAACATATCTGTAAATGCCTTTGCTAAAAGCTGTTAGTCTAATTGACTGACGGACCCTTGTGAACTTTAGTGGTAGGAATGGTCATTCACAGGCTTATCCTTAGAATTCATGAAAAGTCACTACCTTAGGCATTCAACAGAAAATCTATGAGTGGAATAGGACAATAGGACAGAAGAAATTCACATTGTTCATGTTTTATTTTGGCAATTGTTTTCCTTCTTCCTCTCTAAAAACAAAGCAAAATAAAATTTATGTTAGCTAATGCATTAGCTAGTTTGTTAGTATTATTTAAAAACTGTTGGTTGTTACATCATTTCTATGGGTTTCTCTACATTTTCCCAAAGATAACATTTGTTTATTTGGTGCTTTTTGGTGATTCGTTAATTTGGTGAATTTGTTTTTTGACTAGTATGCTTTTGTGACTTTTTTTTCTTTTTTATTAACCGTTTTTCATAAATAAAATTTCCCTCTGAGCACTGTTTTAATTGTATCCCTCAAGTTTGACATTCTGTCTCATTTGTATCATTCTTTTTTAGTTATTGTTCATGTACCCGTTGATTATTCATAACATTGTCACTTGGTCTCTATTTGAATCTGTATCCTCTGCTTGTCTTCACATATTTATTAATTTTATTGAATTGTAATATGTAAACGATATGTTTAGTGCATTTAACTTTTTACATTGATTTGTATTTGTGTTCTAGAATGTGATTAATTTTCATAAAAGTATTATGTGACATTGAGAAATATGTACATTATTTAATGCTACTATTCAGAAGACAACACACATCTCCCAAATCTAATCTTTATAACAGTCTGTTCAGCATCATGCTTTCTTTCTTATTAAACTCTGTTAGATTTATCTGAAAGAGGAACATTAAAGCCTCCTACAATTATTTTGTTATCATTTATGTCTTTTTGCAATCTTGTTAACTTTCCATTTATGGATTTAGATTCTATGTTTTTTGTGCATTTATATTTAATATTGACACTGCTTCATTGTCTGTAAAGCCTTTAAGCATAATGTACTTCCTCTGCTGATCCCTCTAGACATTTGTGTATTTTTATTTTTGAAATAATGTATGATATCATAATTACAAATCTGTGTTCTTGGAATTGACTGAAATAAAACAAATTTTATTCTAATCCATCATTTTCTTTTTTTATGTATTTTTTAATGTATATCTTGCACATAGCTAGTTTTGTTATCTTATTTTTTCTCTTTTATTTCATTTTTTGGGGGAGATTAATCAACAAGATTGCAATTATTGATTGATTTGCATTTCTTCCATTTGATCTTTTTGTATTGGTTTCCCCTCTAAACCTGCTTCAGATATTTATTAGCTGGGAAAAGTACTCAACATTTCTGAAAGTGAGCATCTGTTGTATGGTAATAATACTTGTACCTATCTCCTGGTGGGTGATTTTATGAAGATGAAATGAGATACTATAACTAAAAGTCTTTGTAAACCTGAAAGTACCACATGAGTGTGAACTGTTATTACTCTTTCTTTATGAACAATACAAAATTAATTTCTCTGTTGTTATTCCCATGGTTAGTCTTTCTGAACAGGTGCAGTTGATTCTTGGGTGGTAGATAGGTTATCTATCTACACAAAACTTTCCTTCCTGGTAGAAAAGCCCAGATTTCCATTCTCTCAATATAACACTTGAGAACCAATGATCAATTCCATGTCATGATGATGCATTGGAGAAGGATTGTAGTAATTCCCTTCAAATATAAAATTTGAGTGTAGCTTATAATAAGTATTATTTATCAGCATATATCTTGGTTGTTGTTGTTGTTTTCAAGGAGATCCAATTTTATGAATGCAAACTATTTTTGGGAGCAGTATATATTCACATCAATATGTAAACTTCTCAGTAGTTGAGTGCTTTGTTTTTCAAAGACAAGGCTGAATTTGATAGATATTTTAAAATGAATGCTTCTACACTGCTATTTAAAAAAATTATTTCATATATTTTTGTATTTCACCCATTCTTAGTCATCATCTACTTAAAGGTACTTTTTATTGAATTTTTAACTGTCAAGCTTGTCTTTCTATGGAGAGTGGAGAGGTTGCTATGGAGAGGTACATGTTGCTATGGGACTTGTGTGTCGGAACAGAAAGCAAAATGGTAATGGCCATGTCAATTTCGATTAAAAAAATAACAACCCTCAACAGCTTCATTAAAAAAGGGAACTTTTGTTTCCTGTAGCTTCCTTCTTTCTTTTCATTATGCAACCATAACTGAGCAAGAGAAATATTGGATTTTTTTAAGTCCATGCAGAAAATGAGGCTGGCTGCACCCATCATTACTGGAGAGAAAAAGAGTTCACACCACTTTGTTTGAACAGTCCTGGTATGTCTACCATTCTCCCAATTGGACACTTTAGAACTTTGTCCTTCTTGTTTGTACACTTTGAATTGAGGATGTTTTTTCAGTGACATTGAAGACAGAAGCACATAAAAGAGATTGGTATTTTGGAACTTTTCTTGGGTGGCAGAGCATAAGGACATAACCTTCACAGTAAGAGTTAATCTCATCTTTAGCTCCTGCTGACTACCATGTGGTTTACGGACAATTCAATTATACCCAGAATAATACTGGCTATCACACTAAGAAGAATCTCTTTCCAAGAGGATTAGAAAGAGTCACAAATAGACTACTTTGCTCATACATATATTGATTAATTTAGATGAATAATAATACTAGCTTTTAGATTGTGTTTTATGGTTTGCAAAGTACTTTAGAAACATTTTCTCATTTGATCTTCACAACCACCCTTTGACTTAGGTACCTACATTATCCCCATTTTACAGATGAGGAAACATACTGCACAAGGAATTCCCTCTATAATATCTCCCCAAATAATAACCCAATATCTAAATAAATACCTCCAATGCTAGGATGTTCACTTTGAGTCAGTGCTACACAATGAATGGACAACTGGACTTGAAGTTAAGAAGACCTAAGTTTAAATATGCCTCATCCATACTAGCTTCAGGGCTAGTAAATGATCCAGGGCAAACTCTCTAATCTTTCTAATTCTTAGTTTTCTCATTTATAAAATGAGGATGACAATACCATCTACCTCATAGGGTAACTATAATAGTAAGGCAATGTGTGCAAATCACTTTACAATCCTTAGATTTCTTTCTTTATATCAGCTTTTATTATTACGTGCTGAGGCTGTTGATTTTGTATAGCTCTGATTTTTAAGTTTCCCCTGAACCTAGCTGCATTCTTCTCTCTCTCTCTCTCTCTCTCTCTCTCTCTCTCTCTCTCTCTCTCTCTCTCTCTCTCTCTCTCTCTCTCTCTCTCTCTCTCTCTCTCCCCTCTCCAATTCAATTAAAGCAAATAACCCATTTCCAGATCAGCCCCAAATGCCTTCATCACAGAAGTAACCCCTTTGGAAATATGTGGCAACTCTTTCTCTGGGGTCTGCAGGCCCTGCCTCTTTAATAACCATATGAATAACTAATGAAGGTCCAGAAAAGTAAGTTCTTAAAACTGAAATCCTCAGCATGGTGACATATCTTAACATTAGAAATAAATATTATTTTATCAGTGGAAAAACCATGAAAAAAGAAGTACTATATCTGTTTTGGTGCTAAACCCAAAACATCAGGGAACTTTTTCATCTGAGTTACAGCTGAAATCTCCTTTATTTTTTGTCTCTACCATTGAAATGTGAGTTCCTTGAGAACAGGAAGTGTCTTCACTTTTCTACTCATAATCTTCAGAGTTGGGCGCAGTGCTTTGCATAGATCCTTATTAATTCATTCATAGTATATAGAAATCCTTCTTTGTTAGTAGAAGATCTGAATTCAAGGCAATTCCATGACAAATACTGACTATGTGAGCCTGGGCAAATAACATCAGTGGGTGTGCAAAAATATAACTTGCAGAACAATTGTCAATCTGCATGCATAAGTGGGATTTCCTCCTCAGGACTTCTCTATACTAATGAAATCACAAATCCAGATAAAGCAAAAAAAAAATCAATAAATATTATTTATTAAACACCCATTGTTGCAAGGTGCTGTTAGGAAATTTAGAATCAAAAGTAAAAAAAAGTGATAACGGAACTTGCATGGTGACCTTGTAAGTGGTCAAGGATGTGTATGTGAAAGATATTTTAGAGATAGAATGAATAGGACTTGGCAACTGGATATAGACAATGAGCATAGGCAAGAAAAGAGAATAAGCTTTTATATAACACCAACTATGTGTCAGACACTGAGCTAAAACTTTTACTAATATTACTTCATTTGATCTTCACAACAATCTTGCTAGAGGATGCTGTTATTAACCCCGTTATATAGTTGAGGAAACTGAGGTAATTGAATTACATAGGGTCATATGATTAGTGAATGTTTAAGGTCATATTTGAATTCAGGACAACCTGTAGATTTTATCACCTCAACTTAAGGCCAAGTTAATTTACTTTATCCTTTTATCACACACACACACAAACACACACATTAACACACACTATTAACTAGAATAGATCACAGTTAACTAATATGTATCTTTTATACAAAGGTAGAACTGAAATTGGAGATAGTATAGAGATTAGGGTAGAAAAAAAGAATACAGAAAAATAAATTAATTCTTCAATCTGGAAGCAAGATAAAATCTCAGCTAAATCAAAGACAGAATGTTCTCACCAGAGTATTTTGGGCTTAGAAGTCTCTAGGGGTAGAGATGCTGAAAAGCAAGAAACAATTGGGGTAGAGGGAGGACAGCTTTCCCTACACTTCTGAAACTGCTTAGACTCCTGACTAATCCAAAGTTCACACCTTCTGTCTTGCCCCATCTCTTCAACTCTGCCATTCTATTTTCCTGAAGTGTCTTACCTTCACATACATCATATAAAGAAACACTGGGAGAGATTTCTCAGCTAGACAGAAGTCAAATCTCCCTGCCTCTCTCATATATGTAACCGCTGCATCAAACACCATCCTTCTGGCAACCACCAAAGCTCCCTGAGGCATGAATGGGTCTACACCAGAGACAGCTTTTCCTTCTCTAGTAGCAGAAATATTACAGACCCCCTGTACGATGAAATGTAAAATCCCATTTGGCATTCAAAGACCTTCATGACATATCTTCCATCTCTCTAGGTTTATACCGCTTCCCCTCCCGAACACATATTCTGTGAACCAGTCACACTGTCTTCCTCAACTATAGACATTTTGACGTGCTGTCCCCCATACTTTCAATACTTTCCCTTCTCATCTTCACTTCCAGTTTCCTTCATCTCCAAGCCAAAATTTCACCTTTCACAGGAAGCCTTTTCTGATCTCTTAATCTTAGTGAATTTTCTCTATTGAATATCTCCAGTTTCTCCTGCATATAACTTACTAGTACATAGTTGTCTGTATGTTGTCTTCCCCATTAGAATGTAAGATTCTTCGGAATTGAGATTATTTTTAATATTTCTTTGTATCGCCAGTTCTTAGCATAGATCCTGGAACACAGTAAGAACTTTAAAAATATTTATTGTCAGACTGACCTTTGCTGATGGATTTCAAAGTTGGCAGATGTTGTCTGAGGACCTCATGAAATTTAAAGGTGCTGATTGCTTTCACTTCCTAGCCAAGTCAGGTGTGTATTACAGTGCCTTCCATTAACAAGAAGCTGATTTATTTTTTTAAAAATTGGTTTTGTTCCCATTTTCTTTGTTTTGGGGGGAGATGGTAGTGTAGGTGATGTGGAAGGCAATAAGGTAAAGGTATGGAGTCATAGGAAGACCAGGTTAATGCCTAGGAGCTGTGACAGATTACTAACCTATTTCTTCAAGTATAAGAGAGCTGAGGTTTAGGATAAAGACATTTGTGGTTAGATTCCTGAGTTTGTAAATATCTGTGAATTTGATCAGGAAATACCTAGTGGACTAGTATTCAAGGCTTAACTGAACTCATATCCTATGCTAGTTTCATGGACTTCTTCTGAAATAGTGGAGAAAAAGGGCCAATAAGAATTATACTAGGAATTGGAATGAAAACTTGACCCTGAGTTGTATGTTTTAAATGATGTTTGATTAAACAAACATTTATTATGTGTAAGGAACTCTACTAGGTACTTTGCAAACAAAGATGAAAAATATTTTTTTTTCTCTTCGTTAAATCAGTTTATAACCAAAGGTGTAGATAAAGGGGGCAAATATGCCATGCAAAAATATGAACATAACACAGTATATAACCAAATAAGAACAAAGGTGAGAGTCAAAGAGTTATAAAGAAATAGGAGAAAATATTGGAGTTTTCTTTGGTAGCTGTGCTGAAGGTGGCAAGAGAATAGAGAAGGATTCATAAAGATTAAGGATATGACCTTGACCTTGAAGGAAGAGTATTCCAATAGGAAGATAAGAAAAAGGAGGCCTCCAAGGCATAGGGATGGATAGCTCACTTAATTGCATGTTTAGGATAAAGTGGGAGAGCATCTAGAAACAACACAAAATTTAGTACAAGAAAGGGAATTTCGATACTTAGAACTGGGATTTCACTTATTTATGCACTATCCACATCTTGTAGAGACTTAAAGTGTTGTTATGATGAAAAATGCTTGATCCAGTCAATTTTCTGGTGATGAACCTCTCTGAACTTATGTGTTCCTATTTCCCGAGAAGACACTCCATCTATTAGAAAAAGAGTAAGTTTAAGAATGTTCAAATCATACTTGAAATAGAGACACATTCAACTAATACAGATAAAATGAGACATTTTCTTTATGTAAGAAACAACTTCAAAGAGCATAATTCCTGGCAGCAGAGAATGAATCTGATTTTGATCAAAATACGGTCCTGACAATCAAAAATTAAATGCAGAAATATCTCCCTGAAGAAAGGACTTTTTTTTACTTTTAGCACTGTAGTACCAGAGTTGTACATTGTTTTGTCACACATATTACTCATGTATGTACCTAAAAGCTATCATGTTTAAGCTGTACTCACTCTTCCCTATTGATACTGTATGTTTTTGTGGGAAAGTGATCCCACATTCCTAGGGGAAGGATTTTTTTAAACTACTGTTTTTACTATCTATATCTCAATGCCTTTTCTAAGAACTGTCTCCACTAACTGATTGTCAGATGGAAAGAAGACCACTGGGGAAAATGGGATGCAGTTTTAGGAATCTAGACCCACAGGGTAAACTAGACTAGAGTACAACACTACCCACAATAAAATAATGATAGACTCAGTTTAAGATAATTAGATCTGCAAATCAGCAAGCTAGTCTACTAGTTAAAATTAGCTTTATTGACTACCTGTCATTGAGCAACAAGAACAAAAAAAAGATGTTGAGGAAACCAAAGAAGTACAATAAATTATTAAAGTTCAATGGATGCACCTTGTTATTTAAGGGATTTGAACCTACTCTGAAAACATTAATTGATTAATATTATGGGCAGAATTTACAAGTTTGACTGAGGAAAAAATATACAGAGTAATTACTGTGGCCTTGACCCCCATTTAAAAAATTAACAGAAAGGTAAACAGAAGAGGAAACATGAAACTGAACAAATGAATGCAGAAAACTGAGCTAAAAGATTTAGGGCATTTTCTAAATGGGACTACTAAAGAATATATGTATTTCTTCATGCCACATAGAATTTTTTCAAAAGTAAGTTCATTTATTAAGACACAGAAATTGCATGCACATATAAATGTTAAGAGGCAGACAAAGTAGACATATCCTTTATAAAAAATTTCACAATGAAAATAATAATCAATTCAGGTGGCACAAAACAAGACATATACCAAAATTAATTATTTACAGTGAAATTCAGAGTAAAAGACAGGTCAAAGAAATCATAGAAACAATAATTATGTCAAGAAAAATTATAATTATTAAATAACATATCAAATTTCTGACATACGGCAATGCCTTCTTCAGGGGAAACTTTTTATTTCCAAATATACATATTAATAATTAAAGGACTCAATACAAATTTAGAAATTAGAAAGTTAACAAATAAGCAAATCTAAAATAAACACAAAATAGGACATTGACAATTGAAGTAGAATAGATATATCAGAAACAAAAAAGACTAGAGAAATGATAAATAAATCTACAAGCTGGTCCTTTGAAAAGACTAACAGCAATGATAAATCTTTAGCCAAGCTGATTAAAAGATAATAAAGATATGCTGATATCAAGTGGAGAAATACTCACAACAAAATAAAAATATTAATATCACAATCTACTAGACATGATTAATAAAACTGAGAATAGAAAAGAGAATACCTTCAAAATATTATATGCAAATTGCAAAGAATAGAGAGATCTTACATAACCCAGTAGAACAAAATGAAATAGAGCTAGCTGTAAAGGAAATATCAAAGAAAAAGAAACCTGTCTGATCTTTTTTAAAGCATTCTTTTCCTCATTGGCTTTTTGAACCTCTTTTGCCATTTGAGTTAGTCTATTTTTAAGGGTGTTATTTGCTGCAGCAATTTTTTGGATCTCCTTTAGCAAGTTATTGATTACTTTTTGTGATTTTCTTGCATTGCTCTCATTTCTCTTCCCAATTTTTCCTCCATCTCTCTTACTTGATTTTCAAAATCCTTTTTGAATTCTTCCATGGACTGAGACCATTGCATATTTATTTCAGAGGTTTTGGATGCAGAAGCTTTGACTTTTATTTCTTCCTCTCATGATATGCATTGTTCTATCTCATCTGAAAGGATGGAAGAAAATATCTGTTCACCAAGAAAGTAACCTTCTATAGTCTTATTTTTTCCCCTTTTTGGGGCATTTTTTTCTAGCAACTTATTTGAATTTTGATTCCTTAGTCAAGAGGAGGATATACTTTAGGGACCTATAAGTTCTCAGTTCCCCTAAGATGGCACAATCAAGAGAGAAGAGTTACTCCTCTCCTGTTCTGTGCTCTGGTCTAGGAGCTACTTCAAGCTTTTCTGGCCAGAATCTGGGAGTAGAATTCCTTGTCTAGAGCCTCACCAGCTCCACCACATCAGTACTCTTCCTTACCCCCAGACTGCCAATCAGGGCTGAGACCCAAATCAGTGGCTCAATAACCGCAGTATCTTTAGGCTGAAGGCTCCAAAAATGAATACTGCTGCAGTGGCTGCTACTGGCAGGGCTACACTGCATTCATTTCTCACTTAGGTGAATGAGTTTTCTCACTGTCCTTTGAAGCTGCATTTGGTGTTTGTGGATTGAGCAATCTGGGAACTACAGCTGCTGCCTGGGATTCCTCCTCCTGAAGCCTGCTCTGGCCCAGTTCCTGATGCACATGGCCAAGGCTAGGCTGTGCTCTGCTCTGTGCTTGGTGCAATAGACCTTTCCTGTCAGTCTTCCAGGCTGTTTTGGGCTGGAAATTTCTTTCACTGTGTCGTTTTGTGGCTTCTACTGCTCTATAATTTGTTTACAGGTATTTTATGGGCTATGGGGTAGAACTTTTACAGGTCTGTCCTTCTACTCTGGCAACTTGGATCTGCCCCCAAAAGTGTCTGGTCTTGATGGATTGATGAGAGAATTATATTAGAAACATAAATAGCAATTAAGTATCAATAAATTATTCCAGAAAATTGAGAAATGCCCTATCAGATTATTTTGTGAGACAAGTATAGTTCAACACCTAAAGAAGAAAAGAAAAATACAAAGAACACATGTATGTCAATATCATTTATAACTATTGATGTATAAAATTTCAATAAAATCTTATCAGAATATAACAATTCATCGAAAAAAATCATTCATTACAACCGTGTTGGATTTACTTCAGTAAAGCAAGGTTGTATCAACATTAGAAATATAAGCAACATAACTGAGTACATTAAAAACATAAATAACACAAAACCACTGGGTTCCTTTACCAAATACATTAAATATCTCTGATAAAGGACAACAGTCACTTATAATAAAACTCTACAAAGTATAAGCAGAGAAAGGTATTTATGATATCCTAAAACACATCAACCAAAAACAAACAATACATGGAATGGAAATATATTACAAACTTTTCTACTAAATTCGATAGTAAAACAATAATTCCTACTGTCATCTCAATAGATGAAGAAAGACTTTTGACAAAATACATCACCCATTCCTATTGAAAACAGTGGAGAGCATAGGAACAAATGGAGCCTTCCTTAAAATAATAAGTATTATCTACCTAAACCCATCACCAAGCGTTATATGGAATGGGAATAAGCTAGATGCATTTCCAATAAGATCAAGAGTTAAACAAGGATGTCCATTATCACCACTATTATTCAATATGCTACTAGAAATGTTAGCTTTAGCAATGAGTAGAAAAAAGTGAAGGAATTAGAAAAGGCAAAGAAAAAACCAAGTTATCACTCTTTGCAGATGATATGATATGCTTAAAGAATCCTAAAGAATCAAGTACAAAAATTACTTGAAATAATAAACAACTTCAGCAAACTTACAGCATACAAAATAAAACCACATACATCATTTGCATTTGTATATATTGCTAACAAAGTCTAGGAGCAAGAGTTAGAAAGAGAAATTCTGTTTAAAGTTACTGTAGATGCTGTGAAATATTTGGAAGTCACCCTGCCAAAACAAACCCAGGGACTATAATGAACACAATCACAAAACACTTTTCACACAAATGAAAGTCAGATCTAAATATCTGAAAAACATATCAGTTGCTTGTGGGCAGATGGATCTAATGTAATAAAAATGATAATTGTACCTTTATTAATTTATTCAGTGCCATACCAATCAAACTACCAAAAATTATAGAGCTAGAAAAATAATACAAAAATTCATCTGGAAGAAGAAAATGTCCCGAATACCAAGGGAATTAATGAAAAGAAAAACTAGGGAAGATGGCCTAACCATACATAGATCTTGAATTTTATTATAAACCAGCAATTGTCAAAACCACTGGGTACTGGTTAAGAAATCGAGGGGTAGATCACTGGAATACGTTAGGTACCAAGAAAGAGCAATCAATGACTATAGCAGTCTACTGTTTGATTAACCCAAGGATCATAGCTTCTGGCATAAGAACTGTTTAAGAAAAATTGCTCAGAAAATTGTAAAATAGTGTGGCATAAACTGGGCATAAACTATTGTCTGACCCCATATACCAGAATGAAGCCAAAACTGGTACATGATCTAGGAATAAAGGCTGATACTATAAACAAAGGGAGCAAGGCATGGATTATTTGTCAGATTTATGGAGAATGTAGGTATATATGACCAAACAAGAGATACGGAACATTATGAAATGAAAAATAGATAACTTTAATTGCATTAAATTGAAACGAAGTCAGTACAACCAAGATTAGGAGGGAAGCAGAAAACCGGGAGAGGATTTTTACAACTAGTGTCTGTGATAAAGGCTTCATTTCTAAAGTATATAGAGAACTGAGTCAAATTTACAGAAACACAAGTGATTCCCTAACTGATAAATGGTCAAAGGATCAGAAGAAGCAGTTTTCAGAGGAAGAAATTAAAGCTATTCATATAGTCATATGAACAAATACTCTAAATCACTGTTGATTAGAGAGATGCAAATCAAAACATCTCTGAGGTATTACATCATATCTATCAGATTGACTAACATGATAAAACAGGAAGATGATAAACGTTGGAGAAGATGTGGAAGAGTTGGAACACTAATTCATTGTTGTTGGAGCTGTGAGTTGATCCCACCATTCTGGAGAACACTGGAATTATACCCAAAGGACTATAAAATAAATACCCAAAGGACTATAAAAATGCTTATCCTTTGAACTTGTAATACCACTTCTATACCAGCAGATTGCCAGGAGACAAAATCGCTTCCTTCTGAACTGTCTTAGGAAGATTCTGAGGATCACCTGGCAGTGTAAGGTACCAGATACTGAAGTCCTTTCTTGAGTTAACTGCCAAGTATTCAAACATGCTTCAGAGAGTTCAACTCCAATGGGCTGGCCAGATTTGTGTGAATGTAAAGTGTATGCTTGCCAAAAAGATTATTTTATGGAGAACTTTTTTTTTCATTTTTTATTTTATTTATTTATAAATGTTCTACAATCACTTCCTTAAAATTAAGATTTTAT
>CM053769.1:403101437-403126413 GCA_028658325.1 Potorous gilbertii
CAAGAACTGGAAATCAAGGAGATGCCCATCAATTGGGGAATGGCTTAATAAATTATGGTATATGAATGTAATGGAGTACTATTGCGCCATAAGAAATGATGAACAAGAAGACTTCAGGGAGGCCTGGAAAGACTTATTTTATGGAGAACTTGTATGGAGCAGGTGATCACATGGTGACCAGAAGAAATGATACAAGGATACTCTTAATGTGTCTCTCAAGAACTTTGGATTTGACTGTGTAACATGGAAGACACTGGCATAGGATCACTCGTCATGGCATGCCCACATAAGGAAAGGTGCTATGCTCTTTGAGCAAAGCAGAATTGAGACAGCACAAAGTAAATGCAGGATGCACAAATTTGAGATATCTTCCCCAAATATTCAAACAGACTATCTGTGCCCAACTTGTGCTAGAGTATTTCAAGTTCATATTGGTCTGATCAACCACAGTCAGACACACTGAAATTTCACTTTACAGTGGTGATGTCATTTTGGCCCTCTTTGAAGATAAAGGACAACAACTAACCAACCTCTTCTAGGGCTGTATTCTAAAGAGATCATAGAAATGTGGAAAGGACTCATATGTATAAAAATATTTTTAGCTGCTCTTTTTGAGGTGACCAAGAATTGGGAATTGAGGAGATGCCCATCATAGGGAATGGCTGAACAAGTTATGGTATATGAATATAATGGAATGCTTTAATGCTATAAGAAATTATGGGCAGGCAGATTTCACAAAATCCTGGGAAAGATTTATATGAACTGACACTATTGTATATAGTTATAGCCTCATTGTATGATGACTAACTTTGATAGACTTGGCCCTTCTCAGCATTACAGGCTTCTAGACAACTCCAAGAGGCTCATGATGGAAAATGCTATCCATATCCATAGAAAGAAGATAGAAATATACTATTTTCTCTCTTTCTTATTTTGTTTCTTCTTTCTCATGGTTCATTTCATTGATTATAATTCTTCTTTGAAACATGACTAATGTGAAGATATTTTTAATGTGAACGTGTATGTTGAGTCAATATCAGATTGAAAGTCATCTTGGGGAGGGAGGAGAGAACGGAAGGGGAGAAAATTAGCTTGTCAAACTGAATGTTGTAAACTAAAAATTAATAATAAGAAAAGCTTATGGTAGTAAATGCTGAAAACAAAAGTTCAATAAATTAATTGGAAAAAAATCATAAAATACAGGCATGGCTCCAAAAAAGAGATATGAGAAGATGCCCTTCCCTTCTTCTATGAAATGGTGGGGAATTCATGGATATGGAATATAACATATATTTCAAGCTTTTAAAAAATATATTGGTTGGTTTTACTGATAATTTTCTTCTTCCTCTTTATAAAATATTTGTTGAATGGGCAGATTCTGTGGGAATTGCTGGAAGGAGATACTGAAAGATAGTTTAGTAATGTAAAATCAAAATCTACCAGAAAATTGATTGTTGCCTGAGACAATTAAAGCTAGCAAAAAAGAAGTGACAATTGTAGATCATAATTTGAATTGACAAGGTTTTAGTGTATCTTATCCACTGACTATGGAAGCTCTTGGAAGCAAGTATATTGGTAATAAGCCTATTTATTGCCAGGTTGATTTTGGTTTGAATGTTCTCAAATGATTATTTGCTATATCATAGATGAAACATAAATATTTAATTGAATTATCCTACTAATGTAAAGCTGTTTGATAAGTATACTAATGATAAAAACAATGTATGATTTTACTTTATTGTGGAGTCAAGTAATTGATATTTGAAATAAAATAAAGATCATATTGCTATGTGCTTGGATATTCAGTTATTATTTCTGCTTATACTGTTGATACAGCTATGTTCAATTTTCAAGAATGTTATTCCTATCCATCTCTATGGTGGGAGATAGAAGGAGGGAAGAACAAAAGAAATTTACCTAATAACTTTTTTTGCATATTTGAAAGGAGTAGCAAGTTGTGCATAGTATATTTGCAGTTTCATGTGTCATCATCTTTTTGTTGTACTATGTTATGAAAATGCTTGTTTTATTCCATAAAATAAAATAAGAATATTATTCCTTTTTTGAGTGATTCATTTAAAATAAATGATGATTAGTGCCATGGTATTTGCAATATTTTATCTGCAAATCCACTTCTATAGTATTGTGCATCCAGAAATTACTTATTGTTCTTTTACACAATATATTGTTTTACTTAACATTCACTGAAATATATGCATTGTATTTTTTAAACAAACAAAAAAAGTGACAGATTTTTAGCAAGATGTTGGAGAGAATAATTGTTTCTCTGAAAAAGTCCTATCTCCAAACATCTAACTTCAAAGAGACATACCACAAATATAATCATTAAATTACAAAAAGAAAAGAAATGAAACACTATACAATATTAAGACTTCTAAAATAGCAGAGGAAGGCTGCATGGAAGGTTGCATTCTTTCTATTTGTTCCTAATCCATAACTGACCACAGTGGGCTGGCATTTAGGGCTTTGACCTATGGCTGCTTTTAGCCTGTCCTCTCTCAGAAATGAACCAATAGGACTCTAATCCACACCCTATTGTTTTAGAAGAGCACTGAACTCATTCAGTCCATAACAAAGAAATTAATTTTACAGAGTAGAAGGGACACTTGGTACTACAAAGCTTATGAAAATGAAAAAGACTTCATTGAGGGAAAAGGAAGTCATGAACTCAATTTATGTCACCTCTCATAATTTTCATATCTTAAAGACCCAGGCAGATCCTTCCACTCATGGTGGCCCCTGAAATAGGAGGTAATTGGACATAGTTAATCCAGGTGGCCTGGACAGGATAAACTGGCACTGGATTAGGGAGGTCCTAAACAATAAGAGGCCATTATGCAATACTATCTGTAAAAGAAAAGAGGCTGGGAGAGAAAAGTAGAGGACAAACCTATCCTCCCAAACAGATAAACTGAAGTTAATATTTGTAAGGAGAAAGGGGAAATAATGAACACTCTAGAAGAGGAAACCACACACTAAATAAATAAATAAAGTATGTAAAGGAAGATAACAAAAAATGCAGATGTGTGAGAAATAAAAGAATGACTTTAAGAAACACTGGACCATTTCAGAAGAGAAATAACATTTCTAAAAGAATCTGGCATTTTTACCAAAGGCAGTATGGCATAGCGTATAGAGATTTACCATCAAAACCAGGACACACTGAATGTGTGTCCTACCTGAGACGTATTGGCTCTTTTATCCTGGGCAAGTCACTTAAACTCTCAGTACTGTAGATAACTACCCAAGACTTTAAGACACAATGAAGGGAACTATCTTCATTGGTAGAGAAAATGTCTTCATCTAGGAGTTTCCTATCCTAATGAAATCACAAGTTCAGTCCCTATCTCTCATGTTGGAAAGCAAGGCAAAATTTAAGATCAAAATCAGAACTCTCAAAAGATGAATGAGAAAGCAAGAAAGTAAATAATGCAGAACACACAGAAAAGAATTTTGTAATCGTAGCTCCTCTAAAAAACAGTAGCATATGAAATTCAGATATTCCTTACCCTTATGTTTCTGGTGTTAAGGACCTTAGCACCCTACATATAACATAACTTTATCCTAACATCTTAACATAAGCCTTGCACAAGTAAATCTTTTATCGAAGGACTATTGTTTTGAATTGAATTAAGATGTAAAAGTATATTTTCTTATATTGAAATTGAATCTCTCCTTGAAGATCCCACTTTTACATTGAGGTTAAGTAACTTGACTAGAATAACTGTACTTAAAAAGTATCAGAGACAGAACAAGAACTTATATCATGTGTATCAGTGCTTCTTAAATTTTTTCCACTCATTACCCCTTTTCACTGGAGAAATTTTTATGTGACCCTGGGTATAGGTATGTAAAATGGGTATACAAATCAAACATTTATTGATAATAAATCATAAAGAAATTTATTTTAAAACAATTAGTTGATAAGTATATAATTTTACCATTTATTAAAGAGAAAGCAAATTTGCATATTAATAAGATGAAAGTACTTGTTTATTTCTAAAGAAAGAGTCAAATCTTGGCAGAATATTTGATACTGCAGAGTGCAGAGCATTTTCAAAGTTTTTCAGAGTTGTTAATTATTTTGATTTTATAATTATCGATGTGAGAAGGCAGTGTTATATGAAATATGTAGAACAAAATGGGAGAAGTATGTTTAGGACCATTTCAGAAATTGTTGGAAATTCTTCCTAATACCTAGCTAAAATTCATTTAATGATTTTGTATGTACAGTAAAAACACTGCAATTCATGACACAAAATACTTTAGGGTCTGAGCCAAGGACTTTCTGGCAGTGTTCATTTGTGTTCTGTGATGTGATGGCATGCTCAGTGCAAAATGCAAATGTCGTGTTCAGAACCAAGGTTGCAGTGAAGTCTCGTGATGCAATATGGGCAAGTGCTGCTAGAAACACCTTGTATTCATTATACATTTGATTTTGAATTAATTTTTGTTTGATGTGCATCCAGAAACCTATTAGTGTAGTCAATTATTTTTCAACCTCCCACATTCAGTTACACAGCTCCATGTGGAGTTGCGACCCACACTTTAAGAAGCACTATTAAAATCTGTATTCTCCCACTAAAGGTTGTTGACTTATTCACAACATTCCTGAGATCCTTTTTATTAGAAACTGACTTTAATTTAGTTCCATGCTTTTTAACCTGAAGTTCATTGATCCACAAGTTTCCATGGATAGATATCAAGCAGTCCAAGAATTTCCTCTTTATTATTTTAATAACTGTATTTCAATATATTTAGTTTGCTTTGTAATGGTATGAATTTTATTTTATTCATCCAAATACATTACTATGACGAGTCCACAGTCCACCAACCTGCCAAGGGGATTCATGTTGTAAATAATAATAAAAAAAGGTTAAGAAACCTTGTCTAGCGCTAGGGACACAATTAAAAATTGCATTTGACAGTCATAAATTTATAATCAACAAGCATTTATTAGGTACTCACCGTATGTCAGATATTTTGTTAAATGCTGGAAGTACAGAGAAAATAGCAAAACAGTCTCCCCATCATTCATTAAGTGGTTCTGGTTTTTGGAGACAATGGAAAAAAACTCTGACTACAAGTGGCTTATCAGGCAAGGTCTAAGTTTTAGGTCAATATCATGTTGAGATCACAAGGTAATGATGTCAGTTTTCTTCTGTGCCTTGGAAATTATCTGCATTCAACTCTCAAAGAGGATTTCAGATATGTTGGCTTTGGTACTTTAATTAAAATGAAAATACATCTTTGATGAAAGGGTACTTTGTGAAAAGAGATTATATTTGAAAATGCTTAACATAATTCTCTCCTATAACATTTAGAACCTTAAGTTCTATTAAGTTTAATAGCTAGTTAAAAATCAATTTCCTTACTTTTTAGTCACTTTTTCTATAGACAGGTGCATAAACTCTTTTCTGCTTCCCTTTCTAATCTAGAATCTGTTTCAGAGAGAGTCATAAACATGGAGAACATCAAAATTTGAAAAGGCATCAGGATAATATGTCAAAAATGTCAGTGCTGGAAAGTCCACAGAATCATATAATATTTATTAATGTGTACATGCAGCTTTCAGGTTTGCAAATCATGTGTGCATTTAAATATCTATTTATTTGGGATTGTAGACTCAAAATTGAAAGGGATCTTACCGTCTATGATCCTAGATAAATAGATGCATGCATGCATATATGGATGAATTTATACATATGTTTACACATACATGTATATATCACCCTGCCTTTATTTTGCCCCCATTTTATTTTCCTCATTTGTTATTATGGTGTTCTGCTCATATGGTGAGATGCACATGTATATACACACATATATCTACATATGCAGATATATATATATACACATATATACATAATACATATATATTGAGAGTTTTATATATATTTATGTAAGAATAAATAATAGATGCATGTACACATATTTATAGTTATTTTTATGCATAAACACACAGTATGTGCATATATCCATATGCATGTGAATATACATACATGAGAAATCAATGGATACACACATACTTATAAATTCAAACATGCAATACAGTACATATATATATATATATAAACATGTATATACTTGTGTATACACGCATATCAGTATCGATAGTTTCAGTTTCATCTTGGAGAAGAGGTATGTTTTTCCCCCACTAAGTATTAAATTTTTCTACAGAGTGTATCATTTTACTTATCCTCTTCCCTCTTCCAAAAATCACCTCTGCCTTTTGCTCTCAGGATTCAATTCTTTTTCAGTCTGACATCATCATTCCTTCCAACTAGAGAAAGAGTTGGGGGGAGGGGGTGGATACAGAAGATGGCAAAAGAGGAAGGAGAAAAAAATATCCTTCCCTGCCAACAGAAATACCTTTAAGTGTAACATAATTACCATCTCTCAACCCCCCCCCTCCTTATTCCCCCAAGGAACAATTCAACAAACCCTACAACATACACTTAAATCTTCAACTTCTACAAGTTACTATGTGCAGATGGGAACGATTTGATTAAAATTACAGTGCTTTAGGTTCAACTTCACCTATTAAGAAAAAAAAAGCATACGATCTCATGCTGGACTTATCACACACCCCCTTTATTACCCCTACTTCCCCCCCAATCCCCTTTCCTCGGAACTAACTAGGCCACAGTAATTACTGAGGGGGCCTGCTGAGCTCCCTGAATAGGCCCCCTGGAGGGGTATTTTCCTGTTACCTGTCTTTGTAGGGATGTTGACATCAACATAAATGGTAACTGTGCCAGCTGGTTATTTATTTATTTTTTAATATTTATTTTTTTCAAAAGCCTCAGAAAAGGAAAGGTAGAAAGAAAGGAGCAGGAACACACTTAATATAAGTAAAATCACAGAATCTCTAAGCACAAACTATCTCTGAGGCATCCTGTTTCAAAGTATATCTGACCAAGAATTCCACTTAAAATGTTCTCAATAAGAGGTCACCCAGTTTCCAATAGAAAGCATCTAGTACATGTGTAGGGAGTAGGGGGTGAATGTGTAGGTTTTTGAGGGGGGAATTCAATATCTTCTTTTTTATTCCATGCCCCCAAACTTTCAGCATACTGCCTGGGACATAGCAAGTACTTAATAAACACTTGTTGCTTAACTGACTCATGCAAATTATTCCTTTATTTTGTGTGTGTGTGTGTGTGTGTGTGTGTGTTAAGGCCAGATCTCCTTATTTTCATCTAACCTGGAATTTTATCATGGTCTATTCGTGGACCCAATCCCATTCTGATCTATATAGAAAGCTTGACCTACACCTTTCTTACCTGATCTGGTTCATCTCTCCTTAAGCAATGGTACTCTTGCTTGCTACTATGAAACACTCTAAAACTTTAAGTTGAAAAGAAGCACAAACTTGCATTGAAAGCACAATTTTTTTTCATCTGGGATTATATATATATATATATATATATATATATATATATATATATATATATATATATGTATATATGTCAAAGAAATTACAAGTTCAATCCCTATCCATATTTCTCTGGTTCTACCTGCTATTAAACCCATTATCATCACTGCTCTTGAATAGAATAGATTATAATTTTCAAGTTAAAGAGGAACTCATACAACATTTTATTAATCATTTGACATACATGAATGACATGAAGTTATACAGCTCCATGAAAAACACATTAAACAGCTACTCCGTCTAGTAGAACCTTTCTCCAACAACATCAAAATGCCATTTGGACTTGACAAGTATAAAATTCTTGTTTCACATTCTTAACATGGCAAGGAAGAATAAAGACTAAAGACTTTGAACTTGCATCCAAAGGTAAAATTGAACCAATGGGTAAAGGCAATACCTACGAAGATATTGTTCTCCAGGCAAGAAACATTCAGTATAAATTTATGAAGGAGAAAGCTGGGGCTGTGTATTTTAAGAGACACTGAAATCCTAAAGTCAAAACTTAATGGGAAGAATACATTTAGAACAATTAATTTCTATGTAATACTAGACAATATAAAATCTTGGCACAGCAAAATAAACAACTACCCAAATAAAAGTGAATGATACATTTCCTATTACTTATCTTTAGAGGAATATTAACATCTCACCATAAACCAGCTACAGAAAGAATAACACCTCTTCATCGAAAAGGAAAAGAGGACATTCTTAGATCAACAGGTCAAAAATTTATGAAAAGACATCTTTAAAAGTTAATTAAATCTGACTGCTGACCAGTGGGGACTCATTAGCAATAGTACTAGAATACTCAAGCCCCTCCAACTTATCCTTAGAACCCCAAGGAGAGAAGTAGCAGATACCCTCCAGGATGTCACTTTGCCAATTAAGTGAAAGTTAGGAATATATTCCCAGAGGGAGCATTATCTAAGAACACAAATTTATATTAATACATTAAGTAATTCAACAAATATTTGTTATTAAGTATGCTAGTGACACTAGATAAAAAGAAAATCATTCCTGTCTGCAAAAAGCTTACATCCTATTGAGGGAAAATGCAAGTACAGAGAAAAATGCATAAGAAATATATACTAAGTACAGGCATGCCTCAGTTTATTATGCTTTCCTCTATCACACTTCTCAGCTATTGACTTTTTCTTTAAGAAATTGAGTGCTTGTAGTAATCCTGTACCATCAGCACCATTTTTTCCAACATGCGCTCACATCATGTCTTTGTGTCACGTTTTTGTAATTCTTTGAATATTTCAAACTTTTTAATTATTATTTATATCTGTTATGATGATCTATGATCAATGATCTTTGATGTTACTATTGTAATTGTTTTGAGACGCCAAGAATTGTGCCCGTATTAAATAGCAAACTTAGTTGACAAATGCATGTGCAATGACTACTCCATCAATTGGCACCCTGTTTTGCTCCCTTTCTTTGGGCCTCCCCATTCCCTGAGACAAAATAATATTGACATTATGCCAATTAATAACCCTATAATGGCCTCTAAGTGTTCAAGTGAAAGGAAGAGTGAATTGATACAACAAACTTCATTGTCTTATTTTAAAAAATTGCAACAACCACCCCAAGCATCAGCAACCACTACACTGATCAATCAGTGGCCATCAATACTGAGGCAAGACCTTCCATCAACAAAGATTAGGACTCACTAAAAGTTTAGATGATGGCTAGTAGTATTTTTTCTTTAGCAATATAATATTTTCAAATTAAATACATTCACTTTTAAAGATATATTGTTATTGCACATGTAGTAGGGTATAGTATAGTGTAAACATAACTTTTATATGCACTGGGAAAACGAAAATAATATGTGACTCACTTTATTGCAATATTTACTTTACTGTAGTGGTCTGGAACTGAACCTACAATGTGTCTGAGTTGTCTGTCATTGAGAAATAGCACTAGCTCTAGATCCGGGTAAGTTTTATGGAAAAGGTGGCATTTGAACTGAGACATTAAGGAATCTGGGGATCTTGAGAGGATAATTTCAAAGTTTACAAAGTATTTTCCTCACTAAGACCCTGTGAGAGTAATGGTAGACATAATATTCCTTACTGCTATTAGGTAGACTTTGGTTAATTGACTTTCAGATGATCACACAAAATAATATATTGGAGCTTTTGATTCAAACTAATGGCCCTGATTTCAAGTCCATCATGCTTTCCATTGCACAATAATTCATTTCATGTCCTTGTTATATTTTGCTTTGCAATTTAGTTATCTGTGTAGATATTGTGTCCCCTTACCATTTCTGTAAGCACAAGAAGGGCAGGTGCAGTAAGTCCTGGTTTTTCATATTTATGTTTTGCACATAATAGTCACTTAAGATTTGTTCACTTTTATTGGTTTAGTCCAAACCAAAAGACTGGTTTGTGTTCTCTCAGACTAGGTGACAAAAGTCAGAAAGAATGAAGTTGAGATACTCTTAAAATGAACTTTCCTCAAGTCCTTAAAAAAGAAAAATGAGACTGTCTGGATATGGTTCTACTATGGGTAAGTTTAAAGCTTGTACTAATTTCACCCAAGCTATTTGTCTCATCTCTATTAATACAACACCATGCAGAACAATCCATTCTTGTTGGTAACCTGCTGCCTACTCAAAAAGAAATCTGTCTCCTCACTCAAGCCTATGAAATAAGTTTTTGAGTTTCTATTTTTTTTCTCCTTGGTCCTTTGTGTGAGAAAAGCCAGGTTGTCTGGTCTGAATTCAGTTCTAATAGGAGTGGATAGAGCTTTCTGAGGATTTTCCTTCAAGAAGCAGTGTTTCATGGTGTCCTGAGCCAAATTGTCTATTTTCTTTCTGCTTTTTCTCCTTAGACTGATATAGGAGCAGGCTAGACCATCTGGCTTCTCACTCCAAAGTCATTGGCAAAAATCAAAGAGAATCATTCCTGAAAAAAAACCCAAACCTCATGCTCTTCTTTATTTAAAAGAAAATGACCAACTTGTATGAAGGGGATCTGATCAATGTTTAATAAAAGAAATATGGAGGTAGATTCATTCTGCTCTCCTCCTCCTCCTCTTTCCCCTAACCTATTTTTCATGTTGCTATCAGAATCATCTTTCTCATGAACAAATCTGGTCATGTTATTATTCTGTTGAAAAAATCTATGTTTCCTGTTGTTTACTGAATAAAGTTGAGAATCTTAGTCTAAAAGAAAGCCTTTCCACAACTTGAAATTACTGACTTTTCCAACCATATCTTATACTATGGATCTCAAAAACTATAACTAATGTAAAAGATTGGAGCTTATGTGTACCAATATGACTATTAGGGGGTTATGGGGTGAGGAGAAAGAAGTTCAGGAGGGTGAAGACAGGGAGTGATTCTTCTGAAGAGTAGCCTTTTACACTTTGAGGTCCTACGAGATGGCATCTAAGGCAAGGAAGTTATGTCTAAGAACCTGTGGTGAGGAAGGAATGCATTTTAGGTGTGAAAAGCAGAGTATACAAGGCTCTGGAGATAGGAGATATGCTATCAAATAAAGGGAATATATAGAAATTTAAGATGAGAACTGCAGATGGACTATGAGATGGATCCAGAAATGAATAGCAGAAAGAGACTTGTGCAGTGTTTTTTTTTAATCATTTTTAAGCAGAATAAAGTAAAATTTTGTTAATTTTTTTGATATCTTTTGATTTTACAACTCCTTCATGCTCCAGTGTTTCCCTCTCTGTAATGAGTGGTAACCCATTACAAAGAATAGCAAAGAGAAAAAAAAAGTCAAGCAAAACTAAATAACACATTGTTCAAGTGTGACAGTATAAGCTGATTCACTTCCATAGTTGCAAATGTATACCAGAAAAGGAAAGAAGTGCATTCTTATAAAACTTGTTCAGGGCCAAACTTTGTCATTATAATCATACACAGCAATCAGTTTAAATGATTGTTGTTGTAGTTCTTTACACTTATGTTGCCATAGTTGCTGTGAATGTATTTTTTCCATATTCCATTTACTTCACTTTGCCTCTGTTCATATAACTTTGTCCATGCTTCTCTGTGTTTTTGATTTGATGTGTTCAGAAATTCTCTGATCAAGAGTTATCTACTCCCTACTCTCATTGTTTTATGTTAATACAAAAAGTACAACATAAAAAAGGACATAAGGAGCAAAATCCTCCAATATCAAGTAAGAAGCAGTAGTTCTCTTGCTGCCATAGAACAAGGGAAGAGATTTTACTATATTGGAAGGGGGTACACATATGCAGTTGTAATCATTTTACCTACAGACCATCCTCCAGGAAGTAAATTTATCATGATAATGTACATCAGATCTTTAAACAAACAAACAAAAAGGTCCCTAACTTTTAATCATTTGTTCTCTTGGTATAGTTGAAAATATCGGTAGACTGCTATCTCCAAAGAATCAACTTTATTGATTATCCAAAAGACAATAGAGAGAGAGGTAGGAGTAAAATCTATGTCTTCTGACACTGGAGGCAGTAAGCTTTCCATGGTATCATGCTGTTGTGTGAAACAGTGAATCAGTCATCTAACATTTATTAAGTGTTTACTATGTGCCAGGTTCTTGCTTAGTACTCATTAGACATGTTCCATTTGACTCCAGAAAGCAAAAAGCACCAATCTAAAAAAAAAGGCAAAAAGGATGCCACTTATTGGTACATTTCGGTTCAACATAAGGAAAAGCTTCCTTACAATTAGAGTGGTCCAGAAATGAAATGGACTGCTTTAGAAAATATTGACACCCTTGTTATGAGTACTTTCCAGAAGTTGGATGACAAATTCTCAGAAACGTTGCAGATGAATTTCATGGTTAGGGTATCATTTTAATTAATTTACCTCTGCTGCTTTCTTCTCACATTAAGATTCCATGCTTTTATGAAGATACCTTATCCAGGGTCATATTACAGGGAGATTGCACTAATGTGGATTCATGGAACACATAAAGAAAAAGAGGTGTAGTTTACCATGATCTTTTTTTCACCGATGTTATTGGCTGACTTAGTTGTTAATCATCATCAGGTCAGGAAGAGATAGCTTTAGTGAGTTGTTATAATGAGTTAGTGGGGTTCCTGAAAATGATTGATATTTCAACCATGGAATGATAAAGAAAGAGAGAAAATGAGAGCAAAAGTTGGAAGAATTGAATTAATTCTTACCCTTATCCTTGATAGCTACTTTCCATGTTGTAAACAGTAAGGGGAGGAGACCCCGTGGTGCCCAAATAGAGCAATATTACCAAAGAAAATAAGGATTTGGAGCTCTTTCTCTGTGTCCATTAAGATTCCTAAAACAGTACTGTAAGAACTTCTCTACTGTAATGAGCTAGTTGTTTTGTCCATAAACCTGAAAGAACTTTTATTTCAATTTTGCCCATTAAATCACAAGTACTTCAGGCAAGGGTAATATTTTTATATGTTAGTTGATAATACAAGGTCATCTTCTATACACACCTAAATATGACAAGGACCTATCATTGCAACAAAAATTAAAATACTACCTAAATTAATATACAGATAAATTTTACTTATTTTTTTCTAAGTAAATTTATTGATTTACATTTTTCAACGTTTACCTCCACAAAATTTTGAATTCCTTCACTTTTCTCCTCTTCCCACCCTAGGACAGCTTGTATTCTTATTACTCTTTCTGCCAAACTACTCTTTATTCCCCCCTCCCCACCCACCCTCACTGAGAAGGCAAGGAATTCTTTATGGATTATACATGTGTAGTCATGAAAAACACTTCCATAACAGCCATGTTCTACAGAAATGTTTCCTTCAGATTACCCCTTCCCCCAATCTGCCATCCCTTCTAGTATCCTCTTTCTCTTATCCCTTTACCTTATATTTTTTGGTAGGGTAAGATAAACTTTCATACCCAGTTGAGTGTGTTATTCCCTCCTGAAGCAAAATCTGATGAAAATAAGGCTAACTTATTCCATCTCACCTTCCCCCTCATCCCCTCCATGGTAAAACTTTTCTTACCTCTTTTATATGAGATGAATTACTTCATTTTACCTCTCCCTTTCTCTTTCTTCCAGTACATTCCTATCAACACATTTCATTTTTAGATATCTTCACTTCATATTCAGCTCACTCTATGCTCTGTCTCTCTCCATATATACACACATGTATGTATGTACATATGTATACACATGTGTATATACACATACACCCACACATACATAATATACATATATACACAGAATACATATGCACACATACATATATACATAAAGACACACATATAAAGACATACATATATGTACACACAAACATACACACAAGCACACATATATATGTATGTATGTATGTACTCCCTCCAATTACTCTAATACTCAGAAAGGTCAATTATCATTTTTCCATGTAGGAATATAAACAGTCCAAATGTAACAATCCTTTATGATTTCTCTTCCCTATTTACCTTTTAATGCTCCTCTTGATTCTTGTATTTGAAAGTCAAACTTTCTATTCATCTCTGATCTTTTCAACAAGAATGTTTGGAAGTCCCCTATTTCACTGAATTACCATCTCCCCTCCTGAAGTATTATATTCAGTTTTGCTGGGTAGGTGATTCTTGGTTTTAATTCTACCTCCTATAATCTCTGCAATATTATATTCCAAGCCCTCTGAATCCCTTAGTATAGCAGCAGTTAAATCTTGTGTTATCTTGAGTTTGTTTTCACAATACTTGAATTTTTTCTTTCTGGCAGCTTGTAATATTTTCTCCTTTACCTGGAACTCTGGAATTTAGCTACAATACTCCAAGGAGTTTTCCTTTGACGATCTCTTTCAGATGGTGATCAGTGGATTCTTTGCATTTGTATTTTACCCTCTTGTTCTAGAATGTCAGGGAAATTTTCTTTGATGATTTTTTGAAAGATAATATCTAGGTTCTTTTTTGTGATAATGGCTTTCAGATAGTCCAATAAATTGTTGTTGTCTCTCCTGAGTCTATTTTCCAGGTCAGTGGTTTTTCCAGTGAGATATTTCACATTGTTTGCTATTTTTTTCATTCCTTGGTTTTTGTTTATATTTTCTTGATTTTTCATAAAGTCATTAACTTCCATTTCCTCCATTCTAATGAATTACTTTCTTCAGTATGTTTTTGGATTGCTTTTTCTGTTTAGAGCATTCTACTTTTAAAGGTATTCTTCTCCTCACTGGATTTTTGAACCTCTTTTGTCACTTGGGTTAATCTAATTTTAAAGGTACTATTTTCTTCAACATTTTTGAGGAGTCTTCTTTAACAAGCTATTGACTTATTTTTCATGATTTTCTTGTTTGGTCGTCATTTCTCTTCCCAATTTATCCTCTACTTCTGTTCCTTGATTTTCAACATCCTTTCTGAGCTCTTCCAAGGCCTGAGACCAATTCATATTTTTTGGAAGCTTTGGATGCAGCTACTTTGATTTTGTTGCCTTCTTCTGGTTTTATATTTTGATTTTCCTCACCATCAATGACATAAGAAAACACCTTTACATAGAGGAAGTAAGAAACTATATTCTGTTGTTTCTTACCCTGTTTTCTCATTTTCCCAGTCAATTACTTGACTTTCGAACCGTTTCTTAAGTGGAAGGTTCCAGAAACAGCTACTCCTTTAGCAGTGGCTGGTGCTATCCTGGGGCTGGGGCCAGGGCTGGGGCTAGGGCTGGGGCTACACCATATTTCCCTCTAAGTCAGGAGAGAAACTCTTCCCACTGACCTTCAAAAAACTATCTTTGGTGTTTGTGGGTTGAGAAATCTGGAAATCACAACAGTTGCCAGTGATTCAGTTCCCTAAGACCTGCTCCAACTCTGTTCATGCTACCAAATGGCACTCTGCTCCCAGCCAGGTGCAATAGACCCTTCTTGTTGATCTTCCTGATTGTTTTGGCATAGAAATGTCCTTCAGTCTGTCATTTTGTGGCTTCTGTTGCTCTAGAATTTGTTTAGATTCATTTTTACAGGTATTTTGAAGAATTTGTGAGGAAAGCTCAAGCAGGCCCTACTTGTACTCCACTATCTTGGCTCCACCCCCACTGCAATTCTTAATTTATATTTTGCAGTATCATTATTTCCCTGTTAGTTTATAGAATAGAAAGTTGTATGAACTCCCTAAGAAAAAATGTCCAGGGCCAAGTGAATTGAAAAATGAATACTATTAAACATTTGAAGAACAATTAATTCCAATATTACATAAGGTATTGGGGAAAAAGTAGACAAAGAAGGAGTCCTTCCAATTCCTTTTACAAAACGCATACGGTGCTGATACCTAGGAAGAATAAAAACAGAGAAAGAAATCTATATAACCATACTGATGCAAAAAACAAAAGTTTTTCAATAAAACACTAGCAAGAAGACTACAACAATACATTCGAAAGATCGTATATTACAACAAGGTGGGATTTATACCAGGAATTCAGAACTGCTTCAATATTAGAAACACTGTTTGCATAATTCAACATACTTAAAAAACAACAGAAATCATATGACTCTCACAATAAATTCAGAAAAAAGTTTTGATATAACAGGCATTCTTATTAAAACACTAGAAAACAGAGGAACAAATTGAGCTTTGCTTAAATTGATGAATAATATCTATCTAAAACCATCAACAAGTATTATCTGTAATGGGGATAAAATAGAAGCTTTCCCATAAGATCAGGGGTGAAGCAAAGATGCCCACTATCACCCCTATTGTTCAATACTGTGTTAGAAATGCTGTAATAATATAACAAGAAAAGAAGAAAAAGAAATTGAAGGAATTAGAATAGGTCAGGGATGGGGAAGTTGGCCTCAAGGCCAACAACTTCACAGGAGAAATCTCCTTAATAAAAGAATTTGCTCAGTAAAACTTGAACTCAGTCAAAAAACCACACTCAAGGTTCTAGAAGACTACATGTGGCCTCAAGGCCACAGATCCCCCCATATCCTAGAAAAGACAAAGAGGAGACAAAACTATCACTCTTTGTAGATGCAATGATGGTATAGTTAGAGAATCCCAGAGAGTCAAATAAAAAAACTACTTGAAATAATAATTTTAGCCATGTTGTGGTATATCAAATAAATTCACAGAAATCATCAGCATTTCTACATATTACCAATGATGACCTGCAGCAAGAGAAACAGAAATTCCATTTAAAATAATTATAGAGAATATAAAATACTTTAAGTCTACCTGAGAAAACAAACTCAAGAACTATATGAACACAAATAAAACACTTTCACTCAAATATTTCATAGCTAATCAAGTGGAAAAGTATTAAATGCTCATGGACAGACAGGGTCAATATAATAAAAATCACAATTCTGACTAGACTAATTTATTTATGCAGTGCAGTACCAAACAAACTGCCAAAAATTATTTTACAGAGCTAGAAATAATGAAATGAGTTTGGAAAAAACAAAAGGTCAATAATATCAAGGGGATTAATTTAAAAATGTGAAGGAAAGTGACCTAGTCATACCAGATCTCAAACTGTATTATCCAGTGGTAATCATGTAAACAATCTCATACTGATTAAGGAATAGAGTGGTAGATCAGTGGAAGAGATTAAGTACATAATACACAATAGTAAATGACCATAAAATCTAATGTTTGTTGTACTCAAGGACTCAGGCTTTTTGGATAAGAACTAATTATTTGACCAAAAAACTGCAGAGAAAACCTATAAACAGCTTGCATGAAACTAGATATATAGTAACATGTCACAACATATCCCAGGATAAGGTCCAAATAGATATGTGATTTAGATAAAGAGGGTAAAACCATGAGCGAATTAGAGGGGACTTGAAAAGTTTACCTGTCAGATCTATGGTTAGGGAAAGTATTTATGATTAAACAAGAGATAGAGAGCATTACAAGATATAAAATAAATAATTTTGATTATACTAAATTAGAAAATTTTTGCATAAACAAAACCAATGTAGCCAAGATTAGAAGGAAAACAGAAAGTTGGGGAGTTGAGGGAAATTAGAGCAAGTATCTCTAATAAAGGACACTTTTCTCAAATATACAGAGAACTTAGTGAAATTTTTAAGAATACAACACATTCCCCAATTGATATGAATGGATATGAACAGGCAGATTTTAGATGAAGAAATCAAAGCTACTATAGTCATGAAAAAATGCTCTAAAGCTCTATTGATTAGAAAAATGAAAATTAAAACCTTACGCTTGTCAGATCAGCTAATAAGGCAGAAAAGGAAAATGTTAAATATTGTAAGGAATGTAAGAAAATTTGAGACTCTAATGCATTGATCATAGAGTTGTGAATTGACCTTCTGAAAAACAATTTGGAACTATACCCAAAGGGCTATATAACTGTGCATATTGACCCAGCAATACTATACTAGGTTTGCATACCAGAGACTTGCAATAAAAGGAGAAGGACCTATTTTTACAAAAGTATTTATAGTAGTTCTTTTGATGGTGCTCAAGAATTGAACACTGGAGGGGATGTCCATCAATTGGGGAATGGATAAACATGTAATTGCAAAGGAATATTATTATACTTTGATAAGTGATAAATATAAACAGTTTTTTCTTCAGCACTCACGGACTATCTCCTTGCTTACCCTGGTGTTGGGGCCTCACTAGTACTTACACTGGTGGCAGGGCTTACTACTGTCTTGATTCAAGATTTGAGTACTTACTGCTGCCCCCCTCTCAGGTTCAGGCTGCTGCTGGCTTTCTCTTGTATTGCATTCCCTTCAAACGCCAGTGAGACAAAACTTTCCTACTAACCCCCCCCCCCCCCAAGTTGTCCTGGAGTAGAAAATTGCTTCATTGCTCCAAAACTGATTTGGAGGAATGGTTATAAGTTTGTGTGGAGGGGATTTCAAACAGTTCAGGTGAGTTTTTGTCTCATTTCTCCGTCTTGGTTCTAGAAGTAGAATACTGTATACTAAAAGAAATGATGAGCAGAAGGCTTCATAAAATCCAGGAAAGACTTACATGAACTCATGCAAAGTGAAACAAGCAGAACCAGAACGATGTACCTAATAACAATGACATTATACAATGAACAACTGTGAATGACTTAACTATTCTCAGCAATAAAATGATCCAAGACAATTCCAAGAATGTCATGTCATTTTCAGAGAAAGATGTGATAGAATCTGAATGCAAATCTAAGCATACTATTTTTCATTTTATTTTTTATGTGTTTTTGGTCTGTTTTCTTTTATAACATGATTGATATGGAAATATATTTTGAATGGTTATATATGCATATCCTATATCAAATTGCTTACTCTCCTGGGGTAGGAGGAAGCAAAGAGGAAGGGAGAAAATTTGGTACTCAAAATTTTAAGGGGAAACCAAAAGAATTGTTTTCATGTGCAGTTTTGAAAAAAAAAATAATATACCTAAACATAAAGATTCCAGAGAACAGAAAAGCTTTCCATTACAGAATATAATGTGCTATTCATTACAGAAAACTGATGGATTTAGGTTATGAAATAAGACTTGTACCTTTAATAACTGTTAAGATTATTTGTTTTGATTGTCCTCTAGACAATCTAGATGGCCACTAGAATCATATGGCTTTGGAGGAGAAACTGAAGCTGGTGACTTTGCACAGTCCTCACTCACTTAAATCTAATCTACTTACATGTCATGGCATTACTTCTCTGTGGTCATGGTCCTCTTCAAGAAAAAAAGGACAAACAACAAAAACAGCAGCAAAAGGGAATCACTTGGGATGGAGGAAAAAATTGGTTTTGCTTATCTATACACAATTGTTTTGAGAAATTGGTTTTCCTTTTCTTTTTTTCCCATTTGGATTTAAAGTAGGAGGGAGAGAAAAGAGATTTTTGTTAATTTTCTTTTGGAGATTTTATACCTTTTTAAGAGTGTTTTATTTAATTTCAAGAGAACTCTTAAGTAGTGAGCAGAATCTGTGAATCTTTGTAATGCATCAATACAACTTTAAAAATAACAAAAGTTATCATCATCATCATCATCATCATTCCCAACATTTACATAGTACTTCAAAGTTTGTTAAGCTTATGCCAAAAGATCAAGAATCTCAAGGGATATAATGAAATAAAAACTTCGGCAGAAATTAGGTTTAAACCAACATCTATTATAACTATCACAAGATACTCTAAGTGGACATAAGATCAAATGATAAAATGTTATGTCATAAAGAAAATAGTGAACAGAGGAAAAATACCTTTCACAATTATAGATCGAAAAAAGTGCTTGACCAATCAAGATTTAGAAAATGAAATGGATAATTTTGGATAATAATGTAGAAACAAAGTATAACACAAAAGAAAAAAACTTCTGAGCAAAATCAATAGTTTAAATTAGAAGGGAAGTAATTAATTTTAAAAAATTTCTGCAGTAAATTTTTTTCAGTAAAGATCTGATATTCAACATAAGTAGAAAACTGTTAAGAATAAGAACGTTCAAGATTAAATAAAGGGAGAAAACAAGACAGACAAACAATCAATGAACATAAAAATATTTCAAATCATTAGAAATCAGTAAAATTAAAATAAATAAGTATTCTGAAGTCCTATTTAATATTTATTATATCGTTAAAATATAATAAAAATTAAATGACCATTGTTGAAGCATCTATGGAAAAAAAGAAACATTAATTCACTATTGGTGGAACTGTCAAGTGGTCTAACAATTCTGGAAAGCAATTTGGAAATGAATGCAAAAATTTACTAAACTGCATACATTATGACTCAGGGATGCCACTACTACACTTACTCTTCCAGAGACTTTTAAAAATAAAACAAAAGGATTCATAGGTACAAGAATAATTATACTACTACCATTTTGTGGTAAAGGACTAGGAGGAAAGTGAAAGCTCATCTTCTGGGAAGTGACTGAACAAATCAAGACATATGAATATATTAGAATATCATTGTATGAGATAAAGCAAGATGGTAGATCAGAGGCAATAAACCGAACTCTTTCAGCACTCCCCATGCCAAAACAACTTTAAAATAATGCTTCAAATAATATTTTGTAGTGGCAAAACCAACAAAAGTTCAGGGTAAGTCTTTTTCTTAGCTCCAGACATCTTAGGAGGTTGACAGGAGAGGCTTGTGATGTCATAATGGGGACCAGTCAGCAGAACATGCCTCAGACCTTGGAAGTAGCCATAATAGTGACAGTAGCAGTAACAGCTTCAGTAACTCTTATAAGGGGGTCAGACAATTGATCATAATGAGATTACAGGAGAGACTCTTTAGTGGCACTGGGTAAGGTAGAACTAACTTGCAATTCTATTGCTCATGAAAAATTCTGGTTCCCAGTTCTAGGGCAGCAAAACTAGCTTGTGATTATTCAAAAGGGAGCAGGGACCCCCATCCCAGTTCCAAGGAATAAAGTTGCTGTATGTAGTACTTGCTGTTGTAGGAGAACAGGGTACCTGGTCACAGTTCCTGGGCCAAATGTAGCACCAATGCAATATTCACAGTACCTACTGTGGTCATGATTGTCCAGGCAAAAATCTGAATCATGAAATACCATAGACTCTGTATATGGAAGACAGAACTAAAACATTTATTTAGACACCAGAAAGCCAAACTCATCACAGTAATAAAATTCTATACACAATGCAATGCATAGGACAACATCATCCCCAAGTCTTCCTCCTGGTAGGCTTCCCACAAACCAGCTACACCAAACAAATCACAAGCAGACTCTTGTAAACAAAATCACATTCTCTTTCACTCACTCTGGCCTGCTCATCTGCATCCTTCTTAGTTCTGACTGCTCTCAAGACTAACTTCCTCTCAGCTCTACTGAACTCTACTTCTTCCTGTTCCACCCTTCCTATTAAACCCATTCAGCATCCATTCAGGATCCATATGACTCAGATTCATGTACTCCAGGCTTCCATGTGACCCAAGGAGGTCACATTGGCCTATTAATGAATATGAAAGATCTTTCCATTTAAGTTACCATTATACCAAGAGAAGTACTAATTTTTGTGGCAGTATGGGCAATAAGGGCTCTCCCTTGGTAAAAGCCAGGAGAGCAGTGACTTCACCTCTATTTGGATTATACCCCCTTGGAAATGAAAACTTGGAGATCCCCTTAAGAAGCTCTGAAAACAGAAGCACAGAAATGCCTCAGGCTTAAGACAGTGATTCCCCAGCCCTAAATGAGTAGAGCACAACTTTAACATAAAGTTCAAAGTAAAGAATTAGGATGGGTAAATGAACTAAAACCCCCAAATAAACAAAATAAATAAACAAAAAAAACTTAACCATAAAAAGCATCTACAGTGGCAAAGAATGCCAAGAAAAAAGTCCAAAGAAAACAAAAACATGGAACTAGAGCAAGAGATATCTCAAAGAGAATTGTGAATTAGATTCAAGGTCATCAAGAATTCTAGAAAAGTTAAAAAAAGAGATGTATGGTGGAGGAAAAAATAAGGAAAGAAATTATTGTGATGCAAGAAAATTATAGAAAGAGAATTAATAGTTTGTAAAAAGAGGCACAAAAATAATGAAGAAAATATCACCTTAAAATATAGAATTCTTCTAATGATCAACCAGGCACAAAAAGTTACTGAGGAAAACAACTCTTAAAAAAAGTAGAATTGGTTAAATGGAATAAAATGTACAAAAAGTTACTGAAGAAAATAAAATTTGACGAGGCAACTGAATGTAATGACAGCGAGAAATATATAAACAATAAAAACAAAGTGAAAAGAATGAAACAATAGAAGAAAATGTGGACTATCTTACCGGAGAAAAAATGACCTGGAAATGACCAGGAGAGATAATTTAAAAATTATTTGACTACTTGAAAGCCACAATCAAAAAATGAGCCTAGACATTATATTTCAAGAAATTATCAAGAAAAACTTCTCTGATATCCTAGAAGTAGGGGATTAAATAGAAACTGAAAGAATATACCAATCTCTTCCTGAAAGATATCCCCAAATGGAAATTCCTAGGAATATTAGAGCTATTTTCAGTTGGGTATAGATATTTATCTTACTCAACAGAAAATTAGGAGGGGAATGGGATAAGAGAAATGAGGGAAATGAAAGCAGATTAGATTAGTAGATTAGTGGAGGCAATGGTCAGAAAAAGAAAAACATGCTTTTTAGGAGGAATAGGTTAAAAAATGTGAGAGGATAAACAGAAGTAAATAGAATGGAGGGAACTACACTATTAATAGTCCTAATTGTGAATATATGAATGGGATGAGCTTACTCATAAAATGGAAATGGATAGCAGAATGGATTAGAAACTTGAATTGCAAATAAGAATGCATTATTTACATACCTGAAACAGAAAGGCACACACACAGATCTAAAATAAGGAGATGGATCAGAATCTATTATGCTTCAGGTGAAGTGAAAAAAAAAAACGGTAAGGGGTAGTAATCACAATGTCAGGCAAAGTAAAAGCAAAACTGGACCTAATTAAAGGAGATAATTTGGGAAATTATATTTGATGGAAAGTACCATAGACAATGATGTCATATGGTAATAGTAATTGAAATGGAAAGATTTTTCTCATTAATTAATAGGCCCATATGATCTGCTTAAATCTCTTGGAAGCTTGGGTCATGTGGTGGGAGGAGCTTGCTGAAGCAAGTGAGTGAGTGGGGTCAAGTCAGAGAGGATAAGACACAGGTCCAACTGACACAGGCCTGACTGACACATTGTGACTGCTGATAGTGAGAAAGCCTTGGCTGGGGGAGGAGAGATTTAAGAATGACTTTGACCCCTGCTGTGATCATTCTTACTAAGTTCTTAGTCACCATGAGAGATTTTACTTTCTGGTTCTGGGATTTGGCTTTCTGATGCTTAAATAATTCTTCTGCCTTCTATATGGGCAGTCTTTTATATTTTGTAATTGAGAACTTCACTGGCATATTCATAGTCACCACCAGTGCTGTGAATATTGCCTTGGTGATACACATATCAAAAAAGGTTTACAGAAAGTTTCTGTATAATGTTCTCTTTCCTGAAATATTTAGGTAACTGAATTAAATTTGCCAAAACCAGAACCATTCCCCAAACGGTAAATTGTCAAGAGATACGAATGGTAAGTTTTCAGAAGAAGGAAACAAAGTTATCTATAGTAATTAAAAAAAAAAGATTTGTAAATCACTGTAATTTGGGAAATGCAAATTAAAATATTGAATTACATATGTCTATCATAAATGAATGTTAGGAGGATAAAAGAAAATAGGAAGACTAATGAAATATTGGTGGCAGGTGTGAACTGGTTCAGCCACTGTAGAGGACAATTTGAAATTATGCCTAAAGGATTATAAAACTTTGCATACTCTTTGAACCAACAATATCACTAATGGACATGTATAAATACATATACACACATAAACATGCTGAAATATGTATATATAATCAACTCTTTTTTGGTGAAAAAAAACTAGACATTAGGGAATTCCTGTCAATTGGGGAATGATTGAACAAATTGTGGCATCTAATTGTAATGGAATACTTATTAGATGGTTTCAGAAAAGAAAATGAGGAAACCTATACGAGCTGATGCAAAATGAAGTGGATAGAACAAGGAGATCCTTGTACATAGTAAAAGAAGAGTATTGTAATGATTATCCACTGTGAAAGACTTTGGCACTTTGATCCATTCAATGATGCAAGAAAATTCAAAAAGGACTGATGATGAAAAAAAGTTATCCCCTTTCGGGTAAAGATGTGATGAAATCTGAGTGCAAACTGAAGTGTAGCTTTCTCACTTTATTATTTATCATTTTGTTCACAGTATAGATAATATGAAATTTTTTTCTCATTATTTCACAGGTATAATTGATATTATATTTGTTGTCTTCTCACTGGGAAGTGGAGTGACGAGAAGGTTGGAAACAACTTGGAACTCAGAATTTTAAAAGAATGTTAAAATAAAGGAATATTAAATGTCTTTAAAAAGAGAATACCATTGCCTATTTTTCAGTCAAAAACCATTTATTAAGTCATATCTTGAGGAAGCCTATTAGCCAACAGGCCTATAGACAAATAAAGACGATTGGCAAATATGCACAGGGAAAGAAGCACAATGTAAATATCTTTTTTTAAATTAATTTATTTGTTTTCAGTTTTCAACAATCAATTCCATAAGTTTTAAATTTTTCTCTACCCCCTTTCCCTTTCCCTCCATCAGATGGATTGCAATCTTTTATGGGTTCTACACATATATTCTTATTAAATACATTTTCACATTAGTCATGTTGCATAGAATAATTGAAACAAATGGGAGAAACCATGAGAAAAAACAAAACAAAACACAACAAAAGAGAAAGTAGCCTGCTTCATTATGTAGTTCTTTCTCTGGACATGGATGGCATTTTGCATCAAGAGTCCTTTGGAAATGTTTTAGGTTCTTACATTGCTATGAAGGCTTAAGTCTATCAAAAATAGTCCTCCCTTGACTCAAATATATAACCATACAAGTCATTCCCCAATTGATAAATGGTCAAAGGATATGAACAGACAATTTTCAGGGGAAGAAATTAAAGATATCTATAATCATATGAAAAAGTGCTCTAAATCACTACTGATTAGAGAGATGCAA
>CM053769.1:403126913-403155610 GCA_028658325.1 Potorous gilbertii
CACCCCACCTTGCCTCCAGATCCGCCCAGCTAGTGCTTGGGGTCTGAGATTCAAATGCTGCTCCCCAGCCTCAGGGCTTTTGGTGGCAGGCCTGACTGCTCTTCAATGGGGGCTTATCTGCTTGTTCTCAGGTGGGGGCAGGGTCGCGAAACTCATCTATCTTAAGCCCATTATATATAATGCTCGCTAATGGTTTTAGGTAGGTGCTACTTTATCATTTTATATAAGGCTCTATTTATTCCTGTGCTTTCCTGTGTTATTGATAGGAATGGGTGCTATATTTTTTCAAAGTTTTGTTTACATTTAATGAGATAATCATATGGTGTCTGTTAGTATTGTTGATATGATCAGTTATGATAGTTTTCATAATGTTGAACCAATCGTGCATTCTTAGTATAAATCCTTCTTAATCAAAGTGTATTACTTTTGTAAAATGTAACTTTTTTACTAATACCTTTTTTAAAATTTTGGCATCTATTTTCACTAGAGGAATTGGTCTATAATTTTCTTTTGTTTAAGCTCTTTCCAGATTAGGTATCAAAAAAAAGAATTTGGCAGGACTCTTCTTCTTCAATTTTTCCAAATACACTGTTCTTTAAATGTTGGTTAGAATTCAGTTGTAAACCCATTTGGCCCTGGAGAATTTTTACTATGTAGCTCATTAATTGCTTGTTCAATTTCTTTTTCTGAGATGGGGTTAAGTATCTTACTTCCTCTTCTGTTAATCTGGGCAATTCATATATATTTTAAAATATTCACTAAACTTCACTAAAATTCTCAAATTTATGGGCATAGAGTTAAGCAAAGTAATTTCTAATTATTCTTTTAATTTCCTCTTCATTGGAAGTGAATTAATCCTTTTCATTTGGCTTTCTTATTTTTTTATTTTAAAATCAAATTGAAGAAAAATTTTCAATTTTATTATTTTTCATAAAACCAAATCTTAGTTTTATTTATTAGTTCAATAATTTTCTTAATTTAAATTTTATTAATCTCTCCTTTGGTTTTTGATATTTCCAATTTGGTGTTTAACTGGGGATTTTCAATTTGTTCTTTCTTGTTTTGTCAGTTGCATGCCCAATGCATTGATCTCTTCTTTCTCTATTTTATTTATGTAAGCATTCAATGATATAAAACTTCCCTTAAGAATTGCTTTCCTTGCATCCCATAAGTTTTGGTAGGTTGTCTTATCATTGTCATTCTCTTGAATGAAATTATTGATTGTTTCTGTGATTTATTGTTTGATCCACTCATTCTTTAGTAATAGATTTATTAGTTTCTAATTAAGTTTTGGTCTATCTTTCTATGACTCTTTATTATATATAATTTTTATTGCATCGTGATCTGAAAAAGATGCATTGACTACCTCTGTCTTTCTGCACTGGATTGTGAGGTTTTTATGATCTCGTACATGGTCAATTTTGTGTATGTGCCAAGTACCACTGAGAAAAAGGTATATTCCTTTCTGTCTCCATTCAATAGTCTCCAGAGATCGGCATATCTGTCTTATCCATAATTCTATTCATCTCCTTAGCTTCTTTCTTGTTTATTTTGAGGTTAGATTAATCAAGTTCAGAGAGGGAGAGGCTGACATTCGCACTAGTATAATTGTGCTATTTCTTCCTGTAATTCTCTTAATTTCTTCTTTAAGAATATGAATGCTAAATCACTCGATACATATATGTTTAGTAATGACACTATTTCATTATCTGTGCCGCCTTTTAGCTGGATACAGTTTCCTTCCTTATCTCTTTTGATTAGATCTATTTTTTCTTTTGTCTGAGATTAGGATTGCAACCCATGCTTTTTTTTTTTTTTTTTTTTTTTTTACTGCTGCTGAAGCATAATGTATTCTACCCCAGCCTTTCACCTTCTCCCTGTGTGATTTTTTTTCCTAATTCAAATATTTCTTGTAGACAACATATTATAGGATTTTGGTTTTTAATCCATGCTGCTATCTGCATCCATTTAATGGGAGAGTTCATCTCATTCATATTCACAGTTATGATGAATATCTGTGTTTTTCTCTCCAACCTATTTCCCTCCCCCATCCTATTTTTGCTTTTCTTTCTCCTTTCTCCCTTCACTTCCTCAAAAGTTTCCTTTTTGACCACCCTCTCCCTCAATCTTCCCTCCCTTCTATCAGCCCCCCTCTCTTTTCCTTTTCACTTACTACTTCTTCCCTCTCTTCCAACCATCCCTTCCTTTTCTTTCCCTTTCTATATTTAACTGAGTGTGCTATTCCCTCCTTGTACAAAATCCAGTGAGAGTAAAACTCAAACAATGCTCATCTCTCCTCTTTCCCTCTACTATAATATGTTTTTTTTGCCTTTTCCAATGATGAAATTTATCTTTCTTCTGCCTCCTCTTTTTCTCATCTGTTACAATCCCTTCATATCCTTTAATTACATTTTTATCATCACATCGCTTAATTTATACCCACTCCTTCTATCTATGCATATCCCTTTTAAATGCCATAATGAATAGACAATTCTCAAGATTAACAATTATCATCCCCTCATATAGGGATATATTTATATATATATATATATATATATATATATATATATATATATTTACCTATATTGAATAAGGATTTTTCTTTTTTTCCCCGTTTACCTTTTTGTGCCTCTCTTGGGTCTTGCACTTGAAGATCAAATTTTCCATTGAGCTCTGACCTTTTCATCAGAAATTCCTTATTTCACCGAATGTTGACCTCCTTCCCTGAAAGACTATGCTCAGTTTTTCTGGGTTATTGATCCTTGGCTGTAGTTCAACCTCCTTTGCCTTACAGAATGTCATGTTCCAATCCCTCTGATGTTTTAGTGAATAAGTTTCACAGTTCTATGTGATCCTGACTATAGTTCCTCAATATATGAATTGTTTCTTTCTGGCTTTTTGCAGTATTTTCTCCTTGACCTGATAAATCTGGAATTTGGCAACATAGTCCTTGACATTTTCAATTTAGGATCTCTTTTGGCAGGTGATCATTGGATTTCTAAAATGATTATTTTTCCCTTTGGATTTAGGATCTCAGGGCAATTTTCCTGGATGATTTCTTGGAAGATACTTTCAGCTAGATGTTATATAATGGTGGAGTTTAGCTGGTGCTGATCTGGCTGGTGTGTACCAAGTCCAAGTCCGGGTGAAACCTTTCTGAGTTTTCCCGGAGTTACAGTGAAGCTCACTGTGTGAGGTGTTGGAAAGGGCTGGTCTGACTGTAGGAATTCTTCTCCTCCCCAGGGCTGTGCTAGAGCACAGGCAGTCTCAGTGGCAGATGAACCCCCATCTGCACTAGTATTTACCCAATTCCCCTAACTGGGTAAAGGCACACAATGTTTCCTAGTGTTGGAACTTACTGACTTCAGCCCCCTTAGGGCTCAGGATCTCCTTCTGCTCTGCTGACATGAGGCTTTCTGGGACACCTCTGGTCATTCACTGATCCCCTTCAGTCACAGAAAAGGTAGTCTTCTGGTCAATCTTCCTAGCCTCCTTAACTGAGATAACGTCAGGATTTTCCTGAAATATTCTCTGGGTTTTTCAAAATGAATAAGGGGAGGATTAGAGATTTACATTTTTACATTTTACTCCACCATCTTGGCTCCTGAAAGTTCAAGGAGGTGACTTTCAAACATTTAATTTCTGGGTTGATGGTCTCAGGAGTGGTTGCTGCTCTTACCAGGGACCCTGTGCTTCTCTCTTACACAGTTCTGCTGGACTCCAAGGCTGTGCTGAAATGTTTAAAAATCCACATTGCTGCTTCTGCTTCAATCTGCCTGGCAGAGTCTGGGCTGGTACATCCCATGCTCTCTCTACTCCCCCAACCCCATGTAACATATCCTTTCAGCCAATTGTCCATGCTTTCCTGGACTGGAAATCTGCCACACAATGTCCGCTAGTGGATTCTGCCACTCTAAAATTTATTCAGATTCACTTTTTAGAGATATTTGAAGGAATTTGTGGTAGGACTCAGGTTCAGCCCTGCTTTCCTTTTGCCATCTTGGCTCCCCATCCACCCCACAGTAGCATTGCCTGTTAAAAATGCCTAAAAATATGGATTCAGATAAATTTGGGGAGATTTCTATTAATTGATACATACTGAAGGGAACAGAACTGAGTGAACTATTTAGTAATAATTCTAGCATTCTAAATAAAATCTGTGAGACAGAGCCAAGATGGTGGAGTAGAAAGATGAACATCCTCTAGCTCTTCCCCCACAGCCCATGAAATACCTGTAAAAAATGACTCTCAACAAAATCTAGAGCAGCAGAAACCATAGAATGACAGAGTGAAAGAGATTTCCGGCTAAAGGTAACCTGGAAGGCTAACAGGAAAGGTCTATTGAATGTAGCATGGAGCAGATCACAGCCCAGCATTGACTTTGCAGCACTGGGAGGAACAGGAAAAGCAAAGACCTCAGAGGTGGCATCTAAGCAGCAGCAGAAATTCCCAGATACCTCAACTGACAAGCACCAAATAAAGCTTCAAAGGCCAGTAAGAGGACTTTTCCAACTGGGCAAGAAGGGAACAGGGTCCACCGCTAGCCCTGTTCCCAGAGGTGGAAGCACCAGCAGCAGGAGAGGCAGCAGCTGCATCATCAACCTACATCCCCTAAGGGAATGAAGCAGCTGATCTAAATCTTAGCCCTGGTTAGAGGCCCTGTCCTCCACCTAAAGTCCCTGGGGTAATTGAGTAACATCTAAATCTCAGCCCTGAGCATGGCCTTAGGATGAGGAAGAGCTCTGGGTTGACATGGTACAGCTGGAGGTGGTTGTGGAGAGGGAATTCTACTACTCTCAGATTCTGGAAAGAAAAGTTTGTGGCTGCTCCCAGATCAGTGTGCAGGGCAGGAGAGGAGTGAACTCTTCTCCCTTGATTGTGCCACCTTGGAAGAAATGAGAGTTTTCAGGTCCCCAGAGTATACCCTGCTCTTGACAAAAGACTCAAAAGTCAAGTAACTGGATGGAATAAGGTCTACAAAAGGGAAAAAATAAGGCTATTGAAGGTTACTTTCTCAGTGAACAGGTATTTTCTTCCATCCTTTCAGAAGAGGAAGAACAATGCATAATGTCAGAGGAAGTCAAGGCTTCTACATCCAGTACCTCCAAAATAAATATAGCATGTACTAAGGCCATGGAAGAGCTGAAAAAGCAAGTCAACAGCTTTCTAAGAGAGTCAAAAAATGCTGAAGAAAATAACACTGTTGAGGGCCAGGGAGGAGTGTGTTTGACAAGATTGGGATAGAGCTTCAGGGAAACTGTTCTTTGAGACTGTGCTCATTATCATCCAGAATGGCTCTCCATGTCCCCCCAGATGTTGTTGTCTCCGTGAGACAAACAAGAAAATTACAGAAAACAAAGGATATGTAAAATAGATGCCCTGTAGGCTAACAGTCTTTAAGACAATAAGACTGATGTAATCAAAAGGACAGGAGGTGAGCAGAATATCATGTAGACTTTCAGTTTCTATCTATATATACCTTGACCCTCAGATCAATTAATGGAGTTGGTCTATCTTTTCTCACCTCCCATGTCTTTCTTTTTCATCACATCAATGAGCTGTGTAGGGACACAGGGCATCAGCTTCATAACACCTTTAAAAATAGGTTAACTTAATTGAAAAACAAGTCCAAAAAGCCAATGAGAGGAATGCTTTAAAAAGCAGAATTAGTCAAATGGAAAAGGAGGTTCAAAAGCTCACTGAAGAAAATAGTTGTTTAAAAATGATGATGGAGCAGATGGAAGCTAATGACTTTATGAGAAACCAAGAAATTCCAAAATGAAACCAAAAGAATGAGAAAATACAAGATAATATGAAATATTTCATTGGAAAAAACAACTGACTTGGAAAATAGATCCAGGAAAGACAATTTAAAAAATTATGGGACTACCTGAAGCCATGATCAAAAAAAGACCCTAGACATCATATTTCATGAAATTATCAAGGAAAACTCTCCTGATATTCTAGAACAAGAGGGCAAAATAAATACTGAAAAGATACACCCATAACCTTCTGAAAGAGACTCGAAAATAAAAACTCCAAGGAATATTGTAGCCAAATTTTAGAGTTCCCAGGTCAAGGAGAAAATATTACAAGCAACTAAAAAGAAACACTTTGAGCATTGTGAAATAAAATCAGGATAACATAGGATCTGGCAGCTTCTACATTAAAGGATCAAAGGGCTTGAACCATGATATTCCAGAAGCCAAAAAAATTGGGATTAAAACCTACCCAGCAAAGCTGAATATAATACTTCAGGGGAAAAAATGGCCATTCAGTGATATAGAGAATTTCAAGAATTTTTTATGGAAAAGATCAGGACTAAACAGAAAATTTGACTTTCAAACACAAGAATCAAGAGAAGCAAGAAAAGGTAAACAGCAAAGAAAAATCATAAAGGATTTTCTAAAGTTGGACTGTTTACATTATTATATAATAAGATAGTATTTGCAACTTTTGAGACTTTTCTCAGTATTTGGGTAGTTGGAGGGATTATACACATACACACACATTCACACACACACACATAGACATATATATATATATATATATATATATATATATATATATATATATATATATATATCAACAGAGAGCACAGTTTGAGTTGAACAAGAAGAGTTGATATCTAAAAAATAAAATTAAGAGGGGAGAGAGAAATATATTGGGAGGAGATAGGGAGAAATGGAATGGGGCAAATTATCTCTCATAAAAGTGGTATGAAAACCCTTTTTCAATGGAGGAGAAAAGGGAGGATGTAAGAGGGAAAAAGTGAAACTTACTCTCTTCACATTTAGCTTAAGGGGAAGAACAACATGCTCACTCAATTTGGTATGAAAATCTATCTTACACTACAGGAAAATAGGGGAGAAGGGGACACATGAGGTGAGCAGGATGATAGAAGGGAAGGCAAATGGGAGAAAGGAGCAATTATAAGTAAACACTTTTGGGGAAGGACGAAGTTAAATGAGAGAATAGAATAAATGGGGGACAAGATAGGATGGAGGGAAATATTGTTAGTCTTACACAACATGACTATTAAGAAAGTCTTTTGCAAAACTACACATATATAGCCAATATTGAATTGCTTGCGTCCTCAGTGGGAATAGGTGGGGAGGTGGGAAGGGAAAGAAGTTGGAATTCAAAGTATCAGAAATGAATATTGAGAATTGTTCTTGCATACAACTGGGAAATAAGAAATATAGGTAATGGGGTATAGAAATATATCTTACCATATAAGAAAAGAGAGAAGATGAGTATAAGAAAAGAGTGAGGTGTGATAGAAGGAAGAGCATATTGAGGGAAGGGGCAATCAGAACACAAGGTGTTATGGAGTGGAGGTAGAAATGGGGAAAAATTTTGAAACTCAATATTTTGTGGAGATGAATGTTTAAAACTGAAAATAAATAAACATAATTTGTAGAATTAAGTAGAATTAAATAAATAGAAAACAATATAGTCTCTCCCAGGCAAAAAAAAGTAAAGAAAATCTGTGAAAAGAATTACTATCAAGAATTTAGAATTATGATCACACAATGATCAAAGTTCGGAATACTGAAGGTGTATCATACTTTCCACCTCTCATGAACCTTAGCATTGAACATCTAGAAATCAAACTTTTCCTTCCAATCTATCCTGCCCACTGTCCTTTTCTTTAATACACTTATTATGGGGGACTGACCAATGGGCAAATGAGTGAAATCTCACCCAAGATTAACACAATCTATCCAGTTCGCTATAGACTATGCTTCATATCTCATGAATCTATCCTGAAAAAAATAGTCTAGTTGGAAAGGGCATCATTTCATATGCCCTACCACAATAATTATGTCAGTGCTACAGGGACTCTCCAGTCAACAAACGTTTTCATTGGCCTTTTTTTCCCTGTACAAGTTTTAGCCTCCTTTTTGAATATAAGCACCTTAAGGGTAGGAATTGACTTTTCAATTTACATTGCAATAATTTAGAATAGTGCCTGGTATCTTGGAATGGTATAATAAATGTGCATTTATTCATTTACATGTTTAAAGAAATTTACTTTGAATTCTCCATGCATTGACATCAATTTCTTCAAACAATTCCCATATCTCACCTTCACTGGAACTATTTACTTTTTTGTCTTTTAAATTTCATCTCTTTTTTTCTCTGTTAATTTCTGAGTTCCTACAAATTTTTCACCAGAATAATTTCAAACCTGCTTTCCTAAAATAAAAAGTACATATCAGATAATGATCAGATGTCCACTTTTTATCACAGATTCTGGGATGGAGCAGCAGGATTCCATGCCAATTTTTTTTTCCTTCTTGTTGACTATCAGATCCAATGCATTCTTTCCCTTTTTTTGGCTCTTTTGCCTTGTAAAGATGATATTTACACCTCAGCAAGCCATTAACTACTCTGCTTTTGTCAGAGAGACATATTTTACTGACATCTGGATAGCTGAAGTTTCCCATCAGCACTCTATTATTCTACTATATTGAACTTGTTACCTATTTTTCAAATGTTTTATCTATATGTTTTTTCTTTCAAGGTTATATGTGATTAGTTTTGATTCAATTTCCTCATTTTCCTCTCCCTCTTTTTTAGTAGACTACACATTTGATTTTTTTTTGTGGGCTTCAAGTATCTCTATCACCCAATAACTCTTCACTTGGCCTGTGGAGGAGGTCTAAGAGTAGTACCCACAGTTTAGAAGTGGAAAGAGTGGATTTCTGATCTTTTTAGTACTTTGTAAATTTGGTTCCTCAAAACCTTACTATGGATTGTATAGCTCACATAGTAATATAATTTCACATAAAGCCTGGGTGGCACAAAAGTGTCCAAGATGTTTATCATGGTGGTTTCTTTGACAGCTGTGGCTTACTGGGGTTCATGGTCCTTCTTAGTACATTCATGGCTTCTCCTCTTCTGTGTTATCTTGTTTGTGAGGAACATGAAAGAGGAACAACTCTATTGATATGCATCCAAGCACTTTCCATATTTGCCTTTTTGACTTCTTGAGGTTCATGTATGAATATGGGGTAGGGACCAAAATGAACATGTGATTTCATTGTTTAGGAAGCTTCTTCTTCCAATTTACCTTGGTTTCATTGACTAGTAGTTTTCAGTGGTTTGCGACTCTTTATGACTCCATTTGGAGTTTTCTTGGCAAACATACTTGAATGGTTTGTCATTTCTTTCTCCAGTTAATTTTATAGATGAGTAAAATGAGGCAAACATGGTAGAGTGACTTGACCAGCGTCACATAGCTACTAAGTATCTGAGGCCAGGTTGAACTCATGAAAAGGAATTTTTCTAACTCCAGGCTAGGTATTCTGTCCATTGTGCCATCCAGTAGCCCTATATATAGGTTTTTACCTTCTCTGTAACTCATTATCTTAGAGAGTTGCCAAGGGCATTGAAGGATTAACTTGCCTGGGTCTCATAGCCTTTATGTATTAGAAGTGGGATACAAACCTAGGTATTTTTTTTCTGAAGGCCTGAACTCCATCTACTATGACATACTTCTATCCCCCACCTCCTCTCTTTATCCTTTTTAATTAAAACAACTAATACTAAAAGCTGACATTTATATATCACTTACTATTTGCCAGGTGCTGTGCTGTACAATTATCTCATTTTAACCTCACAATATCTTTGAGATGTTATAATTATATCCATTTTAGATGAAGAAACTAAGGTAAGTGGAGATTAAATGATTTATTCAGGGATACATATATACATATATATATATATATATATATATATATATATATATATATATAGCTAGGAAATGTCCAAGGTGAGAGCTGAACTCATGTCTTCTTGACTTTGGGTGAAGCTATTCTATCTACTATGCTACCTAGCTGCCAAAAGTTGAATAAGTTATATCTCTTAGGATTATTTTCAGTGATATTTAAAAGATCACATTTTTCTCTTTGTGTTAAGATCTCTAATTCATCTTTTTGTCTAAACCACAAATTTCTTTACAAGATTTTTAGAGCCTGGTGCTTACTATAGAATCCTTGGATTTTGTCTCATTTCAAATTTTGGGTGTCTCAACCACTCTTCTCTCGATACTGAAACTTGCATTCATGTACTAGTTGGTGGTTATAAAATGCAGCTTAATGTACAATGCTATCTTTCCCAAAGAACTACTTGAGCCTAACTTCTACACACTATCATACCAGTATTTTTAATGTATTAGTAGTTCTGTTTTTCCCTCTCTTCAGAATTTCACACTGAAATACAAATGAAGCACTTTCTTTCAACTTCCAAGACAGTCAGATATTTCAGCACTGAGATCATCATTTCTGATTAAAGTCCAGAAACTGGAAATAAACACACACAAAAAAATCAACTTTTCATTGTTGTTTGTTAAAAGTAGATAAAAGAGAAGGGAGAAAAAAAACAGAGTGATGGAATCTGAGAGACAAAAATACACTTGTGCAATTGGTATAAGCCAAAACTGAATCATCATTTTGAAAAAAATAAGAACTGTCCTCATTTTCAGGCAAATAATCAAACACCTAAAACCACATGTTTGAGCAAAGCAAAAACTAGTTCTGTAGACTTTACAATTTGGTTATTTGGAGGGTAGTGGTGGTCTACCTGTGTGTATGTAATGGGAGATTGACCAATAGAGAGGCTCAATTATCCTTTAATTGCCAACAGTGTTTTTTGCCTATTGGCAATCTGTCTCTGAGACTTGTTGAATCTACTTCCCAGAATGTGGAAATGGAGGGCTTTGACTTTCACCTCAGATCATGAACAAGTAATGACTGTCATATTGTTGCATGTTGATGAAAAGCCTTTTAATTGGTTGCTGAGTCAGAACTAACTATGTATATGAATGTCTTGAACAGATGGAAACTCTCTTTCTCCCTGGGGGTAATAAGGAGGAAAAACTGTTTGGGGGCCTGAGTGGCACTCTGAATGGGGGAGGATTCTCAGGCTCTCTCTCCCACTGGGGTCAACACATGGTTGTGAACACATGGTGTCTCTCTTTATTTTTCTCTTTGTATTTGCTCTTTTCTCATCTTGAATGCATGATAGAGGTGGTCATGACCTTATGACCTTCAAAAGGTCACATGAGTCACCAGTAGTCCCATGATTATGGTCCAGAATCTAGGAAGAAACTTCTGTAGCCACAATAGCTAAATTGAGTGAAGACCAACATGTCCATAATGAGACTCCTTATGACCTAGCCCAGCAGCAAATCAATCAAATAATAGAGACTCCTACAAGCAAATTATTGACTTATCCATGGGCTATGTTGCCTATGGATATGCTGCCTTTGGTAAATTTGGAAATGAACCTGGTAAGTAGAGTTTGTAGTAGGCTTTTTACATTTTAGCTCACTCCCTCAAGGAATGAAATGTGTGTGATGTGTGTGGAAAGGGGAGTGTTTCTTGGTTCCAAATCATAAATTTCAACATCTATTTTTGTAATACTTTATCTATGAAATCCTTTGAAAAGTTAATTGATATTAGTTGCTTACTAAGGAGAAAGCAATTGATCAAAATTATATGCTGGGCCTATGACAGTTAGTTGATAGAGAAGAGATTACTAGTCAGTTGCTATTTGAAAATACATTTGATGAGGGCTCATAATGGATGGAATAAGAAGAAAGGTGTGCCAAGTGATCAAAGAGGGCAGAGTAGAAAGATGGACCTGTAAAAGCTTTCCCCCATACTCCATAAAATACCTGTAAGAAAATGACTCTAAACAAATTCTAGAGTAGCAGAAGGAACAAAACAACAGAGTGAAAGAGATTTCCAACCCAGTATAGCCTGGAAGGCTGAAAGGAAAAGTCTATGATGTTGGGCTCAGAGTGTAGTGCAGGTCAGACTTAACTGCATGGCATGGCAGGAACAGGACTGGAGCAGACCACAGGGCATGAAATCTTTCATAGTAGCTGCAGTTCCCAGATTGTTCAACTCACAAACACCAAAGACAACTTCAAAGGTAAGTGAGAAAGCTCTTTCACCTGGGTGAGAAGAGAATGTGGTTGGGTTCCAGCAGCAGCAGCCACTGAAGCAACAGCATTCTTTTTTGGAGTCCTCAGCCTAAAGACCCTGGGATAACTGTCACTGATCTGGGTCTCAGCTATGACTGGTGGCCCTGGGGTGAGGAGGAGCACTGGTATGGTGGAGCTGGAGGTAGTTGTGGAAAGGGAACCCTACTCACAGATCCTGGGCAGAAAAGTTTTGGTTGCTCTCAGACCAGTGTGCAAGCCAGGATAGAAGTAAATTCCTCTCCTTCGATTGTGCCACCTTGGAGGAACTTAGAACTTAGAGGTCCCTAGAGCATATCCTTCTCTTGACAAATAACTGGCTGGGAAAATACTCAAAAAAGGGAAAAAATAAGGTTATAGAAGGTTACTTTCTTGGTGAAGAGGTATTTTTTTCCATCTTTCAGATGAGGGAGACCAATGCAAACCAGCAGAAAAAGACATAAAAGGCAGGGCTTCTGCATCCAAAACTTCCAAAATAAATATGCAATAGTCTCAGGCAATGGAAGGGCTCAAAAATGATTTTGAGAATCAAGTAAGAGAGATGGAGGAAAAATTGGGAAGAGAAATGAGAATGATGCAAGAAAATCATGAAATGTGAGTCAAAAGCATGCTAATGGAGACCTCAAAAAATACTGAAGAAAATACCACCCTTAAAAACAGATTAACTAAAATGGCAAAAGAGGTACAAAAAGATGAAGAGGAGAAGAAAGATTTAAAAAGCAGAATTACCCATATGATAAAAGAGGTTCAAAAACTCACTGAAGAAAATAGTTCTTTAAAAATTAGAGTGGAGCAGATGGAAGCTAATGACTTTATGAGAAACCAAGAAAATATAAAATAAAACCAAAAGAGTGAAAAAATTGAATACAATGTGAAATACTGTATTGGAAAAACAACTGATCTGGAAAATAGATCCAGGGGAGACAATTTAAAAATTATGCGACTACCTGAAAGCTATAATCAATAAAAAGAGCCTAGATATCCTCTTTCATGAAATTATAAAGGAAAACTCCCCTGATATTCTAGAACCACAGGGTAAAATAAATATTGAAAGAATCCACCCAATCACCTTCTGAAAGAGATCTGAAAAACAAAACTCCTAGGAATATTGTAGCCAAATTCCAGGGTTCCCAGGTCAAGGAGAAAATATTACAAGCAGCTAGAAAGAAACAATTCAAGTATTGTGGAAATAAAGTCAGGATAACACAAGGTCTAGCAGCTTCTATATTTGGGGATTGAAGGACTTGAAATATGATATTCCAGAAGTTAAAGGAATTAGGATTAGAACCAAGAATCACTTACCCAGCAAAACTGAGTATAATACTTCAAGGGTAACAATGGTCATCCAATGAAATAGAGGACTTTCAAGCATTCTTGATGAAAAGATCAGAGCTGAATAGAAAATTTGACTTTCCAAACAAGAGTCAAGAGAAGCATGAAAAGGTAAACAGGAAAGAGAAATTATATGGGACTTGCTAAAATTGAAATGTTTATATTCTTACATGGAAAGATAATATTTGTAACTCTTGAAATTTTTCTCAGTATTTGGGTACTTGAAGTGTATATACACATACACACACATATACACACATATGTATAGACAGAGAGCACAGGATGAGTTGAATAGGAAAGGATGATATCTAAAAAATTAGAATTAAGGGGTGAGAGAGGAATATATTGGGAGGAGAAAGGGAGAAATGGAATTGGGCAAACTATCTCTCATAAAAGAAGCAAGAAAAGTCTTTTTTAGTGGAGGGGGCAATGTTGGAGGCAAGAGGGAAAAAGTAGAACTTACTCTCTTCACATTTGGCTTAAGTAGAGAATAATATGCACCTTCAATTTGGTATGAAAATCTATCTTTCAATACAGGAAAGTAGGGGAGAAGGGGAGAAGTGGACTTTGGGGGGATGATAGAAGGGAGAGCAAATTGGAGGAGGGAGTAATTGGAAGCAAACTCTTTGGGGGAGGGATAAGGTCAAAAGATTAAAGAATAAATGGGGGGCAGGATAGGAGGGAGGGAAACCTAGTTAGTCTTACACAACATGACTATTATGGAAGTCTTTCACAAAGCTACACTTGTATAGTCTATATTGAACTGCATTGCGTGCCTTCTTAATGGGGTGGGGGGAGGTAGGAAGAGAAAGAAGTTGGAATTCAAAGTTTTAAAAAATGAATGTTAAACATCATTTTTACATGCAACTGAGAGATAAGAAATGTAGGTACTGGGGTATAGAAATCTATCTTGCCCTGCAAGAAAAGAGGGAAGTTGAGGATAAGGAAAGGGAAGGGTGTGATAGAAGGGAGGGCAGATTGGGGGAAGGGTTAATCAGAATGCATGGTGTTTTGGGGTGGTGGGAGAAGAGAGATGGGAAGAAAATTTGGAACTCAAAATTTTGTGGAAATGAATGTTGAAATCTAAAAATAAAAAAAATAAACATTAAAAAAATAAGGAAAAAGACATGCCAAATCCTAACTGCTCCTAGAACCCTTATGGTGACCAGAAGCTGAGCTCTAGGTCCATGACCTGCTAAAATGAGTATGGTTTGGAAAAGTGGACCCTTTATATTTGTTCTATATGTACTTGTGTTTGTCTGAGGATCTGTGTCTATTTCTTTGTATTTGTCTATCTGAGTCTATGCATCTTTGTTTCTCAATGTAGGTTACTTGTACGGTGCTACCTTTGGAGTTAGGGAACCTATATTTAAATAATCTGTGTCATTTAACTGTGTGATCTTAAACAAGTTTCCTAAACTCTCTGGGTCTCAGTTTATGCATCTATGAAATGAGGGAGTGTTGGCCCAGATTGCCTCTAACATGTCTTCCAGCTCTGAATATATGATTCAATGATCAGTGTGCTTCTCTTTCTATGTTTATTTCTTAATCTCAGTTTTCCCCTCTGCCTTGCTGTACATGTGTGCTTTTTTGTTTGTTTTTCAGACTCTCTTTTCCTGGTATTTCCATCTCAGTGCTTGGGTCTGTGAATCTGTGCTTTTTTTGTGGGTGCATGTGTGTTGTTATTGCATTGATGTGTCTGTGCATTACATACATTTTTAAGATTTTTTAGTCATATTTTCTTTCAAATTAAAAGAACGAATTCATAAAGCGTTATCAAAATCCAGTCATTTTGGTAAAATCATCAGTTCCTAAAAGAATCTCAGCATGCATTTTTTTGAATCTAAGACTAGCTGGGATAGAAAACCATGAATAGAAACAAGGAAGAAATAACGTATTTCTCTGTTTTATTTTTATATACCAAATTGCTAGTTAACTGTGGAGGCAATCAATAAACTTTAATAGAAGGCTATTACTTTAGGGCTGTAGTAAACTGAAGAATAAAGAATAATCGCTTTTCAACCTTTTATCAGTCTGAGGAGCTTATTTAATATGCACAAAGAATGCATTACAATAATTTTTTATAACCATACAGCCCAAGCCTCTCTAAAGATTTTCAGGAAGTAAGTAATGTAAGAGTACAAGGACCCAAATATATGGCAGGGAAGTGGTGACTGGGAGGAGTGAAATACTGCCTAAGATCTTTCCATTAGGAATAAAATGCTTATATTATAAATGTCACTAGACTCAGATTCTTTGGTGGATGCACAACACTATTTTTTCCCCACAAGTTTCAGAGAAACAAGTCTACTGGTCTTTTCCACTTGAAATCCTTCATACTATAGACAAATGTGCTAAAGTCTTAAGTGTATAATTTTTAACCTCTGGGAAAGGTTGAGTGATGTGTTATGAAACTATTACTAATTGAAGCTCAAACTCAGAGACCACAAGAGAACCCATTCATCCTAATTTAACATGCATCCATTCACAATTGAGGAGAAAAAGGCCAAGTGCAGAAGGAGTTGAAGTCATTCATCCACAAGAACTGCAAGAGCTTTCTCCCTAGAGAACCTATAGTACTTCTACTCTCTCATAGGTTTCCCAGGGATATCTAGAACATCCTTGCCTCCATCATCTTATTTTTGTTTATTTACATTTATTAAAATGATCTTGGACTTAATGGTTTCTTAGAACTCATAGTTTTAGCTAATATGTTGGATAGTTTCCTAGAATACTGAGAAACTAAATGATTTGCACAGGAATACATGCAAAAAATATGTCATAGAACTTTTGCTCGTTTTTCTGGTTCTAAGGATAGCTTTCTCCTCACTATGCCATGCCTGCTTAAATTTGTTGTTGTTCAGTCATTTCAGTTGTTTCTGACTCTTTAGATACCATTTTGGGGTTTTCTTGGCAAAGATACTGTGGTGGTTTGCCATTTCCTTCTCCAGTTAATTTTTTTTTTTATGGATGAGGAGCTGAGGCAAACAGTTGTAAAATGACTTAATGTCTGAAGGCAGATTTGAACTCATAAAGATGCATCTTCCTGATTCCAAGCACAGGGCTCTATGCATGGTGCCACCTATACACCCCTGTAATTTTTCTTTATTCTTTCTTTAATTGTCTGTGCTCATACTGAACTTTCATGAAGAGTAGGTTCTAGAGAAGTATTAGGGCCTAAAGACTGAACTCCAAATTTTCTTCATTTTTTTCCTAATTTCTGCAAAATTCTCTATCTCAAATGATTACACCTTTAGCCAAAAATGATCCAAATCAACTACATAATTTCCTTCTTACTTGGGTTAAATCTTCCTTTTTTTTCCCTATACCTTCTCCTAAAATCTCTCCCGCAGAAACTAAAATTCCAGCACAAACCCATTAAGAGAGATAAAATTGCTTTTTTCTTTCTAATTTCTTCCCCAGTACTTTTCCCTTTTCATCCATTTTTTCCTTTCTATATTAAGACCAAGAAAAGTGAGCAAAAGCACATGCTGACCTTTCTACATTTCTAGTCTTTCATTACTCCTATGAACTTTGAAAACATTGGAAATCCAAAGGGACACTTGTCTCTTCTCCCTCTTTTAAAATGTAAGCATTATATCATTGTTTAGCTTCTTCCAGGGGTTCAAATAAATCTACTTGTCTAAATTTCTACGGTCTCCCACGTAAGGCTTTTAAGATTGTACTCAGTGCTGGTCTTTTCACCAATAGTGCTTGAAAATGTTCTATTTAATTAAAGGTCTTTTCCAGCATGGTTTTTTGTTAGTTGAAGCCTTTTTCTTTTATCTTTTAATATATTGTATTCCAAGATTTCCTTTTCTTTAAAGCAACTGTAGTACAGTTTGTGTGATCCTCATTGCCCTGCCTTAGTTCTTAGCTGTGTTTTCTTCAGAATATTGCAGGTATTTTTTTCTTATATCTGGAAACTCTGGATTGTGACTACAACAAGCGCTTTCAATTTGAAGTTCCACTTTCTTTCTGGCTCTAATATAGCTGTTCAGTTTTTTTTTTTTTTTGTAATTCCTTGAAATGTAGAACCTGGTAAACAGAGCTGGGAGGGAGGAACAAAGGGTGTTTTGTATCATTTTTTTCAGAGTCATATTGCTCTTAAATTATTTCTCCTCAATAAGTTTTCTAGGGCAATTATTTCTGATAACACAGTTTTACTTTTTGTTACAACTTCTTGTCAATTTGTAAAATTTTTATTATTTTATTGAATCATTTAACGCATTTATTTGATTTTGCTTTTCAGATTCTACTACTTAGGTCACATTTTCACTTTCTGTTTCAAATTAAATATTCTCCATCCATTTTTTCCCCCTCAAGAGTACATTTTTCTGTGGATTTATTTGTATTTCCTGTGAAGTTACTCTCTTCTTTAGGGCTTACCTTTGGATTTCTCTTAATCTAGTATTATTTCTTGTATTAAGAGAGTTTTTTTTCCTTTGTAATTATATTGACAGTCTCAATTCCCAGACTTGGATTTTGTGTCACACCTAGATATTTCTCTCTCCTAAACTCCTAATGAACTGATTAGGCTCTGATTTTATTCATTTTATAGCCTGAAGACTACTGCTATTCCTCTGCTTCAGTTCTGGAAAGAATGGCTTATTTCTGGTCTCCTCCATGCTCTTGCCACAGTCTGGGACAGTAAAGTGAGTCTGGAGCTGTGACCAGGTATTACCCAGTGTGCCAGACCCTGACTTCTTTCTTCAGCTTCTGGTGGGACATCTCAGGCAATGACCTCATACCTACCTCTTTTTCCATTTGTAAGCACCAACTGAGAGAATGTTTTGTCCACTGCTAAATCCCTAACAGGCCCTTCTAAATCCTGAATGGATATTGGAGGCCATCATATTAGCTTCAGGCTCATTGGAGGGCTCCTGAAGCATCACTATTTCACCTTTCTCCATGATTTCATGATGTAGCCACTAAAGTCAACAAATTTCAGAAATTGTGTTCATTTCAGGCCCAGTGGAGAACTTCTAGATATAGGCTGCATGGACACCTGTATCTTGCCTCAGGCTTCTGGTATAGTCCTCTACTGGAAGCTGGCTTTATCCTTTGTTTTGACTCTGACTTATTAAAGGTTAAGATCTTGATGAATTCAGGCCCCACTTTGCAGAGCTGATTTTTCCCCCTTTTACTCCTCAACCCCACACATGTGTTCAATTAGAGCATCCACAATTTTTTCTGACTGTCTTCCTATGCAGGTCTGGACCGTACTGAATTGCTTGATTTTGATTCCCTTAGTTGTACTGATCTTGGTTCATCTGGCACCCTTTTATGTTGTTTCTTGGGAGTTTTGTTTAAGGGAGATAGCTTCACCTGTTTATCATTCATACTATCATACTGACCCAATGTCCTTCTTTGTTTTCAAGGTCAGAGAATTGAGATTGAGACAGGTTAAGGGTTTTGGTCACATCATTTAGCTACTGTGTAGCAGAGCTAAGATTTGAATTCAAACTTTGTGAGTCTAATATCAGCATCCTCTCTACTTCTCAGTTCAGTTGATACATGATAGAGGTAAAAAAAAATTTACAAGGGAATTAAAGGGAAATGAGTTATTATAAAATAAGGTATAAAAGACTGAGGTAAGGAAACTTACATATCATAAACTTGGGTTTTTCTTTGACCAAATTTTTAAAATATAGTATTTTATTTTCCCACAATTACATTTAAAAACAATTTCAAATTTTTTTTTTTGGAAATTTGGAATTCCAAATTTTCTTCCATCCTTTCTACCCTACTGTTCTCATGAAGAAGGCAAGCAGTTTCACCTAGGTTATATGTGTGTGGTCAAGCAAAATGCATTTCCATGTAAATCATGCTGTGAAAGAAAACAAAGACAAAATAAACCCCAACAAACAAGAAAATAAGGAAACATATGCCTCAATCTACATTCAAACTCCACCAGTTCTTTTTCTGGAGACACAGAGCACCTTTCATCATAAGCCCTTCAGAATTATCTTGTATCATTGTATTGTTGAGATTAACTGAGCTATTCACAATTGATCTTCATATAATATTTGTTATAGTGTGTAATTTTCTCCTGGTTCTACATATTTCACTAAGAATCAGTTCTTGTAAGTCTTTTCCAGGATTTCTGAGAGCATCTTGATCATCATCTCATGGCAAAACTGTATTCCATTGCAATCATGTACAACAATTTGTTCAGTCATTCTCCAGTTGATGAGTATCACTTTAATGTCCAATTCTTGGGCACCACTATAAAGTCTGCCATAAAAATGTTTTGTAGGAATAGGTCCTTTTCCTCTTTATTTTTTATCTCTTTGAGATATTAGTCTAGTAGTGGTGTTGCTTGGTCAAAAGGTGCACAGGATTTTATAGCCCTTTGGATATAGTTCCAAATTCCTCTCCATTACCAACAGAGCATTAGTGTCTTGATTTTCCCACTTCCCTTCAACACCTGTCATTTCCCTTTCTGTCTTATTAGCTAATCTGACCGGGGTAGTTCAGAGTTGTTTTAATTTGCATTTCTCTAGTAAATAGTTATTTAGAGACTCTTTGAATAACTATGAATAGCTTTATTTCTTCTAAAAACTGCCAGTTCGTATCCTTTGAACATTTATCAATAGAGAAATAGTTCTTACTTTTATAAATTTAACTGTTTTCTATATATTTGAGAAATGATGCTTTCATCGCAGAAATTCTGTAATTATTTTCACAGAAATAATTACCAATCATAGTTCCCTCCTTCCTAATTTCCTCCTGTTTGTCCTTTCTTTTCTATTTTCACCCTGTCCATTTTCAAAAGTATTTTGCTTCTAAATTTTTGCCTCTCCTAATCTGCCCTCCCTTGTTTCAGTCCCTTCTTTCTTTTATTCCATTCTCCTCCAAATTCCTGTATGGTAAAATAGAGTTTTACACTGAGTGTGTTTATTATTCCTTCTTTGAACAAATTCCTATGATGTAAGGTTCATGTGTTTCCCTTCTACTTCTTCTCTTCACTGTGAAATGTCTTTTGAACCTCTTTTATGTCACATAATTTACCCCGTTCTATCTCTCCCTTACCTCTTCCTCCAGTATATTCTTCTTTCTAACTCCTTAATTCTGTTTCTAAGATAATCATCACATTCTATTCAACCAAGATCTGTGCCCTCTGTCAATATATAATTCTCACTGCCCTAATAATGATAAAATTCTTAAAAGTTACACATATCATCTTCCTATATAGGAATGTAAACAATTTATCTCCACTGACTAGCTTATGATTACTCTTTCATGTTTACCTTTTTATGGTTCCTCTGAGTCTTGTATTTGAATTTTTTAATTCAGTTTTTGTCTTTCCATCAGGAATGTTCTAAAGTCCTACATTTAATTGAATATCTATTTTTCTCCCTGAAAGATTATACTCAATTTGGCTGGGTAGGTGATTCTTGACTGTAATCCTAGCTATTTTGCTATTCCACTAGAATATTGTATTCTAAACTCTCTGATCCTTCAGGACAGAAATTGCTAAATCTTGTGTTATCCTGTCTGTGGATCCACAATATTTGAATTATTTCTTGTTGGCTGCTCGCAACATTTTCTCCTTGATCTAGGAACTTTAAAATTTGGCTATAATATTCCTGGCAGTTTTCATTTGGGGATCTCATTCAGGAGGTGATGGGTGGATTCTTTCAAATTCTGTTTTACCCTCTGTTTCTAAAACATTAAATCAGTTTTCCTTGATAATTTGTTTAAAGATGATCTCTAGGCTCTTCTTTTACCATGGTTTTCAGTTAGTCCAGTAATTTTTTATTCATCCCTCCTGGATCTATTTTCCAGGTCATTTGTTTTCCCAGTGAGATATTTCATGTTTTCTTCTATTGCTTCATTCTTTTGTTTTTGTTTTACTGTTTCTTGATGTCTCACAAAGGCATTAACTTCCACTTGCCCAGTTCTAATTTTTAAGGAAATATTTCTTCAGTGAGTTCTTGTTCTTCCTCTTCCATTTAGCCAATGCAATTATTAAGGAGTTCTTTCCTAAGTGAATATTTGTATTTCTTTTTTATTTGAACAATTCCACTTTTAAAGGAGCTCATCTCTTCATTGAATTTTGTATCTCTTTTTCAATTTGGCCAATTTTTCCTTTTCAAGAAATTCATCTCTTCATTGGATTTTTGTGTCTCTTTTACCATTTGGCCCATTTTGTTTTTTAAGGTATTTTTTTTCAGTATTTTTTGTACCTCCTTTACCAAGTTGTTAGTTAACTCCTTTTTCATAATTTTCTTATATCACTCTCATTTCTTCCTCCATTTTTTCCTCTACCACTCCTACTTGATTTTGAAAAATTCATCTTGAACTCTTCCATGGCCTGAAACCAACTCATATTTTTCTTGGAAGTTTTGGATGTAGGAGTTTTGACTTTGTTGTCTTCTTCTGAGTTTGTGTTTTGATATTCCCTGTCACCATAGTAACTTTCTGTAGTTGAGATATTCCTTTGATGTTTGTTCATTTCTTCCCAGGCTGTTTCCTGACTTTAAACACTATGCTAAAGTGTGGCCCTGCTTCTGTAGTGGAGAGGGTATAGTCCCAAGTTTCAGGTTTTTGTACATTTTTTTTCAGTAATTTCCTTGAAATTTGGGACATTTTGTTATTCCAGATGAATTTTATTGCTATTTTTTCTAGCTCTATCAAATAATTTTTGGTAGTTTGATTGGTGTATCACTGATGTGGATAGCACTTTCCATCATAAGTCTTTTGGAGTTGTCTTAGATCATTGCATTGCTGAAAAGAGTTAAGTCTGTCAAGGTTAGCCATTACAAAATGTGTCTAGTACTGTGTATAATGTTCTCCTGCTCCTGCTCACTTCACTTAGAGTCAGTTTATATGTCTTTCCAGGTTTTTCTTTAGTCTGCCTGCTCATCATTTCTTATAAAACAATTGTGTTCCATTACGTTCATATACCACAACTTGTTTAACCATTCTCTAATTGATGGATATCCCCTAAATTTCTCATTCTTTGCCACCACAAAAGTAAATATTATACTTTTGTGCATGTGGGTCCTTTTCCCATTTTAGGATTTCTTTGGGATACAGCCCTAGAAATGGTATTTCTGGATCAAAGGATATGCATTCTTTTATAGCCCTTTGGGCAAAGTTCCAAATTGCTCTCCAGAATAGTTAAATCAGTGCTCAACAACACTAAAAATGCAATAGTGTTTTATTTTCCCCTCATCTTCTCCAACATTTATCATGTACTTGTTTTGTTATTTTAGCCAATATGATAGGTGTAATGTGGTACCTCAGAGTTGTTTTGATTTGCATTTCTCTGATCAATAGTGATATAGAGCATTTTTTCATATAAGTAGCTTTAATTTCTTCCTCTTAAAACTACTTGTTCATATCCTTTGACCATTTTATCAGCTGAGAAACTATTTTCATTTTTACAAATTTGACTCAGTTCTCTATATATTTTAGAAATGAAGCCTTTATCAGAGACTACAGCTGTAAAATCTCTTTCCCAACTTTCTGCTTCCCTTCTAATCTTTGTTGCCAGCAATTGGCTTTGTTTGTGAAAAGACTTTTCAACTTAATGTAATCAATATCATCCACTTGCATTTCATAATATTCTCTATCTCTTGCTTGGCCATAAATTCTTCAATTCTCCATAAATCTAACAGATAAATTTCTTGCTCTCCCAGTTTATTTTATTAGTCTTAACATCTAAGTTGTGTACTCATTTTGACTTTATCTTGGTGTAGGGTGTAAGATATTGGTCTATTCCTAGTTTCTACCATATTATTTTTCAGTTTTCTCAGCAACTTTTTGTCAAATATTGAGTTCTTATTCCAGAATCTAAAGTTTTTAGGTTTATCAAACAGTAGATTTCTATAGTCATTGACTACTGTGACTTGTGTATCTAACATTCCACTGATCCACCTTTCTAGTTCTTAGCCATCACCAAGTAACTTTGATGATTTGCTGCTTTATAATATAATTTAAGATCTGATGTAATTAGGTCATCTTCTCTAGTATTTCTTTTCATTAATCCCCATGATATTCTGGATCTTTTGTGTTTCAAGAAGAATTTGTTACTTTTTCTAGCTCTAAAAAATATTTTTGGTAATCTGATTGCTATAGCACTGAACAAGTAAATTGGTTTAAGTAGAATTGTCATCTTTATTATATTAGCTTGGCCTACCCATGAGCAACTGTTATTTTTCCAATTATTTAGATGTGACTTTTGTGAAATATGTTTTGTAATCATGGTCATATACTTCCTGGATTTCTTTTGGCAGGTAAATTCCCAGATATTTTATGGCTACAGCATCTTTAAGTGGAAATTCTCTGAATCTCTAGCTGTTGGACTTTGTTAGTGATGTATAGAAATGCCAGTGATTTATGTGAGTTTATTTTATATCTTGTAACCTTGCTAAAGTTTCTTATTACTTCAAGTAGTTTTTTATTTGATTTTCTAGGATCCTCTAAGTGTATCATTTGTCAAGAATGATAGATTTGTTTTTTCTCTGCTTATTCTAATTCTTTCAATTTCTTTTTCTTTCCTTACTGCTAAAACTAACTTTTCTAGTACAATATTGAATAATGGTGGTGATAATGGACATCTTTGTTTCATCTCTCATCTTATCGGAAATACTTCTAGCCTACCCCCTAACATATAATGCTTGCTGAGATTTTTAGATAGAGGCTACCTATCATTTTAAGGAAAAGTCCATTTATTCATATGTGCTTTAGTGTTTTTAATAGGAATCAATGTTGTATTTTCTCAAAAAATTTTTCTTCATCTATTGGGATAATCATATGATTTCTGTTAATTGTTGTTGATATGGTGAAGTATACTGAGTTTTCCTAATATTGACCCGGCCTTGTATACCTTGTGTAAATTCTACCTGATCATAGTATATTAATCTCAAGATAAATTGCTATAATCTCTTTGTTAATAGTCAATTTAAAGTTTTGTACCTATATTAATTAGGGAAAATTGTGCAAAATTTTCTTTCTCTATTTTGACTTCCTGTTTGAGGCATCAACATCATATTTGTATCATAAAATGAATCTGGTAGGACTCCTGTTTTCTTTTTTAAATTTGTTGCTTTATTTTTGTTATAATTTTCCCCAAAATTTATTAATTTATTTGTTTTCAGTTTTCAACAATACTTCCATAAGTTCCAAATTTTCTCACTCTCCTTCCTTACCCCTCCCCACAGGGCATGCAATATTATATAGGTTCTACACATGCATTCCTATTAAACACATTTTCATATTGCACAAAATAATTAAAACAAATGGGAGAGACCATGAGAAAAACAAAGCATAGCAAAGGAGAAAACAGTCTGCTTCATTCTATGTTCTGATTTCATAGCTCTTTTTCTGGATGTGGATGGCATTTTGCCTTGAGTCCTTTGAGAATGTTTCAGATCCTTGCATTGCTGTGAAAGGCTAAGTATATCAGAAACAGTTCTCCCACACTGTGGCTACTCCTGTGCATAATGTTCTCTTGATTCTGCTCATTTCATTCAACATCAGTTCATATCAATCTTTTCAGGTTTTTCTGAAACCCACCTGTTCATCATTTCCATTACATTCATATATCACAATTTCTTCAGCCATTCCCCAATTGATGGGCATCCCCTCTATTTCTAGTTCTTGGCTACCATAAAAAGAGCTACTATAAATACCTTTGTAAATGTGGATTCTTTCCCCATTTTTATGATCTCTTTGGGATACAACTTTATAAGTGGTGTTACTGGTTCAAAAGGTACACACATTTTTATAGCCCCTTGTGCATAGTTCAGAATGTTTGGATAAACTCACAGCTCTACCAACAATGAATTAATGTTTGAACTCTCTCACATCCTCTCCAACATTTGTCATTTCTCTGTTTAGTCATGTTAGGCAATCTGATAGGTGTGATGTGGTACCTCAGAGTTGTTTTGATTTACATCTCTCTAATCATTAGTGATCTAGAATATTTTTTATATGACTATAGATAGCTTTAATTTCTTCCTTTGAAAACTACCTGTACATATCTCTTGATCATTTATCAATTGGGGAATGACTTGTATTCATGTAAATTTGACTCAGTTCTCTACATATTTTAGAAATCAAGCTTTTATCACAGATATGAGTTGCAAAATTTTTTCTCACTTTTCTGCTTTCATCTTAATCTTGGTTGCATTGGCTTTGTTTGTGCAAAAACTTTTCAATTTGATGTAAAAATGTTCTCCATTCTGATTTCACAATCTCCTTTATCTCTTGTTTGGTCGTAAATTCCTTCATTCTACATAAATCTGACAAATAAACTATTACTTGATCCTTTTTATGTTTGTAATATCAGCCTTAATACCTAGATCATGTACTCATTTGGATTTTATTCTGGTATTGTTAGGCATTGGTCTACACTCAATTTCTGCCACACTATTTTCCAGTTTTCCTAGCAGTTTTTATCAAACAGTGAGTTCTTTCCTGACAAACTGGGGTCCTATAGAATGCTATAGTCATTGACTACTGTGTCTTATGTACCGAACCTATTCTGCTAATCTACCCCTTATTTCCTAGCCACTACCAAGTGGTTTTGATGTTTGCTGCTTTATAATACAATTTAGGATCTGGTATGGCTAAGTCACCTTCCCTAGCATTTCTTTTCATTAAATCTCATGATGTTCTATACCTTTTATTCTTCCAGATAAATTTTCATATCCTTTTTTCTGGCTCTATAAAATAACTTTTTAATTTGTATGGCATTGAATTAGTAAATGAATTAAGGTAGAATTGTCATTTTTATTATATTAGCATGACCCACTCATGAGCAATTGATATTTTTCCAATTATTTTGATCTGAGACTATTTTTGTGAAAAATGTCTTTTAATTGTGTTCATATAATCCTTGTGTTTATTTTGGCAGATAGACTCCGAAATATTTTGTAGTATCTACAATAACTTTAAATGGGATTTCTCTTTCTATCTCTTGCTGTTGGGGTCTGTTAGTAATATATAGAAATGCAGATGATTTGTGCGGGTTTATTTTGTATCCTGCAATTTTGAGAAAGTCGTTTATTATTTCAAGTGTCTTTTTAAACTTCATTCTATAGAATTCTCTAAGTATATAATCATATCATCTACAAAGAGTGATAGCTTAATTTCTTCTTTGCCTATTCTAATTCCTTCAATTTCTTTTTCTTCTCTTATTGCCAAAGATAATATTTCTAGTACTATATTGAATAACAGTGGTGACAATGGACATCCTTGTTTCACCCCCTATCTTATTGGAAATGCATTTAGGTTATTCCCATTACATATAATGCTTACTGATTGTTTTAGGTAGATTAAACTTATTGTTTTAAGGAAGGCTCCAATATTTCAATGTTCTCCAGTGTTTTCAACAGGAATGGGAATTGTGGTTTGTCAAAAGTTTTTTCTGCATTTATTGAGATAATCATGGTGTCTGTTAGTTTTGTAGTTGATATAATCAATTATGCTGATAGTTTTCCTAATATTAAAGCATTCCTGGTCTAAATCTTACTTGATCAAAGTATATTATTTTCATCATAAGCTATTGCAATCTTTTTGCTAATATCTTATTTAAAATTTTTGCATTTATGTCCTTTAGACTAAATGGTCTATAAGTTTCTTCTCTGTTTTGGCTCTTCCTGGTCTAGGTATTGGATTGAAACTAGGTATGTATCATGAAAAGAATTTGATAGGACTCCTTCTTCACTTTTTCCCAAATAGTCTATATAGTTTTAGAATTGACTGTTCCTTAAATGTTTGATAGAATTCACTTATAAATCCATCTGACCCTGGAGATTCTTTCTGAGGGAGTTAATTGTCAACTTCTTCAATTTCTTTTACTGAGATGGGGTGAAGTGTTTTACTTCCTCCTCTGTTAATATGGAAAGTTTACATAATTTAAATATTCACCTATTTCACTAAGATTGTCACATTTATGGGCATACAGCTGGACAGATAATTTCTAATGATTGTGTTATTTTCCTCTTCAGTGGAGGTGAATTCACTAATTTCATTTTTCATACTAGCAATTTGGTTTCCTTCTTTCTTCTTTTTTTGTAAATCAAATTGACCAAAGGTTTATCAATTTCATTTTTAACCACAAAACAAGCTCTTAGTTTTCTTTATCAGTTCAATAGTTTTCTTAATTTCAGTTTTATTAATCTCTCCTTTGGTTTTCAGTATTTATAACTTGGTATTTAACTGGAGATTTTCAATTTATTCTTTTTCTAGCTTTTTCAGTTGCACACCCAGTTCATTTATTTCTTCTTCCTTTGTTTTATCCATCTAAGCATACAGAGGTATAAAACTTCCCCTAAGAACTGCTTTCACTGCATTCCATAAATTTAGGTAGGTTATCTCATTATTGTCATTTTCTTGAATGAAGTTATTGTTTCTATGATTTGTTTTTTGACTCACTCATTCTTTAGGATGAGATAATTTATATTCTAATTAATTTTTGGTCTATCCTTTCATGGCCCTTTATTACATGTAATTTTTATTGCACCATTTTCTGAAAAGAATGGATTGACTACTTATGCCTTTCTGCACTGGAATGTGAGATTTTTGTGCTCTAGGACTTTGTCAATTTCGTGTATATGCCATGTACCACCGAAAAAGAGCTGTATTCCTTTCTATTCCCATCCATTTTTCTCCAGACATCTATCATATCTATCTTTTCCAGAATTCTATTTACCTTCTGAACTTCCTTCTTATTTATTTTGAGGTTAGATTTATCAACCTCAGGTTGAGGTGCAGTTTGACGTCCCCCAGTAGTACAGTTTTGATATCTATTTCTTCCTGTATTTCCTTTAACTTCTCCTCTAAGGATTTGATGCTATACCACTTGGGGCAAATATGTTTAGTAATGATATTGCTTCATTGTCTATGGTGCCTTTTACCAGGATATAGTTTCCTTCCTTATCTCTTTTCCTTAGATCTATTTTGGCTTTTACTTTGCCTGAGATTAGGATTGTTATGCCTACTTTTTACTACTTCAGCTGTACCATATACTCTAATGTACACTACCCTAGTCTTTTACCTTCATCTTGTGTGTATCCTCCTGTTTCAAATGTGCTTCTTTTCTTTTGTATTTAAGTTTATTTATTTATGTTTTCAACACTTATTTCCACAAAAATTTTGGGGCCCAAATTTTCTCCCCATTTCTCCTCTCCCCCATCCCAAAATGCTGAGCATTCTCATTACCCATATCACCAATCTGCCCTCTCTTCTATCATCCCTCCCTTCCCTTATCGCCATCTTCTCTTTTGTTCTGTAGGACAAGATAACTTTCTATAACCCATTACCTGTATTCCTTATTTTCTAGTTGCATGCAAGAACAATACTCAACAGTTGTTCCTAAAACTATGAGTTCCAACTTCTCTTCCTCCCTCCC
>CM053769.1:403155710-403178769 GCA_028658325.1 Potorous gilbertii
TTTCCCTCCATCCTATCTGGCCCCCCATTGCTTCTATTCTCTCTTTTGATCCTGTCCCTCTCCAAGAGTGTTGACTTCTAATTGCTCCCTCCTCCTACTGCCCTCCCTTTCATCATCCCCCCCACTATGATTATCCCATTCTCCCCTACTTTCCTGTATTGTAAGATAGGTTTTCATACCAATATGAGTGTGCATTTTATTCCTTCCTTTAGTCAAATGTGATGAGAGTAAGCTTCACGTTTTTTCTCTCACCTCTCCACTTTTTCCCTCCACTGAAAAGTCTTTTACTTGCCTCTTTTATGAGGGATAATTTGCCCCATTTCATTTCTCCCTTTCTCCTCCCAATATATTTCTCTCTCACCCCTTAATTTCATTTTTTAAAGACATCATCCCATCCTATTCAATTCACCTCGTGCTCTGTCTCTCTCTGTCCCTCTGCCTGTGTGTGTATGTGTGTGTGTATGTGTGTGTGTGTGTGTGTGTGTGTGTGTGTGTGTGTGTGTGTGTGTAATCCCACCAACTACCCAGATACTGAAAAAAGTTTCAAGAGTTACAAATATTATCTTCCCATGCAGGAATGTAAACAGTTCAACTTTAGTAAGTCCCTTATGATTTCTCTTTGCTGTTTACCTTTTCATGCTCCTCTCAATTCTTGTGCTTGAAAGTCAAATTCTCTTTTCAACTCTAGTCTTTTCATCAGGAATGCTTGAAAGTCTTCTATTTCACTGAAAGACCATGTTTTACCCTGAAGTATTATACTTAGTTTTGCTGGGTAGGTGATTCTTGATTTTAGTCCTAGTTCCTTTTCACTCTGGAATATCATATTCCATGCCCTTTAATCCCTTAATGTAGAAGCTTCTAGATCTTGTGTTATCCTGATTATATTTTCACAATTCTTGAAATGTTTCTTTCTAACTTCTTGCAATATTTAACCTTGACCAGGGAACTCTGGCATTTGGCCACAATGTTCCTAGGAGCTTCTCTTTTTTGATCTCTTTCAGGATGTGATCAGTGGATTCTTTCACTATTTATTTTGACCCCTGGTTCTAGAATATCAGGGCAATTTTCCTTGATAATTTCATGAAAGTTTATGGCTAGGCTGTTTTTTTGATCATGGCTTTCAGGAAGTCACATAATTTTTAAATTGTCTCTCTTGGATCTATTTTCCAGGTCAGTTGTTTTTCCAATGAGATATTTCACATGATCTTCCATTTTTTCATTCTTTTGGCTTTTTGATTTTGTTTTGTGATTTCTTGGTTTCTCAGCAAGTCATTAGCCTCCATCTGTTCCATTCTAATTCTGAAAGAGCTATTTTCTTCAATGAGCTTTTGAACTTCCTTTTCCATTTGGCTAATTCTGCTTTTGAAAGCATTCTCCTCATTGGCTTTTTGAACCTCTTTTGCCAATTTAGTAAATCCATTTCTCAAGGTGTTATTTTCTTCAGCACATTTTTGAGTCTCCTTTAGCAAGATGTTGCCCCCCTTTTCATGATTTTCTTGCATATCTCTCACTTCTCTTCTCAATTTTTTCCTCCTCCTCTCTTACTTGATTTTCAAAATCTTTTTTGAGCTCTTCCATGGCCTGACACCACTGCATATTTATTTTGAATGTTTGAGACACAGAAGCTTTGACTTTTATGTCTTTCCCTGATGGTAAACATTGTTATTTTGCATCAGAAAGGATGGGAAAAGATATCTGGTCACCAAGAAAGTAACTTTCTATAGTCTTATTTTTTCCCCTTATTTGGATATTTTCCCAATCAGTTACTTGACTTTTGGGTCCTTTGTCAAGAGTAGGGTATACTCTGGGAATCTGTAAGATTTCAGTTCCTCCAACGTGGCACAATCAAGTGTTTACACTGGTCTGGATGCAGGGAGAGATTTTTGTGCCCAAAATCTTAGCAGAACTTCCTCTCCACAGCCATGTGGCCTCCAGTTCCACCAAGCCAGCACTGGGGACTGACATTCAGGTAATCTGTGGGAGCAGGGCTGCCATTCAGTGTGAGATAAAAATCAGCTTCCTCAGGGCTCTACACAGGGCTGAGGTAATAATCAGCTCCTCAGTGCCCCCAGGGTTTTTACAATTCAACAATGGATGCGGGCTCTTGTACGGGCTGCTGTGGGAACTTCCGTGGCCTGCCTGATGTGGCCTCTGAGGTCGGTGCCCAAGGAAGGGCCTACAGCAAGGCCCTTCTCCCTTCTCAGCCAGCTGAAAAAACTGTGTCACTGACCTTTGCTTCCTGTGAGTTGAAGGGTTTGAGAATCGCTGCTGCTGGGGCTGGGGATTCCGTCCCCGAGGTATCCTCCTCCCAGAACGTTTTGTGGCCAAGTCTGGACTCCTCTCCATGCCTGGTGCAACAGGCATTTCCTGTGGGCCTTTCAGGTAAGCCTGGACTGGAAATCTCCTCCACTCTGTTGTTCTCCACTTCTACTGCTCCAAAATTTGTTGAGAGTCCCTCTCTACCGGTATTTTATGGGTTGTGTGGGGAGAGCCTGCATATGCATGTTTTTCTACTCCAGCATCTTGGCTCTGCCTCCCAAATGTGTTTCTTGTAAACGATGTCATAGGATTTTGGTTTCTGATCCATTCTGCGATTTGTATCCACTTTAAGGGAGACTTCATTGATATTCACAGCTATGATGACTACCTATATCTTTCTCTCCATCCTATTTCCTTCCTCTGCCTATTTTTGTTTTTTTTCCCTTATCCTTTCCTCAAAAGTTTTGCTTTTGACCACCACCTCCCCCAGTCTTCCCTCCTTTCTATCAGCCCCCCCGTCTTTTCTTTCCCTTTTCTCTTACTGCTTTTTCCCTCCCTTCCAACCACCCCCTTCTTTTGCTTTCTCCTTTCCATTCCTACTGCTTGTAATGTAAGTTAGATTTCTATACTTAACTGAGTGTGCTATTCCCTCCTTGAACCAAATCCAGTAGAGTAAAGCTCAAACATTATACATCACCTCACCGCCTTTCCTCTACTATAATGTGATTCTGTGCCTCTTCATGTGATGTAATTTACCCTTTTCTGCTTCCTTCTTTCCTCTTCTCCCTTCATATCCCTTAATTAGTATTTTTATCATCATAAAAGTTAATGTATACCAACACCCTGTATGTATATCCTTTTTAAATGTCATAATAAATATACAATTCTCAAGATTAGTAAGTGTCATCCTCCCATATAGGGATGTCAACAGATTGCCCCTATCAAATAACAAGATTTTTCCCCCTGTTTACCTTTTTATACTTCTCTTGAGTCTTGCATTTGAAGATAAAATTTTCTGTTGAACTCTAGCCTTTTAGTCAGAAAGGTCTGGAAATCCCTCATTTTGTTGAATCTCCATCTCTTTCCTTGCAGGATTATGCTAAATTTTGCTTGGTAATTAAACCTTGGTTGTAGTCCAACCTCCTTTGCCTTATGGAATATCATATTCCAATCCCTCTAATCTTTTAATGTAGAAGCTACAAGGTTCTCTCTGATCCTGACTATAGTTCCTTGATATTTGAATTATTTCTGACTGGTTGCTTACAGTATTTTCTCCTTGATCTGATAATTCTGGAATTTGGCAACAATATTCCTTGGTATTTCAATTTGTGATCTCTTTCAAAAGTGAATTCTTTTCATGACTCTTTTGTCTGCTGGATCTAGAACCTCTGTGCAGTTTTCCTGGAGGATTTCTTGGAATATGATATTGCAGCTCTTTTTTTTATCATGTCTTCCAGGTAGACCAGTAATTCTTAGATTTTTCTCTCCTGGATCTATTTTCCAAATCAGTTCCTTTTCCCATGAGATATTTTATGTTTTCTTCTATTTTTTTTCATTCATTAGATATTGTTTGAATGATTCTTGATGCCATGCACATTCATTTGCTTCTACTTACCCAATTGCAATTTTTAACAAATTGTTTTCTCCAGTTAGGTTTTCTACCTCCTTGACCAATTGGCTAATTTTACTTTTTAAGGAACTGTTCTTTTCAGTAAATATTTTTTTCCATTTTGTATATTTTATTTATAAAATCATGGTCAATTTTTCTTCTACCTCTCTAATTTGACTTTAAAATCCTTCTTGAGCTCCTCTAGGAATGTTTTTGGGGCTTAAGACCAGTCCATATTCCCTTTTGAGGTTTCATATATGAATATAGTGTCAGTTCTGTCTTTTTCTGAATTTGTATTTTGATCTTCCCTCTTCCCATAGTCAGACTGTAGGGTCTTTGTTTCTCTAATTTTTTCTTGCTTATGGTGATTGCCTTTTCCATGGCTTTTAAATGGATCTCTGCCTCTGGAGCATAGGGGTCTTTGTACCATGTTTCTTCTACTAGGAGATAAGGCCCTGGTTACTATCTTTGTGTACTGTGGCCTCCCATTCTTTCAGCTAGAAGCTATGTAATGGTGTAGCTTCCCTGGTGCTAAGCTGATTGGTATATGCCAAGGCCAAGAATAGTTAAAGTCAATCTGAGATTCCCTGTGGTTATACTGAAGCTCACTGCATGAGGTGTGAGGGATGGGTGGTCTGACTGTTGGAGGTTTCCTCCTCCCCTAGGGCTGTACCAGAGTATGGGCAGGCTAAGTGTCTGGTGACCCACCATCTGTACTGGCGTCTTCCCAATTTCCTTGACTGTATTAAGGCACATTTGGTATCCTGGTATTGATGCTTACTGGCTCCATCCCCCTTGGGCTAAGGATCTCCTGCTGGTTCACTAAGGTAAGGCTTGTTGTGATGCTTTTTCTCCTGCACTGGTCCCCTTCAGCCACAGAAATAGGGACCTTTCCCATCACTCTCCCTAGCCTCCCAAGCTAAAAGACTCCGATAGCCCTTCTGCTGATCCCATCATTCCTAGATTTTTCCTGGGGGAATATTTTCTGGGTTTTTCAAAGTCAACAAGGGAGGGTGATAACTCTTACAATTTACTCCACCAACTTGGCTCCTGGAAATTCAAGTAGGTGACTTTGAAACACTCAGTCTGTGAACTGATAGCACCAGGAGCAACCTCTGTTACTTTCATGTCCCCGTGCTTCTCTCTCACCCAGCTATACCTGACTACTACACTGTGCTGAGAGGTTTAGAAATTAACACTGCTGCTGATGTTCCACTCTGCCTGGGCCATTTCTACTCCACTTTGGCCAAGTCTGTGCTGGTGCAAATGGTGCCCTCTGTGTGCACCCAACCTGGTGTAATTGATTCTTCCTGTTAACTTTTCAGGTTGTCCTGGGCCGGAAATCTGCCACATTCTATCTCCTAATGGATTCTGCCACTTTAAAATCTATTCAGATTCACTTTTTTAGATGTATCTGAAGGAATTTGAGGAAGAGTTCATGTGAATCCTTGCTTTCATTCCATCATCTTGGCTCTGCCCTTTCTCCTGTTTTCACAAATGGTTTAGACAATATTGGAATTGATTGTACTTTAAATGTTTGATAGAATTCACATGTGAATCTATCTTTTCTTGGAGATTCTTTCTCAGGGAGTTCATTGAAGATTTGTTCATTTTTTTTTCTGAAATGAGCTTATTTAAATGTTTTATTTCCTATTCTCTTAATCTGGTCAATTTACATTTTTTGTAAATTTTCATTCATTCCGCCAAAATTGTCAATTTTATTGGAATACAATTGGGAAAAACAGCTCCCAGTTAATACTTTAATTTCCTCTTTATTGGTGATGAATTCACCCTTTTCATTTGTGATATTGGCAATTTGGTTGTCTTCTTTCTTTTGATAAATCAAATTAACCAAAGGTTTATCTATTTCATTGTTTATTTTTTCACAAAATCAGCTCTAAATTTGATTTATCAGTTCAATAGTTTTCTTAATTGCAATTTAATTAATCTCTTCTTTGGTTGTCAGAATTGCTAGTTTGATATTTAATTGGGGGTTATTTTTTCTAGTTTTTTTTAGTTCCATGCCTAATTTCTTGATATTATATTCATGTATCTGTAATGTAAAACTTCTTCCAAGAATCACTTTCACTGCATCTCAAAAGTTTTGGTATGTTTCATTATTATTATTCTCTTGGATAAAGTTACAGGTTGTTTCTATGATTTAGTGTTCGACCAACTAGTTCTTTGCAATTCAATTTCTTAGTTTCTAATTAATTTTTAACCTATCTTTCCATGGTCTCTTTTTACATGTAATTATTTTTGCATTATGATCTGAAAAGGAGACATTTACTATTTCTGCCATCTTGAACTGTGTTGTAAGATTTTTATGTACTAATACATGGTTAAATTTTGTGTAGATGTCATATACTGCTGAGAAAATGGTATATTCCTTTTTATATCCATTCAATGTTCTCTTCTAGTCAATTATATCTATCTTTACTAGAATTCTGTTCATTTCCTTAACTTCTCTCTTATTTATTTTATGGTTAGGTTTATCTAGTTCTGAGAGGAGGAGGTTAAGGTAGTATACTTTTACTGTCTGTTTCTTCCTGTAACTCCCTGCACTTCTCTAAGAACTTGGATGCTATACCATTTGGTGCATGTTTTTAGTAATGATATTGCTTCATTGTCTATGATATCTTTTGGCAGGATGTAGTTTCATTCCTTATCTCTTTTAATTAGATCTAGTTTTGCTTTTGCTTTGTCTGAGATCAGGATGGATACCCCTGCTTTTTTTTGATTGAACTGAAGCATAATATATTCTCCTCCCGCTTTTGATCTTTACTTTGTGTGTCCCTTTGCTTCAGATGTGTTTCTTGTAAACAATATATTGTAGAATTATAGTTTCTACTCCACTCTGCTACCCCCTTCTGTTTTATGGAAGAATTCATCCCATTCATATTCACAGTAATGATGACTCTCTTTCTCTCCATCCTATTTCCCCCCATTTATGCTTTTCTCTCTCCTTTCTTCTTTTCCATCTTCACTAGAATTTTGCTTTTGACCACAACCTCCTTCAATCAGCCCTCCCTTCTATCCACTCCCTCCATTTCATTTCCCTTTTCCCCCTCCTATTTCCTATAGGGTAAAGTAGATTTCTGTACCTGAATATGTTATTCCCTCTTTGAGCTAAACTTGTGGAGATTAAGGTTCAATGTTCATCTCCCTCCTTACTTTCCATCCACATCTTGTGCCTCTTCATGTGATGTAATTTACCCTTTTCTGGCTCTTCCTTTCCCCATCTCCAGCACATCCATTTTCACCACTTAATTAGAATTTTTATCATAACATCAAAGTCAACTTTGATGCCCTCTGTGTATGTATGCCCCTTCTAAATGTCAAGATAAAAATATAGTTCTCACCAGTTACAAGTATTATATTGCCTTGGAGGGATGGAAACAGTTTGCCCTTATTAATATCATGCTGTTGTTGTTGTTTTCTTTCCTATTTTTTTTTATGCCTCTCTTGGGTCTGGTATTTGAAGATCATATTTTCTCTTGAGCTCTAGTCTTTTCATCATGAAGTTTCAGAAGTCCCATATTTCTTTGAATGCCCTTCTACTTCCTTGAAAGATTATACTCATGTTTTCTGGGTGGTTGATCCTTGGTTGTAATCCAAGCTCCTTTGCCTTATAGAATATTTTATTCCAAGCTCTCTGATCTTTTAATGTAGAAGTTGCAAGGTCTCTTATGATCCTGACTGCAGTTCTTCAAACTTTGAATTGTTTCTTTCTGACTACTTGCAGTATTTTCTCTTTCACCTGATAATTATCAACTTTGCCTATAATATTCCTTGGCATTTTCAATTTGGGATGTCTAGATTCTTGATATCTCATGGAGTCATTAGCTTCCACTTGTCCAATTCTAAATTTTTAATGAACTATTTTTTTCTATTAGATATTTAAATTTCTTTTTCTATGTGACTCATTACTTTTTTAAAAAAAGTTTTCTCTTTAGTGTGTTTTTGTGCTTCCTTTTCCATTTGGTCAATTCTACTTTTTAAGGATTTGTTTTCTTCTGTACGTTTTTTTTTTCCCTGAATTTGGCCAATTATATTTTTTAAGAACTTGCTTTTTCCAGTTAATTTTTGTCCTTCCTTTTCTAAGCTATTGACTCTGTCTTATATACCTCTCATTTCTTTAAACTCTTTCATTAAAAAAAATACTTACTTTTTGTTTGTTTGTTTGTTTATGGTTCTTCCATGAGCTCTTTTGGTGCTTGACTCCAATTCATTTTTCCCCTTTGAGGGCTTTGCTGACAGATGTTTTGACATTGGTATCCTCTTCTGAATTTGTGACTTAATCTTCCCTGTCCCCATAATAGCTTTCTATGGTCAGAATCTATTTTCATTTTTGCTCATTTTTTCCTTGATTTTACATTTGAGTTCTACTCCTGGGGTAGAAGGGGTACTGGACTAAGCATCTTGTTCTGGGGACTGCATGCCCTGGTTGTTTGCTTGGTATTGCACTGGCATTGTCCTTAGGCTCACAGAGGACCCTCATGTCTCCTACTGTGCTAAGAGAGTGAAGCGGGGAGTAAGAGGAGGCCAGTGGTGCTGCAAGTCTATAGGGGTCTAGTCTGGTCCTGAATTGAGATGTGACAGGGACCCTTGTGCTGCACTGGGGCTGTGGAGGATATTACTGCTTGCCTGTTGCTACACAGAGGTGGGGATAATGTGGCTAGTGCTGTGCCATGCTACAAAGGTCTGAAAGGTCACCTGGTGCTGTGCTTAGCCATGTGGATGGCCTTGGTGTTTGCATTTGCCTGCTTTCCTGTTACCACACTGAGGGTCAAGGCCCCCTATTGATTTGCTGAGTCAGGACTGTTGCTGGCTTGCTGAGATATTTTTTGTCCTGAACTGAGCTCCCCTTTCACCTGAGTGAGACAGACCTTTTTTTGCTGACCTTACCAGTTTTTTGGTTTTTTTCACCCAGTCTTTTGATGATTGGGTTATTTCAGAATTTTTTGAGGGGAACACTATTTTATAGTTGTTTGGTAGTGAATGTGGGACAACTTCCTTCTGTCATCTTGGCTCTTAGAAGAAGTAAAGTCATCATAAAACTTTCCCCAATTAAATAGCACATAATTAGGGGTGGAAAACATGGATAGTGTGAATAACTTAAAGCTCAGGATTAGTATGGAATAAGTGGCAATAAGTCTGGGCAGATGGATTAGTATTTGAGAATTGTGAAAGTGACAAAGCTGAAAAGTGTAACAGGGGAAAACATAGGAGATTTATCAAAGATTACTGTGATGACAAAGAATAGTTTTGTGAGTAAGTGAGAAAGAGATATGAAAGTCTCTGTGTAGCACAAGTTTGTGTTCTCATTTTCTCATGCGTTTAGATAATGAGGCAAAAGTTAGTGGAGATTTTCACTCACATACTCAATGGTATCATGTGTGGATGGATCATTCAAGGGAAAATCCAAGTGAGCTTCAAATACAAGTTTTTCTTCTTCTTGGAAAAATTAAATGTCATTTGTAAAACTAAAGGGTTACTCAATTGCCCCCAAAAATGTCTTTTACTCTTTCCTATGATAATTGGAGAATCCTCTCATAAATAGTTAGTGAAATATAAACCCTCTCATTACCATCCTTCCATGCAAACTCTGATCCCAAGTAACAACAAATTTACAGACAATGAGAATGAGCTAATTTATAAAAAAAAAAAAAGAAAGAAAAAAGGTTACAAAATGGTAGATAGAAAAATATATAGTTGAATTTTTAAAAATTTTCCTAAACAGACTTTGGAAGGCAAGAGGGAAGAAGAAAGAGGACAACCTTAAGTTACTATGCTTTATAGTTGAGAAAGAAGAAATAACAATCAATCAGCCCCTTTCTCCAATCAGGCTGTAGTATTTCCATTTGCCTGTGGTAGATGGTGATGCTAAACATCTCTGAGGGTCTGGTTATTTTCCACTCCATTCTACTGCTGTAGCCAGTGCAATCAGGCAGAGCAAGGATGAAAAGACAGGTGGGACACAGCAGTCTGAAAAAGCTGAGTTTATTCTAGACATACTGAGCCAACAAATCAGAGAGGTCGGGGTGCTTATATGGTAAAAAAGTGGTATATAGTGGTAGCAATGGAGGCATGAGAACAGAACAGATCGTTATAAGCAGCAACAGGGTGGGAAGGGGGGGGTGGCTCAGGGCTTCTTTTCTCAGACTATTATCCTGTATAGCAGGGACCCTGATTCCTGGAACTTCAACACCTGAATTCAAGGACGTGTACCTGAGAACAATATATCACTTAACTTCTCAAGTCAGCTATTATTCTTCCTTAGAGGAGGGGAACTCTTGATCAGGGGCTCTTTCAAACCCCTCAAGGCTCTCTACATTCTGCCTTCTGCTGACATGACCTCATCCATGCTCCTCCCCTTTTAAAGTACTCCAAACTTCATATTTCAATAAGATCTCATTTCATTCCAACTAACCCAAGAAAAACAATTATCTCCTGTAGAGAGATCTCTTAATGATCTGTGGAAGCTTATTGCAGGGGTTACCAAAAAAACAGACATTACGATAATAGAGGAGAATTTCAGAGTTCTAGATTCTGGAAAGATTATAGTTAGAAATAATGGCAGGATCATCTCTCTGGTTGGCTGAGTTGAAATTAAGCTGTAAGTAATAGGATTTCAAGTTTTTGACAACTGTGGAGACAAGGGTGCATCAAGTGACATTACCATATTTAAGGTGCCAGTAAGGAACAGGAGGTTGAGATGAAGAGGAAGACTGTTATTAATTACTGAACTCCTGGAGATAAAGGAAGAAGAACAACCCAAGGAATACTACATGACTATAATAAAAAAAATATGGACCAATGGGTAGAGAGAGATAGAGTGAAACTCAGGAGAATTTTCTCAGTGATTGTTATAAGAGGAGAAAAACAGTATACTTCTGCTCACATGGTGTGTTATGGGATACAAAAGACAATGCATCCATTACTGTAGAGGGTGGCAGTGAGATTTTTCCATGAATACAAAGAGAAAATAAAGGGGAAAGGGAATGGGAAGGGAAAAAAAATATATTAAACACCTATTCTGTAGCAGGCATTATGCTAAACACTTTATATCTATTATTTCATTTAAGCCTTACAACACAGGGAGGAAGGTGCTATTACTATTCCCATTTTACAGTTGAGGAAATTGAGGCAGAGAGAGCTTACATAACTTACCAATGTGATACAGCTAATAACTGCATTTGAATTCAGATTTTATTGACTTCAGGCCCAGTATTCTATCTACTGGGACATCCAACTGCCTATGTTGGTAGACATATAAGAAGTAGAGAGCTGAATAGAGTAATGACTTGGTATTATAGAAATGAGCTACATGGAGATGAGAGAGATTCTTGAAGTAGTTTAGATTAGCCCAGGCAACCATTCTACATTCCAAATGACATAAATTATTAGATGAGGAACTAGGTAGGTATCCTAGTCACAGGATAGGGAAATATTTGACCAGGTGTCCAACTGCCCAGCCATACTAAACAAAACTTCATTTAAGTAAATTCACACTTGAGGAGTAAGAAAGGAGGCTCAATGACAGCCTCAGCATAGGTACATGACAAGATCAGGTGGTTCTCCCCCACAATATTTTCAGGAGTTATTATAACCTGTGCCTCTGGAGGATTTTAAATGAGCTCTGGTGACAATTGTCACTGTGGAGAGGAAACAGCTTTCCCCATGGGTGTGTGGGGTGGGGGGAGATTTACTCCATTTCTGTTATACGCTTAAGGGTCCAGTTATTTTAGAAGACAGATAACAATAATTTGTACTTCCTCAAAAGCCAGATAAGAAAGAAGAGGCATTGAATATCTGAGTCATTAGATGACAGATGATAGGATCCCGGTAGCACCAATGCAATATTCATAGTGCCTATTATGGCCACGAATATCTCAGTACAATTCTGAATCACAATATAACAACAGATCCTCCACATGGAAGACAGAACCAAAACATTTATTCAGACACCAGAAGCCAAATCATTCATAGTAACAAAAACCTATGCACAGTAACAATGCAGAGAACAACATGATCCTCAAGCCATCCCTCTGCTAGGCTTACCACAAACCAGTACCCTTAAACAAATCACAAGCAGACTTCCCTTAAACAAATTACAAACAGGCTTCCCTTAAACAAAATGCCCTTCTCACACTCACAGCCAGCTTGCCTGCCTCCTTCAATTCTGAATACTCTTCCCCTAATTTCCTCTCAGCTCTGCTCTAGTGCCATCCCTTCCTGTTCCACCCATTCAGCAAAAACCTCCCACCATAGACTCCATGTGACTTTGATGCATATGGCTCAGCCTTCCATGTAACCCAAAAGGGTCACATGAGTCTATTAATGAATGAGAAATATCTTTCCATTAAGAGGCAAAATTGCATTAATAATAAGCAAAAAATTACATTATCAATACAGTCCCCAAGGGTAGTAATAAAAATATACCTTCCTTTTAGGATGTTTCTATCTAATCATCCCCTTCTCACACACATAGAGTATCTGCACTAAGCTGCCAGTCTTCAATGTCTCAGAGGTCCCAGCAGTATAGATACTCTAGTACTCTTGGGTCCCTGGGGACTCAGCTGGTGGTTTGAAGCTGATTTTGCTTATTAGGAACTTGTTAAAGGGGTTAAATTATCTTTAAGGTCTTTTCCAAATATGCAGTTCTGTCTTCTCAATAGAGTTGATCCAGATGATTTTACTTTTTTTTTTGAAAGAAGAGAAAGGATCAGATATAAATAAGAATTTTCTGGATCTAGATCTTTCTTTCTTTTATGAATACATCCCAGGAGCTCTTTCTATTTTCCCTGTTCTCTTGTCTTTTCTAAGAATCATTTGGTTTTTGATGTGAAAGAAATTATCTAAATTTCAAAATCATTGGCTCTCTCTAGGACTCTAAGCACCTTCTTCATACCTGTGGGTGGAGAGATGGTCAAACATCATTTGTTTGAATACTATTTCTTTTTATGGTGACTTAATAACTGCAAGTAGACAACTTATTCCAAAATAGACCTTTCTGCAAAGCCCAACCACTGAATCAGTCATTATCGTAAGACATTTCCATGGGCAAAGGTTATGCTTTTCTGATCTATATTAATCTCTTTGTCTAAACAGCACAGGCTTAATTGGTTTAGATCAGAGTTGTACTGTTTTGAGTAAAAGGGTGTGATTAATGTGAGCTAAAGATGGTTAGATCAGCACAGTGTAATTCAGCAGTATACATAAACCTATTATCATTTGAACCCTGAGAGCTTTGGAAAATCTGCCTGGGTGAGAAAGATTCCTTTCAAGAAAGGCAAAGGACCCAGAGAGGGTGAATTCTATTCAATTCATCATACATTTATTAAATACTTACTGAGTTCATAGCATTATACTAGACCTTAGGAAAATACTAAATTTAAATGAGATATGGTCTCTCCCTTCATGGATATTAGTGTCTAGCTGGGAGTGGAGGGGCAAAGAGGAGAAAAAAAAGACATTCACTTGACGATTATGTCATTTTACCTATGTGTTCATTTCTGGATCTGTCAGATGTTAAATGTGGGGATATTTTAAATGGTTATGATTTATTGCAGGTGACTCACTTATTTTATTCTCTTTTATCTTCTTTGTACCTTATAAAACAGAACTAAATTAGATATGCATGTTACTAAGAGACCAAACAGGAACATACACTGAAATTATGCAATATTTGATTGGGGTAGAATTGTAAAGTAAATCAGGAGAAAGAGAATAGACTGATTCTCAAGTGAGTGCTTCCTCATCCTTGATTCACCTCTCTAACTACTTCTCTAAGTTTCATACCACTGAAATTAAAGGGGTCGAGGTGGGAAGGAGAAGGTTGCACACTTTCTTTGGAACTGAATTGGGTCTGAGGTTGAAGCCAATGACATGGGTATTATTGACAACACTAGGTTAAATTTTTTTTTTGTTTTCATATCACTTAAATTTTTCAATTTATGTTCACCTTTCAGAGAGCCATCCCTGATAACAAAGGAATAAACACAAGATATTTTTAAAAACTGTCTAGCAAAAGCAATAAACATTTTGAAGAAGTCTGACATTATATGTAATGCTCCACACCTATAGCAGCTCCATTCTCCTCCCTCCCCATCCATGTAAAGATGGGAGGGGGAGGTGTCTTCTCAGGAGGTCAAGCTTGGTTATTATAATTTCAGAATATTCAGTTTACATTTATTATTGGTGTTCTTTCCATTTACATTGTAGTACATCCTGTGTATCTTATTTTCCAGGTTCTACTAGTTAATCCTGCATCAGTTAACATAATCTTTGCCACACTTCCCTGTAGTCACTATGCTCAACAGTTGTCATAACAAAAAAATGTTCCATTGTTTTTGTATGCTGAATCTTGCTCAGTTATTACCTGATAATGAACATCTACTTTGTTTCTTATTAGTAAGTACTATAAACAGTTTTTTAACAAACCTTTTGTGGGTATCTTCATTTTTGTCCTTTACCTCTTTAGAATATTTGTCTATAGACACATCTCTGGATTAAAGGACATGGATATTATATTCACTTTCATAGGATAATTCATAATTTCTTCCCAGAATGGCTGGGTTAATTTGTTGCTTCACTAATTGTGCATTAGTTTACCTACTTTTAGACTTTCCCACATGAAACTCTTTTGCAGCAGAAAATTTCTTTTCAACCACCCACTTTTTACAAGTTTCATTATACCATTTACAGTTTGTACAATGGATATATAGACCCTAAAGAAAAGTTGTTTGGTTTTAATTTAATCAGGATTCTCCTGGAGACATAAGGTATCATTAGAAATGGAATCATGTCATCAGTTATAGCTCTGTTACACTCCCAATCATTCATGAGGGCTGCATTAGAGGTAAAAAACAAAGTGTTATTTGAGGTTCATTGGGATCAGAGAAACAGAAACATTTCTGATGAGAAGGATCTAGAGAATTGTGAGAAGATGGTTACTAAAATAGCCCAAATTTCCCAGTAAATTTCCAAAACAAAATTAGAAGAAACAATAAAAAAGAAAACCAAAAAGAAACATATGCTGACTCTTCCAGTTTATCTAGGACTATGAAAAAAAAAGAAACTACCAGAAGGCTATAGAAACTCCAAGTAGAGACTAGACACCTGTGTTTTCTTAGTGTTACTTGTTAAGCCAAAATTAGCTCAAGCAGCAGAGATCTATTCTTTGTTGCATCTCACCTTTAGAGTCTTCACTGAGTGTGCAATCATCTACAAACAGAAAACCGTGCACCAACAGTGCTTCCACTTTGCTCTTGGCTTGTAGCCTTTTCTAGTTGAAGAACTGAACATACTATATGTATATATGCATATACATATACACAGACACACACATGTCTATATATGTATATAAACACACACACACACACACACACACACACACACACACACAGAAATTAAGCCCAGAAGGACCATGCTCTTCTGATGACCTTCCATCCAAAAGGAGTGATGGGGTCAGCTATTACATGTAACATTGCAAGGAACTGTGGAGGTGGAGAACCCTCATAACACTCTCCCTGTTGCTGAAATGATGATACAGATCATCTTGCCCACCATACTTTTTAGAGAAAGTTAGGTGACTACAGTTTGAGTGTTGGATCTGGCATCAGGAACATCTGAGTTCAAATTTTATTTCAGACACTTACCAGCTGTGTGACTCTAGGCATGTCATGTAACCTCTGAGTGTGCCACAATTTCCTCATCTAAAATGGAACTAACCAAAGAACCTAACTCCTATGATTGTGATGAGGACAAAATGAAATAACATTGGTAAAGAGTTTTGCAAAGTTTAAAGTGTTCTATAAATGCTAGCTATCATTAGAATGAGAGGAATCAGGACACAGTTATATGGTATCAGCAGTTTTGAAATTACAAAGGGAAGTGGGGAACTGGAGATACCTTGTATGTAATAGTTATCTTCTTTATTAGTAGTGACATTTGAACCTAGGTCATTTTAACTATCCATTTCACTTAACTACTTGCATTCTTTAAAGTTAATCTTATTAAATTTCATTTTATTCAGTTTGGACCAACATTTCAACCTGTCAAGAGCTTTTTTGATCCCTACTCAGTCATCCAACAGAGAACTGAGGTAAACTGATGAGCAAACTTAGGCCCAAAGAACATGAATTAAATTGTTCAGTATTACAAAGATACTAAATAGCAGAGCTAGGAATTATGCACAATGTCCCTGATTCAAAATTTAGTACCATGGCCACTATGCAGGCAGGCATGTTATTAGTTAAGTCTCCCCTCCCCTTACGTACATAGTGTACCTTTTTATAGATAAGGAACATGTGAAAAATGATTTTCCTTAGTAATCTTTATTTGGGAGTCTCCCAAACATCCCTCTAGCTCCCTTTTTCAAAAATTCAGAAGGACTTTACTAATGATGTGTCTCCTTATAAGTTCAACCCCCAACCAAAGCTCCAAAGTAATTTAATCAAAGGTATGGAAACTCCATTTTGTTCTGCTCAGACTTGGGTGGAGACTAACTCTTTTTGTCTCGATAGCCCAAGGCTGAGAGTGGTCTGGCATATTTGGGGGGTGGTTCCATAAAAGAGATATTTCCTCTGTCAGAAAGTAAAATGATAATAGGATGATATTGGTCCCTGTTGAAAAGAGGCTAATGCATCTCAACCCCAAAATGGGCTCACTTCCAACCCTGCAGGCCCCACCCCCATCTCATGCATGCCTGACAGCTTGAAGAGAAATAAAGGTGTAGATGAACACGACCTAATCATGTTTGTCTTTCTTAGACCAAAATCTGAGTTTGTCCAACAGGAGACTCAGAATTAAAGTGACTTATCCAAGGTCAGTTGATCATGACATAGTAACAAATAAAGTCAAGTGTAATAACTCCCATTTCCAGCTTTTCCCATTAGCTTACATTATTCTGTGTGCATGCTTTTCAAGAGTTTTAAAAACAGAAAACTAAAAATGCATTTACCTTTTTATCATAAGGTGTAAATCAGAAACCCAACCCTTTGATATCCCTGTAACATATGTGACATATGCATTTTCACAGATGGCAATACTTCCTAAACACTCATTTTAATGGGCTATGCATTATTTGGAAAAGGGTTTAGTTATATCAATGATTAGCAGTGGAATAAAACTGTTCACCCAGCCCTGTTTTCCCCTTTGCTACATTTTCAAATTGATGTTTCCATCTCATTGTTTTTCTATTTGTTTTTTAACTTTAGCTAAAGAGTTTAAAAAATGAGAATTATTTAACAAAGAGTCAAACTTTACCACTTTCTTATGTAAAGCTGGCATGACAATAAAACTGTCAACAAGGAGGCAAGATCAGTCTCACAAAAATCTTGAAACCTCTAAGTGGAATTTGCATGAAATAGTTCTGGTATTGTTATTCACTATTCTTCCCCTGACAGCTATGTCAAGGCCTTAAAACCTAAAAAGAACAATTACGCTATTGTATCTCTCTGAGGATTCAAGGGGTGTGTCTTTGGTGAACAAGTGCTATTAGAGCTATGAAAAGCAGTTAAAAGACAGCCCAAGGGACTCCTTACCTAGTCATTTTACAAAGAATGCCTGGGCCTTAAGTGTCTTAAAGTACACTTATTCAACTCTTACTTTGTGCTTTAAAAAAAAAAAAAGCTGGTAATAATTAATGACTGGAACATTTTTTTTTTACTTTTACATTAACTATAAATACAAATTCTTCCTAAGCCCATTATTGATTAAGTTAAACTCTGATTCTTGGCCTGAATGGGCCTGCCATTCCATTCTGTCAAGCTGATTGCTAAGACGTACACATAAGCCTTTTCCAGTGAAGCTAAGTTTGCAGAAATCATTCAACAATTACAGACCCAAACAAGAACTAATTGGTAAATCCATGACTTGAACAAGGAAGCTTAACATAACATACCTAAACATTAAAAATGAAGCATTGATAACTCTTATAGCATCCCTTTCAGATGGGGCACAAGAGTAGTTGATCCACATTTAATTATGTGATCCTGTTAGCATCTGGGTTACCAGGGCTTTGTGAGAAAATGGGGTCTTTTTGATGGGAATAATTTCCAAACAGAAAGAAGAGGTGGAGGAGGACAAAATGTATTCCCATTATGAGATGACGGTAGTGAAGTATATAAAATGAATTAGACAGGTAAGTGTAGTCTCGCATATTGTTGCTGAGGAGAGGGACTGAATCTATGGTGTCACTGGAATGCAGGAAAGAAGAAGAGAAGGCAGCTTCTATTAATGCTGATCAGCACCTTCTCTGCAGCTCGTTTTAAGAGAGATACCAAGAGCACAGCGTGGTACACAGATTCCCGCAGGTTCACATTGTCATCATGTGTCAGACTTCTCTATCCACTCAACTCTCCTGAACAGCATAAAAAATCTAATAAAGAAAATAAAGACTAGGACCACCCTAATTCTAAAAGGTATAGGTCACATTATTGGTACAGATGACCTTTCGAGCCAAGTGGCACCTTAAAGATTCTTAAATCCAAATCCCTAATTGCACAAATAAGGAAACTGATCCCAGAGAGGGTCACACACATCAATTTTGCTATAGGATCAATATCAAAACTTATGCTTTCCTTAATTAGAATCCAATGTTATTTCTGTTATGTTGCACTGCCTTAAAGTCACACAAAATTCATGTATTCCTCACACTTTATAGAAGACATATAGAGTACTAGAGATAGGAGTTATGGCTTCTATTTTTGGTTCTGCTACTTACTAACTGCATAAGGATTTAAGTCACTCTCCCTCTCTAAGACTGTTTCATAGCTGTAGAATAGGGATGATAGTTTTATATCTAGAAGGGACTTGAGAAATTCAGAAGTCTATCATACCATTCCTCCCTCTAATTCTACTAGGAGAAAGCAGAGACCTTACAGAAGTTAAGTGATTTGCCTAAGGTTACCCAGGTAATAAGAGAAAAAGTCAGAATTTGCACTTAGGTCCTCTCATTTCCTTTGTGCCATGGCTTTACTATTTAGCTCAAAGGAATGTTATGAAGATCAAACGAGATAATGAACATAAAGCATTTTCTGAATTATAAAGCACTTATAAATTTCCACTACTTAAGATATACGTGCACACACTTAGAGATGATTCACATACACATACACATATTATATATAACACAACGTATATTTATAAATCTAGTATCTAGTAGTGGCATTGGTCTGATTCTATGTTAGGACATATTGTGTGGTGAAAAATGATTCATTACAATATTATAGATGTCTTTTTTTGTTTCTCTCTAGGATTGTTGTATATCAATAGGAAGTCAGAGAAGAACGAGTGTTATCTGCTGCCAACTGCTGCTCAGTTGGAAATGTATGTATTATCTTGACATATGTTGAGGCCTGTGAATTATCAGGGAAACGAACGATTTTGAAAATGGAATTTTACATTGTTTTACAAATGGAAAGGATAGTACTCTCCAGGAGAGGTTGTGGGCAAAGAACTCCATGGAGGTAATAGTGTTTTTCCTTGATACTATGAATACTCCACATCAAATTTGACTACAGTTTATTTAGTTCAATACAATGTTTATTTGCAAGTTATAATTCAAGTACGGAGAATAAGTAAACTCTTTGTATGGTCATTGTCAACATCTACAAATTATGAAAGCTTTATTCATTTGGCAGAGATCTGGTATGGGGGCAATTGAAATGAAAGTAACTTTTCTTACCATATACTTCAGTAATAGGTTTGTTTTTTTTTTTGGTATGAGCTTTTTTCATAACATGAAATAAAGACTGGGTGTGGTAGTGTACGTTTGCAATCCTAGTGATAGCTATCAGGAAGGCTGAAGCTGTCAAATCTCTTGAACTTGGGAGTTCTGAGCTGTAGTGGGTTATATCAGTGGGATGACTGTCCTCAGTTTGGCATGAATATAGTGAACCCATGGAAATGAGAAAAGGCAAACTAGCCCCAGGTACATAACCGACTAAGTAGAAGCTCTTGGGCTGGTCAATAATGGGATGTAGACTCTGAATAGTCCCTTCACTTTCATTCTGGCAAGATGCAGAGATGCAGGCCTACAAAAGGAAAAAAGAAAAGAAAAAAGGGAAGGAGAGTAAAGAAAGGAAAAAGCAAGGTGAAATAGGTAAGCCAAGTCCAGACCAGGCCACAGAATAAAAGTATACTCTTAACAAACTGCTTTATTTATAGCAATAAATGAAATCCATGATTGCCATTGTTCTCTGAATGTGAGTGAATATTTGCAGGGAAGAGGTGCATAGATAATTTTATATAAAGTCATAGTATCATAGGATATATAATAGAAAAGGAAATTTAGACATTCCCCCAACTCAATTCCCCCATTTTACAGAGTATCAAAGTGAGTCTTGGAGAAAGAAGAATGACTTGCCTAAGATTATATAAAATATAAATCAATTTGAAAAGAAAAAAAAACATTAAAAAAAAAGCTCCTTAAGAGTCAACCCAATGTGGCGAATTTGGGGGGATTGAAGAGGATTGACTTATTGCAGGCATGGGGCTGGAAGTTCTTCCCTCTGTAAAAGAGAATGTAGAAGTAAGCCTTGAAAAAATGAAAGAGAAAAAGTAACTGACATGTTCCTAATTCCCTAGCACCAAGGGAATTCAAAGTGTTGGGCATACACTTCCCAATAGGGCATCTGTCCTCTGTGGTTTGGAATGTGTGCCCAGATCCATGGCCTCAAACATAGCTAGTGCAAAACAGCCTTCTAACTGCCTGACCTACTGGGACCTGAGGTCAGGTTTGAAAACCACTTCCAAGGTGCTTGGAGAGTGAGAAGGGGATATGAAGAGGGGATGGCTTATATACCTTCCAGTCTTGGTAGAAGAACTTGAGATTAGCATTTATTCCCAGTCGGAGAACCATAATGTTGAGGTTCAGGGGTGCTGGGAATGCTGAAATACCCACACACTGGGTCCTGCTCGAATGAATTCAACTCAAGCCTTCTTAAAGTCAAAGAAAGACAAAGTTTATTAAAGATTCACCACATTGGGTTGACTCTTAAGGAGCCTAAGCATTTGTAATGCTTGTATTCATAAGCAGGCCAGATCCAATCTCAGTTAGACAGAGTCTGAGCTGGATTGAATCTGAGCACCTTCATGGAGGCAAGATGGATTTTAAATACAGAAAAAGACTGAGGGAAGAATCCAGGAGCAGCCAACTAGTTTGGGGCCCCAGGGATGGTCTTGATAGGGGCGGTATGGGAATGACCAGTACCAAGGATTGAATACAGATAGACTCTAGGAAGGATCTTGATGAGAGTGGTCAACAGCCTGGTGAATGGGGTCTTGATAGGATCAAGGGTGGGGAGTGACATAGAGACTTGGGCACAGCAATAATGAAAATACTACGGGCCTTCAGAGACTGCAGGATCAAATGGGAAAATTAGATTTGAGTAAGAAAGGTCAGATTAAGTGGGAAGATTCAAGGGGAGTTCAGAGAGATTCCCAGAATCTGAAGCCCATCAATCTCATTGGCATAAGAGCTAAGCCAGTCACTGATATTGCCTGAGTGCCTTCATATCTACTACACTGGTCACAGGGCATGTAGGGTTCCCACTGTTTATCACACTGTCTGCCACTATCATCACTGTATGCTGTTTTTACATTCCCTCTAACTTCCATGGTAAGTTAGGCCTTAAGGGGATTACTGCTCTCTTGCTGCTATAGTTATTATTAGCATTTCCTCTCATTTGTATCTTATTTGAATTTCAGATAAAATCAATCCATAGACAAATTTCTATACTGCTATTACTCCTTCATGGTCAATGTTCTGCAGACTATGTTATAGGTGGATAAAATGACTATTTTATGAATTTGAATAAACGTTAGAATGTAATCTCATAGTCTATAGACTGATTCCCACTTTTGGAACAGCTCTATTAGCAAATAGGGTGACAGGTATGATATGGACTTTGTTTTACTGTCAGGTGTTTTAATTTCTCCTACCGGGTTACAAAAACAACAACTACTAATACTATTACTACTACTACTACTGCTGCTGCTACTACTACTACTACTACAACTACTACTGCTGCTGCTGCTGCTGCTGTTGCTGCTGCTGCTGCTACTGCTGCTACCACTCCCACTACTACTACTGCTACCACTACCACTACTACTACTACTGCTACCACTAATACTATCCTAAATTCTATTACTACTCTGTCATTGGAAAGAATACTGAGTTAGAAATAAGAGAACTTGGATTTAGTTCTAGCTCTTTCAATAATGTATTTTCTGACACAAGGCAAGTGATTTGTCCTTCCCGAGTCTCTGTTTCCTCCTTATGAAAAACCCATATTTTAAATTAGATCACCTCAAATGTCCCATTCTAATTCTAAGATGCTTTGATTCTAATTACTAATCTAATATTTTTTTAGTACATTTCTCTGACAAAGTGTTTCATTTTGTCATTTTACATTTTTCAAGGTGAAAAAAAAAACCCAGTATCTTTAATTTACCTACTTGGTAGCAAAATACCGGTGAAAAAAATCAGTTTCCAAAAACTTGCGGAACCTATTGTATTAGATCACCACTCAAATGAGCTATGAACATGAATGAAGACAAGAAAAATTTAATAAACTTGTCTACATATATTTTCATTCTTTTGTTGTAGGTTTGTTGATGCCTCACAGGAAATAAGTTTTCTTTGTTTTGGCAGCATCTGATCTCACAATAAGTGTTATACTTAATTAAATAGGTTATATGAGATGTTCAAAAAGATTCTACCAAAAGTCTTGGTGCATTCTTAAACTATTAAAGTTTTACAATTTATAAGATATTTGGAACATTTATTATATAGTAAGACTTCATGGTGCAGAAGAGGTCTTTGATTTTTCTTTTATTACTCATTGATACGTTAATTTTTCTCCTTTAAAATGTCCAGAGATACCATCAGAATGTTTGAAGAAAGATGGAAATAATGGGAATTGCTTCGATTTTTTAAAAATTTATTTATTTAACTTTTTACATTCATTTCCACAAAATTTTGGGCTCCAAATTTTCTCCCCATTTGTCCCCTCCCCCCACCCCAATACACCAAGCATTCTAATTTTCCCTATCACCAATCTGCCCTCCCTTCTCTTGTCCCCATCTTCTCTTTTGTCCTATAGGGCCAGATAACTTTCTATTCCCCATTACCTGTATTTCTTATTTCCTAGTAGCAAGAACAATACTCGACAGTTGTTC
>CM053769.1:403179269-403219032 GCA_028658325.1 Potorous gilbertii
GAGTTTCTCTTTTTGGATCTCTTTCAGGTGGTGATCGATAGACTCCTTGAATACTTATTTTGCCCTCTAGTTCTAGAATATCAGGGCAGTTTTCCTTGATAATTTCATGAAAGATGATGTCTAAGCTCTTTTTCTGATCATGGCTTTCAGTTAGCCCCATAATTTTTAAATTGTCTCTCCTGGATCTATTTTCCAGGTCAGTTGTTTGTTCAATGAGATATTTCACATTATCTTCCATTTTTTTTCATTCTTTTGGTTTTGTTTTATGATTTCTTACTTTCTCAAAAAGTCATTAGTTTCCATCTGTTCTATTCTAATTTTGAAAGAACTATTTTCTTCAGTGAGCTTTTGAACCTCCTTTCCCATTTGGCTAATCCTGCTTTTGAAAGCATTCTTCTCCTCACTAGCTTTTTGAGCCTCTTTTGCCAATTGAGTTAGCCTATTTTTCAAGGTATTATTTTCTTCAGCATTTTTTTTGGTCTCCTTTAGCAAGGTGTTGACGTGCTTTTCATGCTTTTCTTGCATCTCTCTCATTTCTCTTCTCAGTTTTTCCTCCACCTGTCTAACTTCATTTTCAAAATCCTTTTTGAACTCTTCCATGGCCTGAGCTCATTGAATATTTATTTTGGATGCTTGGGATACAGAAACTTTGACTTCTATGTCTTTCCCTGATGGTAAGCATTGTTCTTCCCCATCTGAAAGGAAGGGAGGAGATATCTGTTCATCAAGAAAGTATCCTTCTATGGTCTTATTATTTTTCCCCTTTTCTGGGCATTTTTCCAGTCAGTTACTTGACTTCTGAGTTTCCTCTCCACACCTACCTTACCTCCAGACTTACCCAGCCAGCACTTAGGGACTAAGATTCAAATGCTGCTCCCCAGCATTAGGGCTTTGGTGGGACAAGGCTGCTATTCAGTGTGAGATTAAGTTCAGCTGCTTAGGTGGAGACCTTCAACAATGGATCTGAGCTCCTGCCTACTTTATGAGCCCCTGTCTGATGCCGCCTCTGTTCCTGCCTCCTAATGGGGCCTGATTCATGGGGATACCCCACTCCCCTCTTGGACAGCCAAATAGACCTTCTCACTGACCTTTGGCGCCTGTGGTTGGTGGGACCTGCACTGCTGCTGGAGATTCTGTCCCTGAAGCCTGCTTGGATCTGCTCCCCTCAGTTCCACATGGCCAAGGCAAGGCTGGGCTCTGCTCTGGTCCGGTGTGTGACAGACCTTTCGTGTTGGTTTTTCAAGTCTCTCTGGAACAGAAATTTCCTCTACTCCGTTGTTCTGTGGCTTCTGTTGCTCCAGAATTTGTTGGGAGTTTTTCTTTGTAGCTATATCATGGACTATGGGTTAGGAGCTAGCATATGTGTATCTTTCTACTCTGCCATCTTGGCTCCTCACCCTGATTTTTTTTGTGGAGGTGAAAAAGGAACGATCATTTTTACTACTAAATTTTCCAATATTTAACAGACTTTTATATATAAACTTGATATTAATATGAGAAGCAAACTATTTTTGTTACTGTAAGTGCTTCTGTCTTCAGAAAAATATTAGGAAACTTTTTGTCTCTGTGCATTCTGCTGAAACCATCATCAATTCCTAAATAAAAATCTATTTCCATTGAAGAAATTATTCCTATGTGGGATAGGACATTGGACTAGGTGACCTTTAAATTTTCTGTCAGCTCTGAGATTTTACATTCTGTGGCTCTAAGATGCTTTCCAAGTCTTTCAGTTCTATGGTTCTGTGTCCATAGGAAAAAAACATAATATATAAAAGAAAAATCTGAATTATCTCATATATGTTCTGCAGAATTTGATGGAGTTTCTAGTCAAGCAAGATTAAATGATACTCTTTCCTGATTATTGATAGAAATAGCATTTACAGGAACATGGCATTTACAGGAACATGGGGGTGGTGTCTGGCATAGCATGGATAAAGAAGAAAACAATTTTGTCATAATTATCAATTAGAATATAGGTAATACATTAAAACAAGAAATCAAAGCAATAATTTTAAATAATCATTGAATATTTTACTTCATCTAATAATGATAAAGCCATGAATGGTCCCTTAGTTGTCCCTTCTCCTGCTTGTCACTCTCTTGTCACTGCAAGGGGGAGGCAGAATATCACATTAGTTTAAAAAAGAGATAACTTCACTCTTAGACTTTCTTTCTTTGACCCTCTAGGTAGCATCCTGTAACTTAGAGTAAGGGGTGGGAAAAGACTACTCTCCACTTAAGCATCGTAATGCTCTTGCTCAAATGGTAGCTAGTATAGGGGGTCTCACCTAGGTGAGCTTGCATCTGAACTTCATATTCCTTTCCTGCCTTTGTATTTTTTTTCTTTTCTGATCTTAGGTGATTGAATATCTATCCCAAGATGGACATTTTCAAACTTGGAGATGATCTGTGATTGTCACTAGTTCTGTCCTCTTGGAGCCATACAGAATTAGTTTTATCCCTATTCCATATGAAAGCCCTTCAAATGCTTGAACAGATGAAACATTTTCTGATTGTTCTCACATCCCAGATGATTTTTAGGACATTAATATTGCTCTTAAATTGTAGGATCCAGAACTGAATTAAGTGACCTGAATAAAATGGTCCGATCATGGCAGAATTATGAGGAATTATCACTTCTTATTCTTTGTATTTGCTTATCTCAACAAAATCTAACATTTACTAGCTTTTTTGGGATGCTTTATAATACTACTGACTCAAATAGAAGCTAAAGTTCTGATTTTTTTCCCCAACTAACTGCCATCTAATTATATCTCCTTCATCCTTCATTTGAGAAATTGTTTTTTTAATTTAATTAATTATTTTTTTTAGTTTTCAAGATTCACTTGCATAAGTCTTCAGTTTTCTCCCCTTCCCTCTACTCTCCCACTCTCCCTCCCCAAGGAAGCATGCAATCATATATATATATATATATATATATATATATATATATATATATATATATATATATATATGAAATAATGAGAAAAATCAAAACAAAATATAATGCAAGAGATGGTAGTATGTTTTATTCTGCATTCAGATTCCATAGTTCTTTCTCTGGATGTGGATGGATTTTGCTTCAAGAGTCCTTTGGAAATGTTTTAGGTCCTTGCATTGTTTCAAAGGGCTTAGTCTATCAGCTGTGGGGGCTATTGTGTATAATGTTCACCTGGTTCTCCTTATTTCACTCAGCAACAGTTTGTAAAAGTCTTTCCAGTTTTTTCTGAAGTCTTCCTGTTTGTCATTTCTTATAGCACAATAGTATTCCATTACATTCATATACTGCAACTTGTTCAGCCATTCTCCAATTAATTAGCATTCTCTCGATTTCCAGTTCATGGATACCATGAAGGGTTAGAATGGATACCATGGAGAGAGCTACTATAAAATTTTTTGTCCATGTGGGACCTTTTTCCCATTTTCATCATCTCTTTGAAATACAGCCCTAGAAGACATTGCTGGGTCAAAGGGTATGCACATTTTTGTAGCCCTTTGGACATTGTTCCAAATTACTCTCCCAAATGGTTGGATCAGTTCACAGCTTCACCAGTAATGAATTAGTTTTCCAACTCTCCCACATGTTCTCCAACATTTATCATTTTCCTATTTGGTCATGTTCATCAGTGTGATAGGTATGATGTGGTACCTCAGAGTCATTTTGATTTGCATCTCTCTGATCAATAGTGATTTAGAGAACTTTTCATATGATTATAGATAGCTTTAATTTCTCCCTGTAAAAACTGCGTGTTCATATCCTTTGACCATTTATCAATTGGGGAATGATTTGTTTCTTTTTTTTTGTAAATATGACCATTCTCTGCATATTTTAGAAATGAGATCTTTGTCACAGACACTAGTTCTAAAAATTCTTTCCCACTTCTCTGCTTCCCTGCTAATCTTGTTTGCATTGGCTTTGAGGAAAAACTTCTATTTTATGTAATCAAAATTACCCATTTTGTGCTTCTTAATGTTTTCTAACTCTTGTTTGGTCAGAAATTTCTCCATTCTCCATAATATACTATCCCTTGCTCTCCTAATTTGTTTATAGTATCAGCCTTTATTCCTAGGTCATAGACCCATTTGGAATTTATTCTTATGTACAGTGTCAGGCATGAAATTGATTTTTGGAAATCAAGTGTAAAACTTTAGATTTATCTCCATTGCATTTCATTTTAGTAGATTCAGTAAAGTGCTCTAGCCTACCTGAAACCTGTTTACACTGCACAGTATTTTGGTTATCCTTTCATATTTTAATAAGTTTGATGACCATGCCAACTATACCATTATCTAAGAAAATGGTTAATGTATTAACTAGAACAGGGACAACCACAGATCCTTTGGGTACTCCACTTTAGCTCTCCTGCCACGATGATACTAAAACATTCATTATGACTCTTTGAGAATAGCCATTTAACGACTTATGCAACCCAAATAATTGTACATAGTCCATATCTTTCCCTCTTTTCAAGGTAACACAATAGTTTTTGTTGAAAGATATGCCATTTTATAACTTTTATAAAAGTTGGGAGGCACCGGGATTGGAAGTCAGGAAATTAAAGTTAATTTTCACCTCTGACATTTCTGTGTGATTAAATGCAAGTTTCTTTTCTTAAATTTTACTAATTTTATTTATTTTTGGTATTCTACAATCACTACCATATAACTTACATTTTTCCCCTACCTCTCCCCTCCCTCCCCTAGACAGCATACAATTTTATACAGGTTCTACACATACATTCCTATTAAATACATTTTCACTATAGTCATGTTGTGTAGAAGAATTAAAATGAATGGGAGAAATCATATAACAAACCAAAACATAATACAAAGGACAATGATCTGCTACATTCTGTGATTGAATTTCATAGCTCTTTCTCTAGATGTGGAAGATATTTTGTCTTAAAAGACCACTGGGAATATTTTAAGTCCTTGCATTGCAATGAAGTTCCATGTCTACCAGAAAAAAGTCTCTCGCACACAGTGGTTGTTGCTGTGCACAAAGTTCTCCTGGTTCTGCTCCTTTTTCTCAACATCAGATCATGCAAGTCTTTCCAGGCCTCTCTGAAGTCTTCCTGTTCATCATTTCTTATCACGCAATAGTATTTCATTACATTCATATACCATAATTTATTAAGCCATTTCCCAATTGGTGGGCATCCCTTTGTAAACACAAGTTTCAACCTCTCAAGTTCAACTTCCTTATGTGTGAAATGGGGCTAATAATAACTGTACTACCTGCCAAGTATATAGAGGGATGCTGTGACTGCACACAGTCTATGGAAATATGAATTCCTGACTGCTCTGAAATCAGTAGCTAATCACTATGATCATTGGAATCAAGGAACATGACATCTGGTTTTTATAACATCAAGAAACACAACTTCACCAAAGAACAAATAAAACAATCTAATTATTTCTCTTGGACTTCCTAAAGGGGAAATCCTTATACAAAGTTAGTAAAATCAATAAGAATCTATAACACCAAGAATTCAGTGGCTCAGTCAACAAACATTTACCCACTTTGTGGCAATTATTGTGGTAAGCAATGGAGATATTTTTTAAAAGGGCAAAAGCAGTCCTTGTTCTCAAGAAGCTCATAGTTTATTGAAAGAAACAGTATTAAATAACTGGATTAATAAGATTTAGACAGGATAAATTAGTAGTACTTGAAGAAGGGAGGATATATATAATAAAAGAGGTCTGGGAAAAGACTTCTTATAGAAAGTGAAATATTACATGAGACTTGAGGGAAATGAGAAAGTAGAAATGAATATGGCATGTTCTAAGCAAGAGAATCCATGAAAAGACACAGAGTAGGTAGATGGAGTGTTTCCTTCAAGGTACCACAAGATCAGAATCACTGGATTGTAGACTATGTGGGAGTAAGTAAAATGAAAGAAGTAAGAAAAAGTAGGAGACCAAGTTATGAAGGGCTTTAAAACCAATAGAAAAGTTTATATTTTCTCTTGGAGACAATAGGGAGTCACTGGAGTTTATTATGTGGTGAAATGTTATGACTAGAACTATATTTTAAGAAAATCAATCTGACAGCTGAGTAGAGGATGGATTTGATTGTGAAGGAACTTTTGGCAGGAAGAACCACTAGCAGGCTACTTCAATAATCTAGGTATGACATGATTGGGGAATGCACCAAAGGGTATTTTTACATTTAGAGGAGAGAAGAGGGCTATACCAGAGATGCCAAGAAGGTATAAAACCTAGAACAACTTATATGAAATTATGCTGAGTGAAATGGGCAGAACCAGGACAACATTGTACATAGAAACATTGTGCAATGACTGACTGATGGACTTAGCTCTTCCCAGCAATGCAATGATCTAAGACAGTTCTAAAAGACTCGACAGAAAATGCTATTCACATCCCAGAGAAAGAACTCTGTAGTATACTTGTGGATGGAAGCAGATTAGTTGCTCTCCTTTTGTTGTTTTGTTTGGTTTCTTCTCTCTCATGGTTCTTCCCATCAGTTCTAATTCTTCTTTACATCATGACTAATATGAAAATATATTTAATATGAATGTATAAGTAGGGACTATGTCAGATTACATGTCTTCTTGGGGAAGGGGAGGGGAAGGAAGAGGAGAATATTTAAAACTCAAAAGCTTATGGAAGTGAATGTTGAACACAAAAAGTAAATTATATGTGTACATATATATGCACATACACACATACACATATATACACATATGTGTACACATACATGTTTACATACACACATGTATGTGTATATAATAAGGTTTAAATGACAATTCTTGGTGACTTTGGATATGGTTATGAAAAAGATTAAGGAGGTGAGAATGACATTTAGATTGTGAACTTGGGTGACTAGGAGGATGGTTGTCCTTTTAATAATAAAGAGTTAAAGGGGAGAGTTTTGGGGGGGAGATATTGAGTTTAAGATGTCTATGGGATATCCAGTTTGAGATCTCTAATAAGCAATTGGAGATGTGAGACTGGAGATCAGCAGAGAGGCTGGGGCTGGATAAGTAGATTTGAGAGTCATCTGCATATAGATGATAATTGAAACCATTGGAACTGATGAATTTACCAAGTAAAATAGTGTAGAGGGAAAAGAAAAGAGGACCTACCACAGAGCCTCAAGAGACTCCCAAGGGGTGTGATGCAGATGAAGATAAAGCAAAGGAGACAGAAAAAGTGATAATTAGAAAGATAAGAGAAGAAGCAGGAGAGAGCTGTCACAGAACTTAAAGAAAAAGGTGATTGACATTGTTATAGGATGTAGATAGATTGAGAAAGATGAGAATTAAGATCAGATTTAGATTTGTTAATTAAAATACCTTAATCACCTTCTGATTCATCGTATGACCAGGGGATATACATGTATGTGTAATGTGTGTGTGTGTAACACACACCTGTGCAAATATGTATACACATCACATGCATTTTCCCATTTCTTTCCTTCCTCCCTCCCATAGAATAATCCCTTATAAATGAAGAATAAAAAAAGAGACACTTCAGCAAAACTAATCAACACATCAACCAAATCTGATCTTTTATATACAGTGTTTCACACCCATAGTTCTCCACCTTTCTAAAGAATGAAAGGAAATACATTCTTAAATTTCTTGTTTGGGGCAAAGCTTAGTACACATTTTCAAATCTTTGGGGATTTAATTATTTTCCTGGTTTTGTTTCCATCATTGAAGTTATTGTATATAATGTTTCTGTATTCATTATATATTTCATTTCTTACATATAGTAATTGTCCATCACATTCATGTGCAATATTTTGATTACCTGCTTTCCTATCAATGAACATCTCTTTTATTTCCATTGCAAATAGTACTGTTGGACATATTTTGCTATTCATGGGACCTTTTCATTCATCTTTAATTTTCTTGGAATGTATTATATATTTATTTGTGTGACCTTAGCATCATAGAATTTGGCCATGTTAGTTACTTTCTTAGCACAGTTCCAAATTGTTTTCCAAAAGAGTTGAGCCAATTCACAGCTGTACCCAAAATAGGCCTGTTGTTCCACAACTCTATCTCAAAGACTATTCTGATATTTTACCATCTTCACCAATTTTATGAGTGTAAGGGGAAACTTCACAGTTATTTCAATTTTCATTTCTCCTGTTATTAGATATTTGGGTCAATATTTCAAATAGTCATTAGCAGTTTTAAAGCTCTTTTTTTTAAAAAAAGTTAAACTTGAGAAATGTTCAGTTTTTTAAACTACTTATCTATTGGAGAATGGATTTTTATCTTATATATTTATTTTAGTTTCCAATATATATTAGATAGCTGCCCCTTTTCAAAGATATTTGTTGCAATTTTCCCCACTGAATTGGCAGTTTCTCTTTCGACCCTAGCTGTGGCAATTTTGTTTATACTATCATTATTCAATTCCAAATAATCAAAATTAATTATTTTAGCTTTTGTGGTTATATGCTAGAAGCAATGTTCTATACATTTTGGATAATAGGCTTTTCCAATAATATTTGGTATAGATTAATCTTTGTCTTGTTCTATAATTTCTCTTATCAGTCTATTTCATAGTTTTGTGTCTGAAGAATCTTTTACACTTATAATATGCAACTGAATTTTCCTATTTTGCCTCATAACCTCCACTATTTCTCATTTGGTTAAGAATTCTTAGTCATAGTTTTAAAAAGTATTCAGTACAACTTTCTGATCTCTTTTTTAAATAGTATAAACTTTTATCTCTTATATTCATTTTGAACTTTTTGTGGTTAATATGTTGTTCTCAACCCAATTTCTGCCAAACCATATTCCAGTTTCCTCACAGAAGTTTTCAAATAAAAAGTTCTTTCCCATGTAACATATATTCTTAAATTTATAGACCGTTATGTTACTGAATTCAATTGCTTTTGATGTTTTCTTTTCTAATCTGCTTCACTGATCTACTTTTCTTCTTTTAATCCAGTTTTGAATAATTTAGGTGATTATTGTTGATGTTTTAATTTAAGGTATGGAGTGCTTTTCCCACTAGTGGGAAAATTCTTAAACAACAAGGATAGAAAAGATTATACAGAACAAATTCAGCAAAAAAAAAAATTTTGCCAAAACAAAATCACTGGAGATAAATAAGAAGAGAGACTCTAGAGACAAATTATTTGTATCAAATGTCACTGGTAAAAATTATACACACACAGACACATATGTTTTATATAAGATATTAGCATATACATTATATGTGAAATTGATGAAATTGACATAACATCAACAACCATTTCTAAAGAAATAAATGAAAGTATATGATCAAATAATTTTCAAGGGAAGAATTATAAGCCGTATTGATTAGGGAAAAAAAGTTCCAATTCGATAATTGTTAGGGAAATATAAATTAAATAACACTAAAGTTCCATTTTATGTCCTAAAATTTAGAAAAGATGATAAAAAACAAGATTGACCAATGTTGGAAGACAGTCACACTGATATGCTATTGGTTGAACTGCAAATTTATTCACGAGTTCTGCAAGGCAATTTGGGATTGTTCCAAGAAAGAAACTAAAATGTTCATACCCACTGACACAGAAATCCCATTACTGGCATGTACCTCCAAGGAAGTTAAAGAGAGAAATAAAGATCAAATATTCAAAGGTATATTCATTGCAAAGAATAAAATAGTAGATACCCATCAATTGCCTAATGCCTATAAAAATCTAAGAGTATAAGACATTAATATTCAATATGCAATCACAGATTTGAGAAATTCAGAGATATATAGGAAGAATTGTATAAAATTATGCAGGATGAAATAAGCAGAACCAAAAGAACATCTTAAGGTAATTTTTTAAAAATCATTAATCAAAATCAGTTATAGAAAGTTTAGTTATGGAAAGTGTATATCCTAAACTAAAAAGAAATCTATACATTCCTTCTTACCAAATAGTAAGGCATTTATTTTTTAGAGTGTGGAACTTTAATAATTAGTTGTACCAAAAACAAAAAAATAAAACAAAACAAAAACATTTCAATTAAGTCAAAGAGGTAGCTAGGTGGCTCAGTGAACAGGTAATAGGTCTCGGAATCAGGAAAATCTCATTTTAAATGCCTCCTCAGACATTTGCTAGCTATATGACACTTGTCAAGTTATTTAATATTTGCCTGTAAAGTTCTGTGAAGTTGGAATAGTAATTGTGGTGATAAAATAATATCGGTGAAATACTTTGTTGAACTTAAAATGCTATATAAATAAATGTTAACTGCTATAATTCTTTGTACTACTAACAGGTTTTTATTTCCTGGAATTTCCTGCTCTTCAATCTCTTTTGTCTGATTGCTATTAAGACCCTTCTTTGTCCTGTTCATGATCTTTTGTCTTAGATTTCCTTTTTCTCCCAGTTCATGACTCCTAGACTAACCTTATTTTCTTCCCGTCACAATTTTGACTCTATGAATCCCCTGTTTACTATTATACAACACACTTTGCCCTTGAATCCTTTTGCCTTTTGTCTTGTGACAAGTCATGTATGTTTGCTAAACTCCTGAGTTACTCCTACCATCTGTCTTGTTTGCTCAAATGCTGCTGAAAAATATATCATATTATATATCTTTCCTTTTTTCTAGCCCAATTCCTAGAAAAATCATCTATACTTGTTGATTCCATTTTCTCACTTCCCACTCACTTCTCAATGTTTTACAATTGAACTTCAAACTCCACTAGTCTACCAAAACTGTTCTTTCTAAGGTTAACAATGATCTCTTAATTTCTAAAGTCAGGCCTTTTTCATAGGATGCATTCTTCTTGAGCTCTCTGGAATTTTTAATAGTGCATACCACACTCCCCTCATATATACTCTTTCTTCCCTTAGGTTCTATGATTCTACCTTAATTTTGCTTCAAACTGTCTGACTATACCTTCCTTGTCTCCTACTTCAAGTCACTATGATTCACCCATCCAATAAGCATGGACATCCACTAAGCTCCATTCTGTGCTCCCTTTCTTTTACTCTTATACTACTTCTCTTAGTGATATCATTACAATATAATGGTTCAATATTTATCTTTATGCAAATGGTTCAAAAATTGATATAAGCAGACTTAACTTGTTTACACCAACTGCTTGTTGGACATTTCCAAAAATGGGGTGTTCTTTTAGTACCTCAAGCTTAGCATTTTTAGAAAAGGATTCATCCACTGGAACAACCCTCCTCAGAAACCTCTATTTCTATGAAATATTCCACCTTCCTTTCAGTCACATAGTTTTGTTCCTGACCCTTTGACTTGAAGTCACATAAACTCACCTCTACAACATACTGTTACCTTATTGTTTCTTTCACTTATTTTGTAGAAATAACTAGTGCAGAGCCAGATGCACAGTAAGTGCTCAGTAAATTGAGTGAGGAAATGCAGGCCATGCCAAACTCTAGTTCAATTTAGACAAAGGTCTTAGAGTACCATTAGGTAAAGTGAAGATAAAACTTACCTTGTAAAGCTTTATTTTTAAGAAGGTTGAAGGGTCATCCCCCAGGGAAATAAGGGAAATCAAGAAGACAGAAACGTCAGGATTCAATAAAGAGTCCAGGGAAAATTCTTTCTGATCAAGATGAAAGAGTGGCAAATTGGTAAAGTGGCATTTTCTGAGCAATAAACCCTATATAAAAGGTGAGAGCAACTGTAAAAGTGGAAAGAACCTTCTTCCAGGACACATTTTAAGATGTAAAGTATCACGCTCTGTGCTCTGAGTCAAAGCAATAGGAAATAAATGAAAGTGATGAAGTCTTAGAATTGATAGGGTCCTTAGAGGTAACCTAGTCTGATCCCCCTGCCCATGTAAAAAATCACCTCTAATATAAAGGCTATTCATCATAGAATCTTTAAGATTATAGAATCTCAGTTTGAAGTAACCTCAGAGATAATCTAGTCTATACTTCAACTTCTGCAAGAATAAAACTCTCCTGTATAGAAATGTTAGGAATCATAGATTCTAAGTGCTGGATGGAAGTTTAAGTGAGCAACTGCTCCAAACACATGCCAGATGCCTCTGTACAATATGTCCAATAGACATTCTTGAATTTTTTAATTTGATTTTATTGATAATCAAATCTAGCCTCATTTAAATTAATTCTAAGTGTTATCCTTCAAAATGTTATATGGAGAGACAACTGGGCTAAGCCAATAGTGACAGAAATATGATGTCCCTCAATGTTTTGTGCTCTGCCATGGGTTCAGTCCTGAAACATAACTGGTAAGTCAATACTTATTGACTTATTAACAACCCCATAATGCATTACCCAGAGATGATGATAATTAAGATAGGTGTTATGACTCACAAGTCTAGAGTTTTCTAAAATAGGAGGAAATGACCGAGGTATTCAATGAATTAATATGCGACAATTTATTCTTATATTCACACACACATACACAAATGCTAAACAAAAAGATTCACGTGGGTATTAATAGAACAGAACAGACAACTTTAAAAAGGATACAATTTTTTTTAGGGGGGCTAATCATTGTTTCATTAAGACATAATATAGTTTATATTAACCATTCTGCATCTGACCTTTAATTAACACTGTTCAAGGTCAATATATCTTCCTGTGGCTACTCTATCTGATGTGGAAGCTTCTTTACCCAACAAGCTACTTCAGCTATTGTCAGTGCCAGAACCAATCCTTCTAATGGACTATGACTCCTCCACCGTTCTTGTAGATTTTTTTTAATCTTCTAAATTTTCAAGGGTAGCTAATTACGAAAGAAAACACAAGAGAGGCAGCAACTGCCAGGAACCCAGGCAAATGGATTACCTAGTGACAGCCCTCAGCACTAGCTATCCCCTGAATGGGATGACCATGATGTACTCTCTTTCTTCACCCTTAACTGGAAATGTTTTCAATTGCAGAGTAGTAAAGAGACCAGACATAACATCACTCCCTTGTAGCTACCAAGGGGCAGCACAAGATGGTACAAGGTTTGCCACACCATACCAAAATGACAAATCCTTTTTAGCTCTGGGCCATCACATGGCTGGAAGCAGCCCTAAAGTTCCCAACAATCAACCAATAGGTGAAGAGTCTCTGTATATGTTCTATACAACTCATATCACCCAAGTGAAATCTTTTGGAGGCTGCACACTTATTCCATTCATTTTACCTCTTACTGAAAAATATTGTTATCCCCCTCTCCAATTTGACTGAAGCAACTGAACATCATCATCATCATTCATTTATAAACTATGTACCATTGTGCTAATAATTACATACATCATAAAACAGTAAATAAAATATACTTGTTATAAAATGGTACATGTACAATTATACTAATAATTACATACATCATAAAACACATAATAGAAATGTTTAAAGGGATGAACTAAAGATGGAATTATATTTTATTTTAGAGTCAAGAGAGCTATTGAAATTTATTGTGTAGGGGATTGACATGATAGGAAGATCACTTTGGCAACTGTATGGAGGATACATTCAAGTGGAAAAAAGATGTGAGGCAGGAAGACCAATTAGGTCTTCTTGACTAGAAATATGGTGGCAAATAATTATACAAGTAGAAAGAAGGAAACAGATTTGATAAAAGAGGATTTAGATATGACAGGCTTTCCCAAATGATTGGATATGTAGATGGAGAGTGAGAAAATAAAGATGTGATTAAAATCATCTGATTTGGGTGAAAGTGATTTGATGAATTGGGTGCCTTTCACTGTAAAAGGGATATTTGGAAATAGGATAGGTTTTGGAGAAAAGATAATGGAACGAAAGCTTTGATACATATTACAGTCCATCCGTAATTGACTATCCTGTGTGACAAAAGTTGTCTCACCCCAAAAAAATAAGGCAGGGCTCTTCATCATTAGTCATTGCCTCTAAATGCAGTGCCTACCCTCTGAGGAACACCTGCTATAACCAAGGGGTCATCTGAGTATCGAGAAGTGGTCATCTCTGGTCCCTACCTACTCACACACCTCCATGTCAGCCCTTGTATTCCCCTATCCAACTCTGTTCTTCCATTCCATTGTGCCCTGTAGAACTCTTGTTTTAAGCAAGCCATTTTCTTTCACACTTTTTCCATCTCGTTGCAATGACAGACATCCATTTAGCCCCTGAAGATTGTATCTCTGGTCACTTTTTTCAATACTAGGTATTCATTCTGCCAGGCTGTGACACAGTGGTGGGGACTGGTGATGAAGTAGGGATATTTCTTGCTCCTCACTACTACTTTCCTCCTCTTTCACTCCTAACCTCATTTAATGACATCTTTGAGGTTCACTCATATATTCTTAAACAAATCCCTGTGCTTACCAGTCCCCAGGTTATCTTTCTTCCTTAGCAATTTCAATACCTTAGGCATAGTCTCTCTATCCATTCCAAACACTGCCCTTGAAGGCCCTTGAGACTTGAAGAATTAAAACTTATCTGTGGATTTTCCCTCTAATACCCTAGCTTTTTAAATCTCATCAGTTCCTCAGTCATACATAGGGATGGTCATACCCTGAATCTCATCCTTATTCACAAATGTTCTACCTCCCTAAACTCTATCTCTGACATTTTACCAGGTACTTACAACTTCCTGTACATAACAGCTCTCCCCTTGTGTGGTGCCCCACTAAAATCTATTCTCCATCCTCACTCCAGTGGTCAGTCACAACTCTTCCTGATTTTTACTGCTCATTCTTTTCTAAAACCCAAGCCTGAAATATTTCCACAGTTCATCTTCTCCAATCCTGCTTAATGTGCTCCTTAATTCCACCGAAGGATGTCATGTAACTGGATCCAGTAACAATTTTAGTAATCCAGTTTTAACTGGGCCCTCACTGCTTCACGCAAAATCTTCCCAGATAATGTCTACAATGCCCCTCTCCTCTTTTACACTTTTTATTTTACCCTTCTCTTCTCCTCTGTTTTCTTCTTTTTTCTCTCCTCTCCTCTCCTCTCCTCATCTCTTCTCTTTTCACCTTTACTGTCACTACCCCCCTTCCTCATAGAAGAGCACTTTTCCTCAGAATTCATTTTTGAAAAGAGAAACCATTTATGAGTTATACATCTACCCTAACTCCCTGTTACAAAAGACCTCAATAAAATCCCCAAACTTCTACTGCTTTGCTCCAGGTTTTTTTTTTCTTATCCAGTTTCCACTAAGAACTTGTTTTTTGATCTGTGCCTCTTCCTAATTCTCAATTTCATCTTATCCAATCCCCTTCCCTGCTACTTTCAGGTATACAGAGATCATTCCCATTTTTTAAAAAATAAATTAATTTCTTTAACTTTTTACATTAATTTTCACAAAATTTTGGGCTCCAAATTTTCTCCCTATTTGTCCCCTCCCACCACCCCAATACACCAAGCATTCTAATTTCCCCCATCACCAATCTGCCCTCTCTTCAATCATCCCTCCCTTCCCTTGCCCCATCTTCTCTTTTGTCCTGTAGGGCCACATAACTTCCTGTTCCCCATTACTGGTATTTCTTATTTCCTGGTAGGAAGAACAATACTCAACAGTTGTTCCTAAAACTTTGAGTTCCAAATTCTCCCCATCACTCCCTCCCCACCTATTCCCTTTGGGAATGCAAGAAATTCAATATAGGTCATATCTGTGTAGTTTTGCAAATGACTTCCATAATAGTCATGTTGTGTAAGACTAACTATATTTCCCTCCATGGTTTCCTGCTCCCCATTGCTTCTGTTCTCTCTTTTGATCCTGTCCCTCCTCAAGAGGGTTGACTTCAAACCGCTCCCTACTCCCATTGCCCTCCCTTCCATCATCCCCCCCACCCTGTTTATCCTCTTCTATCCCACTTTCCTATATTGTAAAATAGATTTTCATACCAAAATGAGTATGCATTTTATTCCTTCCTTTAGTTGAATGTGATGAGAGTAAACCATGTTTTTCTCTCACATCCCCTCTTTTTCTCTCCACTAAAAAGTCTCCTGCCTGCTTCTTCTATGAGAGATAATTTTCCCCATTCCATTTCTCCCTCTCTCCTCCCAATACATTTCTCTCACCGCTTAACTTCATTTTTTAAAGATATGATCCCATCCTATTCAATTCACTCTGTGCTCTCTGTCTCTGTGTGTGCGTGCATGTGTGTATGTGTATGTGTGTGTGTAATCCCACCACCTACCCAGATACTGAAAAGTTTCAAGAGTTACAAATATTGTCTTTCCATGTAGGAATGTAAACTGTTCAACTTTGGTAAGTCCCTTATAACTTCTCTTTGCTGTTTACCTTTTCATGCTTCTTCTCATTCTTGTGTTTGAAAGTCAAATTTTCTTTTCAGCTCTGGTCTTTTCATCAAGAATGCTTGAAAGTCCTCTATTTCATTGAAAGGCCAGTTTTTCCCCTGAAGTATTATACTCAGTTTTGCTGGGTAGGTGATTCTTGGTTTTAGTCCTAGTTCCTTTGACTTCTGGAATATCCTATTCAAGGCCCTTCGATCCCTTAGTGTAGAAGCTGCTAGATCTTGTGTTATCCTGATTGTATTTCCACAACACTGGAATAGCTGCTTGCAATATTTTTTCCTTGACCTGGGAATTCTGGAAATTGGCCACAACGTTCCTAGGAGTTTCTCTTTTTGGATCTCTTTCAGGCAGTGACCAATGGATTCCTTGAATACTTATTTTGCCCTCTGGTTCTAGAATATCAGGGCAGTTTTCCTTGATAATTTCATGAAAGATGATGTCTAGGCTCTTTCTTTTGATCATGGATTTCAGGTAGTCCCATAATTTTTAAATTGTCTCTCCTGGATCTATTTTCCAGGTCAGTTGTTTTTCCAATGAGATATTTCATATTATCTTCCTTTTTTTCATTCTTTTGGTTTTATTTTGTGATTTCTTGCTTTCTCATAAAGTCATTAGCGCTAACTCCATCTGTTCCATTCTAATTTTGAAAGAACTATTTTCTTCATTGAGCTTTTGAACCTGCTTTTCTGTTTGACTATTTTTGCTTTTGAAAGCATTCTTCTCCTTATTGGCTTTTTGAACCTCTTTTGCCAATTGAGCTAGCCCATTTTTCATGGTGTTCTTTTCTTCAGCATTTTTTTGGGCCTCCTTTAGCAAGGTGTTGACGTGCTTTTCATGCTTTTCTTGCATCTCTCTCATTTCTCTTCCCAGTTTTTCTTCCACCTGTGTAACTTCATTTTCAAAATCCTTTTTGAGCTCTTCCATTGTCTGAGCCCATTGAATATCTATTTTGGATGTTTGGGATACAGAAGCCTTGACTTATTTGTCTTTCCCTTATGATAAACATTGTTCTTCCTCATCTGAAAGGAAGAGAGGAAATATCTGTTCACCAAGAAAGTAACCTTCTACGGTCTTATTTTTTTTCCCATTCTTGGCATTTTCCCAGTCAGTTACTTGACTCCTGAGATTCCTTTCCACACCCACCTCACCTCCAGATTTACCCAGCCAGCACTTAGGGGCTAAGATTCAAATGCTGCTTCCAAGCCTCAGTGCTTTCAGTCGGGACAGGGCTGCTATTCAATGTAAGATTAAATTCAGGTGCTAAGGTGGGGGCAGGGCTGCTATTCAATGTAAGATTAAATTCAGGTGCTAAGGTGGGGGCAGGGCTGCTATTCAATGTGAGGGTAAATTCAAGTGCTCAGGTGGGGACAGGGTTGCTAGTCAATGTGAGATTAAGTTCAGCTGCTCAGGTGGGGGCAGGGCTGCCACATGGGGCTCAGTTCCCTCAGGGAGTTTGTCTGGATACTTTCAACAATGGATCTGAGCTTCTGCCTGCTTTGGGAGCCCTGGTCAGCTTCTTCCTCCCCTGCTGTCTTCTGAGGCGGCCTGAGTTATGGAGACACCCTCCTCCCCTCTCAGCCAGCCAAATGGGCTCTCTCATTGACTTTTGTGCCTGTGGGTGGAGGGAACTGCATGGCTGCTGGAGATTCAGTCCCTGAAGTCTGCTGGGATCTGCTCCTCTCAGGGCCCTGCAGCCAGGGCAGGGCTGGGCTCTGCTCCAGGTGCCGTGTGTGACGGACCTTTGGTGTTGATTTTTCTGGTCTCTCTGGAACAGAAATCTCCTCCACTCCGTTGTTCTCTGGCTTCTGCTGCTCCAGAATTTGTTGGGAGTTCTTCTTTAAAGGTATTTTATAGGCTGTGGGTTTGGAGCTAGTGTATATGCATCTTTCTACTCTGCCATCTTGGCTCCTCCAAAGGGATCCATTCCCCTTCTTAATGCTACACTTACCCCCTCCAAAAAACAAACATAAAAACCCCCTTCATTTGCCATTACCATCCCATCAAGCTATTGATCAGATGTCTCTCTTTCCATTCGTAGTCAAGCTTCTAGAAAGAAAAGCTACCTAAACTAATTACCTCCAAGTAATTCCTCATTTTGGCCCCTAGCAAACTGGCATCTTTCCAAGGTCTGCCATGATTTCTTTATTGAGAAATCCACTGATCTTTTCTGTTTTCAAACTTCTTTATCTCTGCAGTGTTAACAACTGATAAGTATATCTTCCTTCCAGAAGAAAGATTCTTAATGTAGGGTCCATGGAGCCCAAGAAGTTCATGGATCAATTAAACAAATGGGAAATTACGTGTTTATATTTGCTAACTTTTTGCTTCCTTTATACTCCAATGTAAGAATATTATTCTGATAAGCAATGTATGGCATTTATCATAAAACAGAATTCAAAATAAGATCATTTTTAATTAATCCATGAAAAAAGTGAGAAAAATATCATACTACAGACTTTCAGGTGTGTGTATATATATATATTTATATATGGAAAGCCTGTTGGTTACTGCAGAGGCCATATGGTATAGCAGATACAATGTTGAACTGGTCTTGAAGTGAGGAAGACTTGGAATAGAATCCTACCTTAGTCATTTATTAGTTGTGTAATTTAGAAAAAAAAAATCACTTAGCTATTTTGAAGCTCATTCTTTTAATACCTAATCTAATACCTAATCACTTGGGATTATTGTGAGAATCATATGAGACAATCAATGTGAAGTGTTGTTCAAAGCCTGATGCACTAAGCACATTTCATCTCTTCTCATTACTGACAGAGAGATCAAGAAAAGCCTCATAGAAGAGGTAGCACTTGAACTGACTTTTAACAGTGGGTACGAATTCAACAATAAAGATGAAGAAAGAAGGGAGAATATTCCAGGAGTAGGGAACAGCAATGATAAAGAAAATCAGGGAGATAGGAAAGCATAGGAGTTTGTTCTTGGTGGATTATGGAGTACATGAAGGAGTGTAATATGAGATAAGGGCAGAACTATAGGTAAAGTGCCCTGAATGCCAGTAAACAAGTTTTAACTTGCATTGCAAAGCAAGTGGGCAAACATTGAATGGTTCTGAGTCAGATAATACCAGGACAAGTACCAGGAGGAAAGACAAGGGCCAGGAAGAAGGACTAGACCAGGTCTCTCAACAAAGAAAATGAGTCTAGTACCATAATGGAGATAGAAAGGAGAAGAGAGAAAATTAAGGTAAGAAGACTTGGTAAAGAGTTGTGGCTCTGATTGTCCAGGGAGCTGGTCAGATTTTACTTTTAAAATTAGATAGTCAAGACATTGTTCTTTAACAAAAATGGGGCTATGGGAAAAATCTATCTTTTTACTGTTTTTTTTTAAAAACTTATTTCTAATGTTTGGCCTTGCATCAAATTACTCAGCCTACTTTTGAACTTGAACTAATGTTATTTCTGGTTAAAAAATCATTTGATAGAGTAAAACACAGTTATGATGTAGAAAAGTAGAGATAGATGAATGTGATAAATTTATTTTAAAGGAAAGTGCCTAAAGAGAGTCATGAAGAAATATTCAGCTGGGTAATATATTCCATATGATTGGAGCGGTCATTGGCATGTTCAGAGTCAGAAGATTAATACTAAGTGAAGCTTAATTAGTGTGGATGGCTTGTGAAACTGTGCTGCTTCCACAGAGAAAGAATCACACTCCTTTTCTTTCTTTTTTCTTTTTCGTTTTTGTGGTTGGGAAAATGGCACTTTATCCTTAAAGAAATGAATTCCATCAATAGAATCTCAAAGTGGTCAATTTGACTCAAGTATCAAATATTTGAGAAGCAGTGTTATGAAGTGAAAAGAGCACTGAGCTTGTAGTCAGATGTCCTGAGGTTAATGGCTAGTCAGTCAAAAAGAATTTAGTAAATGCCTACTGTATACCAGGTTCTGTGCTAAGCACTTGTAATATAAAGGCAAAAGACGATAGCTGCCCTCAAGCAGCTTACAATCTAAGGAGACAATAGGCAACTCTGTATAATCTATATATATAAAGGAAAAATTTGGTTGTTGTTGTTAAGTCACATCCTACTCTTTGTGAGCCCATGGACTATATTGTCTATGTGGTTTTCTTGGCAGGGATAGAGGGTAGTTTGCCATTTCATTCTCCAGGGGATTAAGCCACAGAGAGGTTAAGTGACTTGCTTAGAGTCCCATGGCTAGCAAGTCACTGATGTCAGTTTTTCACTCAGGTTTTCTGACTCCAAATACCACTGAGCCACCTAGTTGCCTTTTTTAAAAGTTGTTGTATGGTCATTTCTGACTCTTTGTGTTCCCATTTTTTGAGGTCTTCTTGGCAAAGATACTGGAGTGGTTTGCCATTTCCTTCTCCAGCTCATTTTACAGATGAGTAACTGAAGCAAATAGGATTAAGTGACTTGTCCAGGGTCAGACAGCTAGTAAGTGTCTGAAGACAAATTTGAACTCAGGAAGATGAATCTTCCTGACTTCAGGGTTCACACACTATACCCTGTACCTTTGAGTTGCACAGGATAAATAGGAACTAATAAATAGAGGGAAGGTACTAGAATTAAGGGAAAGGAGAATACATTCCTATAGAAGGTAGATTTTAACTGAGACTTGAAGGGAAACAGAATCCAGGAAGTAGAGATATGTAGGGAGAATATTCCAGGCAAAGGGGGACAGTGAATAAAAATGTCTCATGTAGGGAAATGGAGTGTCTTGTTCAGGAAATCAAATCCCATATCAGCTACTTACTTACTACATGTATTTGTTTAGGCAAGTCTTCCTTGAACCTCAGTTTCTTCATCTGTAAAATGAGGAGGTTGATCTAAATGACCCCTGAGCCCCACCTTCTAGCTATAGATCTGTGATCCTATGAAATCCCAGTTCTGCTACTTACTAGTTATATGATCTTGGGCAAGTCAGTTTCTTTGAGCCTCACGTTTTCTTTTTTTCCTCTCTAATATTAAAAAGCCAGTGATGTTGACCTGTAAGATCTCTCCTAGCTCTAAGCCTATGATCCTTTGACCTATAACCTTTGGATCAAATCAAATGGTTGCCGCTACTCAGTAAAAATATTGATTGTTTTTGTTGATTTGACCATACACTTTGTATTTATTCCTTTATTTGATACTTACTGAGAGGAAATAACACTGACCTCAGGTGAAATGTCTTACCTAGGTCACACAACTAGTAAGTTGCAAAGTCTGAGATGTAAGTCAAGAACCCAGGTTTTTCCTGAGTCTAGTTTCTATTCCTTCTTTCATATACACATAGTCATGCATATATATGACATGAATATATGCATGTGTGAATATAAATGTATATATGTGTCTATATATGTCCATGCATATATATATATATATACATATATATATATCCTAGATTACTGAGACAAGATAAATAGATATAAAAATAGATAGAACAGCTTTTGAAACATAATCTGTTACATAGGATCTTTTTTAACCACAGCAACTAATGGAAGTCATTTAGAGAAGATTAAATCTACATCAGTGAAGGCAGTAAATATACTGACAAAATCATTGATTCATATATTATGCATATATGTATATATACATGTATATATATATACTCACATTTATATAAAATGGTAATAATAGTTGATTTTGCTGTGGTATTTTGCAATTTAGAAAGCCCTTTTCTCTTCAAAATTTTCTAAACTGAATAGTCTGAGTATTATGATCTGCATTTCACAGATATGTTTCAGGAATGACGTAATAATTTAAGTCTTGAAGCTGGAACTGGAACACAGATCTCCTGACTCCTATTTCAATGTCCTTTTCACTAGCCCCAACATCCTCTCCTAAAATCGAATCAGTAAAATCTCAGACACATAAAATTTAACCAGTGCATGATGTTACACTAAGAATTCCCTGAAAAATTCGAAAGGTGAATTAGTTCATCCTAACCTATATTTCTTTTCTGCAGCCAGAAAAATGATTGAGTGAAATCCTTTATATTTCACTGTGACCATTTACAGAATTACAGGCTTGACAAATGAAGACCACTCAATCTTCAGCTAGTAAGACCATGAGTCATTTCAAGCACGTTCTGTAAGAGCTATGTAGGTCGCTCTGGCTCCCTGTTTGCCTCCAAGCAATACTCAGGGCAGTGGTTCTCATCTATAAAGCCCAACATGATCTGAGTTCTGGCTGATTAAGGGGATCAACTCCCTCCATCTTTTCTGCCCTCACAACTGAGGTGAGCTTTGGTGTTCCTGCTGACAGCCTCTGAATCTGAACTCCTGCATCCCCGCCCCACCCCCAATCCTCTCTGAAGCCAGTCATTGAAGGAGCTTCCTCTGAGATTTCCCTGGATTGTTTGAGGCTGGAGTATGTTCACTTAGGGATGAAGCCTGTTTCTGTTTAGGTAAAGAAGTCTAAACCTGGGTAAGAAAAGTTTTGTAGCGAGTTGGTGTTTCTCATTTTCCCACACCCATCATCAACCCAATTTTTCTCTGACGTCAAAGTCAATCATATTCCTTTCACTTCTTGTTGTGTGCAAGTGAAATATTTTCAATGACTGTCAGAGTCATATTTTTTTAAATTTGCAATATTCTTAAATATAACATCTGGGAGTGAGAGGATCTGGTTAGTCTAGATCCTCCCCTTGAATCTGTATGATCTTTGGAATGACAATTCTCTTTCAGAGCTACAGTGTCCCCCTCTATCAAGTGGAAGAAAGCTGGTTGAGGTCGTTGTTGTTGTTGTAAACTGTGATTCCCCATCTTGTGGGCATTCACAAGCCCACATACCCAGTGACACTACCGATCAACAATGAAGTTTTGACCTCCTCTCTTTTCCCACTCTGAGCTAGTTTTCACCTCTTTAACGGCTCTCCAGTTTCCATGCGACTTACCACATTGGTGTGGAAGTTAGTGCAGATATTGGACTGTTTTTAGCTCTCCTACAGCTGAGAACTCCCAAGTTTAAGCAATCCACCAGTCTCTATCTCCCCAAGAGGAGGACGATAGGTGTGTGTTACAATGATTTGCAAATTTATCTTTAAATCACTTCATTTCTCACATTTGGATCTAAGGATACTTCTAGTTCTAGAATTCTTTGTTAAATGATTCTAGTTGTATATATACAACTTTCAAAACTTGTGTAGGAGGTGAATACTATAAATATAAAACATAGTGTAATATAATATATAAAGTATACTAAATGTAGTACAAAATATTATACACATATAAAAAAAGTAGTATTAATAATTAGAGCAACTTTTGGGGAAGTATAGAAAGAAGGATGGTGGGAAAGATTTCAAGATCAACACAAAAACTATGCTGTGAGATGGAAGAAACATGGAAAGACTTCAAAAGGATGTAAGTCTGGAGCTAGGTTATGCAGTGTACTATCTGTAAGTTACAAGCTTAGAAAGTCTGACCGTTTTTCTGTTTCCTTGAATGAAATCAAGTGCATGACCTAAGGTGGAAGATTGTCATGCTATTAATTATTACTGCTGATCTATATAATAGCAATGCAGAAGTGATACTCTCTCCATCAGCATAGAGTGGAAAATGAAAATGGATAATTTGTCGTTCGCTGTAACCAGTCACTTAGAAAGAGAATTTGACTAGTGTTTTTGATAGAGGCTGAATGATTATGGATAGAAGACATTTTGTTAGATACTTAACCACTCAGTAAGTGGACTACATGACTTTTAAGACGCATTACTATTCTAAAGTATCTATAACTGTGTATAATCTGAGGATGCATAAATACAGTGATAGGTGTATGCACATAGGAATTCAATGATGTGTATACATATAGATATATAATCTGAGGATGTACAAATATCGTTGTATATAGAAACATAACAAAGAATGCAACATTACTGTTATGTGTATATAGGAATAGATGTCTAACCTAAAGATGTATAAATATAGTGATGTTTGTATATACATATGTTTTTCCTTGGTTCTTCAATGATCTGTGACTTTTGTTGAATTCTTCAAAGAAATCACGTACTTCTTCATTCTCTAAAACAGAATATGGTGCAAAAGCTGTTTCTGTCTCTGTGTCTCTGTCTCTGTCTCTCCCTCTGTCTCTCTCTTCAGGAAAATCAATACTGACTTTTATATGAAGTAGCAGTGTGACTATGGAATAGTCATTTAACCTCTCAGTCCCTAATGTATCATTTTAAGACTTTAAATTACAAACAAATTGTTCCTGGCATGTGTCCATAAAAGTTGTTTTCATATTCAGCATGAGTACTCATATATATATATATATATACATATATATATACATATATATGTATATATATATATGCCCATGTACTTATGAAAAAAGAGTTTATAGGAATTGCAATTTGAACCAGTACAGAGTAGCCACATACATAAAATCACACTTCCTTGAAGTACTAAAGTATATATATTGATGCATACATAACCTGCAAAGAAATACTTCTCCAACATCTATAGAGATATGATATAGATATGTACATGTATATTTTGTATAGGACATTACAACATATGTGTGTTTACATACTTATATATACATAAACATATATATATATATATATACATATATGTGAGTATAAAATTATGTACATAAACAAATAGAGGAGACAGAGAATGTGTGAATCCACATGATGTGTACATATGGGCACATGTGTGCATACATGCATGCATATGTGTGTACATGCCTTTATATATGTATGTGTACATATGTATGTATATATCTATATCTGTGATTTTAATGGTACTCTGAATTTCAAGACAAGAAATTCCTTTTACCAATGCAGATCACTACCTGTTCTGCAATCTATAATGTTAAGGAGATAATTAGGCACTAAGTATGCTATATGTCAGGGAGCAAGGCACTCTACACATCACTATATCTTTCCAGAAGCCAACCTCTTAGAAGTTAGAACTGCATCATCTGTGCATACTGTACATGCTCATACTCGCCCGTTGTACCTCATATACATTTTTCCTTTTCACATTCTATATCTAGCCGAGTCTGCCTACCTTCTGTTCCTCAAACGTTACATGCCATCTCCCATCACACCTCATTGTTCCCCATGTCTGGAATGATTCTCACCTTTTTGTCTTAGAATCAAATGAAATTTTTGGCATAGTGGCACACACCTATAATCCCTGGTACTTAGGAGACTGAACCTGATGGATCTCTTGAGCCTGGAAGCTCTGAACTGTAGGAGGCCTGCTTAAGGAAGGGAGAACAGACCCAGGTTAAAAACAGATGAGGTCAAAGCTTCCCTGATAACCAATAGTGGGATGGAACCTGAGATTGAAACTATACTTCCAGCCTGGGAGAGGTAAAGAGTCAATCTCCAAAAAAAAAAAAAAAAAAAACAAAAACAAACAAAAAAAAAATCAAAAAACAAACCAAACAAAAATGCAATGAGATGCCATATGCAAAATGCTTTGCCAACCTTAAAGCACAATATAAAGACCAGTTATTATTATTACTTAACTATTTTCAAAGATTAGCTCAAGTTCCCTTTTCTAAATGAGTATTTCCTGATCCTCTTCCCTGTTAATGCCCTCTCAATCTTCCCAAAATTACTTCCTATTTCTTTTGTATATTCTTACTATTGTTTTCCTGATAGAATACAAGATCCTTCAGGTAAGAGATTGTTTCATTTTTGCCTTAATATCTCTAGGGCCCTTCAGATTCCCTAGCACAAAGAAGGTTCTAAGTAATGTTTATTTATTGATTTCATTGACACATTCCTTTTATTTCTACCTCTACAACCTTGGTGATCAAATTAATATATTTGAATTGTTCAGTATCTTATAAAAACTCTCTGTTCTCAGATCCTTCTTTGTAGAAGAGAAGAATTGTGGAACATATACTGTCATACTTAAGTTGATATACATTGTTTTGTATATATTCCATATCTCCCTGTTTCTGAACACACTGTATTCCCTCAATCAAGCAACAAGCATTTACTAATAATGTATGTGGTATTGTTATGTTATATATCACATTATAGATTGTTTTGTTTTATACCATGTTATGTTACTGTCATGTTATATTATATTGTTACATTTCATTATGTTGCATTGTGTTCCATTAACCTCTCCTCTCCTATCCTAACCTCTCCTGTATTTTACATACATACAGGTTGAAAAGAAATCTGGGAGCAATAGTAACTTGAAAATTTTTTTTATCAATTGAGTTTCTAAAATGTGACCAGATGCATAGGATATTAGAGTTGGAAGGGAGATGAGAGGCGTCATACAGCCAACTGTTTCATCTTACAATGGAGGAACTGAGATCTAGAGAGGACAGAGGAATTGTTGATTATCAATGAATAGAATCCTTGGACCATATTTCAACATGCACTACTGATTGTTCTTCTCTCAAGAAGAACAGAGTAGCAGAGACGGCCCTTAAGGCAATGGCTAAGCAGCACATGTAAGAAATGGAATCTTGATCCAACTAATCCTTCCTGTGTATGTGCTGTCTCTGCCACAGTGCATAATGGGAAACAAAGAAATGCTGATGACAAAGAAAAATAACATTTAAAAAACTTTCCCAGAGTCTTTGGAATTTACTTTGAAATTTGTGCCAGATACAGTAATTAGTAAACTTGTTCTTAATAGTGTTGTTAAAATGTAATTTTTTCACACCTTCTCTGACTTTGACACTGCTGCTTTTGAATCTTCATTTTGCACTTTGTTCCATTGTTCTCTAATCTGCTGCACTTTGCATTTAGTATCACTGAAATTTCGCACTTACTATGTCAATAACATCTGGCAAAATTGCCACCTATTAAGAGTAAGTGTTCTTTTTTCTCCTGTGAGAAATGTGATGGTGTATTATATTGGTTTCCCTTGAGAGGCTAAGGAGACAATTTTAAAGCAGATAAATGCATTAAAGAAATAACCTGAACTATAAGAGAAGGTTAACGAAAGTCAGAAACTTTTTTCTTATTCTCAATTCCTTTTTTTTTTTTCTAAAAGCACCCTCTTTATGTAGTGGGTGACAACACAGTTGAATTATACATCTCTTTGCATATTTAGATATGGACCACCTTTCCATCTTCTTACAGAGAAATTAGCTGCAATGGGGTAAAACTTTAATCTAGACCAGTATTTTTCCATCCCTTCTCCATGTATATTGGATCTTTAATGGTCATAGGCATATAATATAGTGAGTAATTTTCTAAGTTCATTACATATTTTGTTAAGAAGCAGGAAACTACTTACCAGCATCTAAGGTTGTAATCCTATAAATGACTTTTTCCTAAATTTTAAAGTATTTATAGAAAGTTGTGATTCAATTCACAAATCCAAATTTCTCAGTACTTTTCTATAATTATCTGATTTCCTCTCTTCTTTTCAGAGGTGGGGGCAATGGTTTTAGAACATTGTATATGTTTTCAAACAACCTTAATGTTAGTTAATTTTAACATCACTTAATTTAACTAAACTGCATCCTCTCTGCTCTGCTTTTTTCCCTTAATTACAGCTTTACCTGTAAATGAGGCTCACTGGCTCAGTCTCTCCCTAAAAGAGAGGAGAAGAACAAGAGATCTCTCACTCAATGGGATGAAAGCAGGTAAAGGTTGTTGAATGAGAAAAGTGGTGAGGAGAGCAAAGTTAGCGTGTGGTCCCTCAAAGGGAGCAGGATTTCCACCAAAGCAAGGATGGAAACTCGTGGAGCTGTTGCAAGTAACTCCCGACCCCGAGATTTTGGGCCTAACTGCTTCAACTCCAGGGCAGCCATAGCTTAGAAAGCAAGGCAGAGTTTCTAAGAAGCAGCTGCCACAACTGCTGCTACTGTTGCTGCCACAATGAGCACAAAGAGAAGCTAAACCATATTTAAGCCACCTGGGGCTAACTTAAGAGACACTGTAGATTTCTGTGTTTGCTGGGAATTATAATGCTAAAGTTCCCTCTCTTCTTCTCATGAACTGTGTTTATTGTTCTAAGTCTCATTAATTTCTTTAAAGTGTATGTGTGTGCGCGTGCGTGTGTGTGTGTGCGTGCGTCCTTATTAGTGCCTGTGAACGTATATTTCGTTACTGGTCATCTAAGTTTTATACACTGATATTAAGATAAAACTAGTCAATCCTTATTTTCCACTATAGATTCAAGGAACCCCACCCCCTAAGGGGGGAAACCAGGGCTGAAAGTAAAAGGAGAAAGGCTTACCTGAACTAGTGGGGTAAGAGGGAAAGAGAGAAGGCCAAACACCCTCCAAGCCCAGTCATCATTACATAAGGATGTAATTCCTTCCTGAAGGAATTTACCTTCCTGGAAGGTAAAAGCCTTCCAAGTAGGGAAAGGGGAAGGGGAAGGGGAAAGGAAGGATATATTTGTAAATGAAGGTGATATAAATACAGAAGATATTTTTAAAAAATATTTTAAAATATTCTCTCCCCTCCAAGGAGTGTGCCTAGTCTCCATTACTGGTTTCAGGTGATTATGAAGAAGCTTGAGGAAGGCCTGTTTCCAGAAACTAGGAATTATCATCATGAGGTTTACCCTGGGAGAAGAAGTTTGGTCCCTTAATTGACTACTGAGTCAGAAGAGTTAGTGACTCAGGAATTTGTGATGTAAAATAATGAAAATTTCCCTATTGATTTCTGGGTCTTACTCAATGAATATACAAAAGAAAAGACATATTTCTCAGTCTTTCTATCTTTCTTTTGACTTTGAATTATGAGTACAGCTTTGAGCTGCCTTCAGAAAGTTAGATGGGGGCCAGTGGCTAGCCTCATTTCTCCACCCAACCTCCATTTAGTTCTGAGCCCATGTCCTTACTAGGCAAGTCTAAGTCTACTTTGGGATTTTTCTTTTTATTTCTTTCCACAGGTAAGTTATTGAGCAGCAGTCTTGAGATGAGTTTTTTCAAGTGGGAAGCTTGTGAGTTCTGAAAAGTATGAAAAACTAGGAGGCCTGTGAATGCCTGTCAATTGTACTGTTCCTGGAGGTGGCAATGGCTGATATCAAGGGAAGCATCTGTATCAAAAAGAGCAGCCAGTAAGCAAAATGAAAAGGTGATTGTAGGGAGCTGACCTAACATGGCCAGTTCACAAGTGGACAAGTATTGAATGTGACCAGACAGTGCCCAGTGTCAAGATAAAATATAAAATCCCTAATTCTCAATATTTTAAAACTACTTTTATGTTCTAGATGTCTAACAGTTCATTGAAATCACATATAAGTTAAGATGCTATTACCTGTTAATCTTGTTTAAATCATTCTATTAATGATGGTGATTCTCTTCTCTTAACATTTTTTTAAGAGCTTGGGAGCTGGGGAAATACCTGTCATATAAATGATTTGTATTATACCTGTCATATAAATGATTCATATTATACCTCTTTCACTTTCCTCTTTGGGGATCCCTAGATATGCGACATAATCTTTACTATCATTAACATTTATCTTCAAGATGATGGGATAGGTTTGATATTGCTCTAAAAGAAGGTACCCCTATCAATGAACATGGTCCAGGATTACATGTATGGGTAATGGTCAGGGACTGGCAGGTACTCCTGTAGCAGCAGCCTTGTTCTCTCAGCAGCATTTCTATATTTGAATATGTATCTATCTATGTGTCTGTCTATTGGTCTATCTAATCTTCTATGATATCCATCCTTCTTTACTTACCTTTTAATGTGTTGTGACTTCTATGTGATGATGCCCTTCATTGTATCCACTAATATGAAGTTTTTAGTATATATAACAAGGGACAAATAAATGTGTGAAGATAAGAAAACCATTGTGAAAGCCCAGAAAAACTTACCTACTCCTATGTTTCTGTGGGAAAAACAGAATATCAGTCAAAATCATGACCCTGGCAGAAGGTTGGCATTATTCTAATTAAAAATCAATAAGATTTATTGAATGCCTACTGTGTCCACGGCCATATACGACTGGTTATGGGCCAGAGGCTACCTCAGCTCAGTGCAGAACAAAGAGCTCTGAAATGAAAATCAGGACGCCTGGTCCTAGGTCCAGATCTGATAATAAACTGTGTTACTTTGGACAACAAAAATTGCTGCTTTAATTTTCTAGATAATTTTCTTATCTTTAAAGGAAAAATTTGGACTAGATCAGGAGACCATGACCTTAGTTTCATAGACCCTTTGAGTATGTGGACTAATAAAAAACAAACCAATTATATCTTTATTTTCACTAAGCTCTAACTAACATTTAGTATTTTCTTCAATTAAGAGCATCCAGAACACACACACAAAAAAGATTAAGAAATCTTTGAACTCTGATTTTTATAGTTTTTCCTAACTTTGGCATTCTATGAGTTTATGATTCCAAGGCCCATTGTAACTCTGATGTTTTCTTTTCTGCAGTTCTAATATCTCTTGCAGTGCTAAGATTCTAATGTCCTTCTATCATTTCCAGATACTTCTTTCAGTTGTTTGCAACCAGACGTATAGGGTGAAGCAGTAGACAAAAGTCTAGACATCTCCTTATTCTGAGCTCACAGCTCTGAATAATACCTATGGGGGACCTGATGGGCTTGCTGAGAGTGTGTAGCTCCAGTTCAACTGCCCTTCTGTTTACAAGACCTCATGTTCTGTTGCATCCTACTTTCCTCCCATTGCTAGACACTGGCAGCCTTCTCTCCTTTTTCAAATCTGCCCAAATGTCACTCAAACATCAGCTCTGGATGTCTCAGTTCTGATTCTATTTATCATATTTTTATATCATTGGCTTCTATTAGCATAGCCCTGCACATACTCAGGACAAGGTTGAAGCAGGAGGTGAGGAGTATCTGTTGCTTATGATTCCTGTGATCTTGAGCAAGTCATCTACTAACCTCATTGCCTCAGGTTTGTTTACAAATGAAGATAAAGGATCTTTGAGTTCCCCTACAGTTCCATATCTACAATTTTCTGTATTTGCATATCAGTGTGTAGATTCAAACATTGACTATCTTAATTCAATCATACTTGCTCTTAATTTTTTTTTATTGTTATTGCCTTCTGTTAGTGACTAATGAATCCTCTAGATCAGTCCTAAGGACCAAGTGTTCTCGCTCATTTCCGTCTATTCTACCTCCCTGAGATAACATGTTGAAGAAAGAAATGAAAGAGCTGGTTCAAAATGTGAATGAATAAACTAAGATCTTCTCTGTAGCCATTGGGAGTTTTATTGACTCAAAAGCAGCAGTCCTGAGATTTAGCAAGGAGCTAAACAGTGATTTAGGAAAAGGACCAGAGTTACCTAGATTATATAGGATGATTTTAAGGTTTCCTTATGGGGGGTTGGAGATCTAGGGTAAGTCTTGCAAGATGAAGAAGTCTTGCTAGATAATGACACAGGATGAGGACTATGAAGGACACAAAATAAGGGAAATAAGGAAGTCCCATTCTCCAGGATGAGGGGTGGGGACAAGGACTTTTATGGTCCAGAACAAGGGGAAATTTTGTGGTAAGGTGTGTCTTTAGGGCACCTTCAGAGGTTAGAATATAAACCAGGGCTTCACAAAGTCAATCCTTAATATTATTTTTAACTCTTAGGGCACTGTTTGTATCCACATCAAACATACTTAAAATGGTATAATCATAAAACAAAGTACTGATGTTAAGGTAAATGCCATTAAAGCACCTACTATGTCACATCCTTGGACATGATCTAGGCCCTGCCTAGGTCTCAATCATCCCTTCTCTGGAAAACCTCTACAGGTCTCAATAATTAATCCCCAATAATTAAATCACTTGATCTCCATAACAATTTCCATCTCTGATTTTCTATGATTTTACATTTCTTTTCTGCGTTTTGTTTTCAAATTCTGGTGATATTTTATTTCCTTATCATTCCATTGGGACATTCTCAGATCTACCCTCCTGGTTCTAAGAAAACCATATCTGTTATCTAACATTGGGGATATCAAGTGTCTTTCTACTTGTATCCATGTGATGAATCAAGGCTGATAAGAATATTAATGCAAGGAATGCTGAGGGGTTGCTTGGTCATTCTTCAAACTTATTGTAAATAAAGGCTGGGGAAGTATGGTGATGGTGCTGCACAAATTAAAAAGAGAAGACTGCTTTAGGTTAGCATTTAGAGGCCAGTAGTTTACTCAGTTGCTAACCTTCTTGTGAAGGGACAGGAATATGAGTGGTGCTCTTTTCCCAAAACTGCAGATGTTCCCTCATGAAGCATGTACTCAGCTAGGTTAGTTTATGTGTAGCTGATCCCCAACTGTATTCTACTTTGTATTTCCATTCACGAGTAAGTGAAAAATATCATTCTTTGAATGTGTACAAACTTAGAGAACACCTTATAAGTCTAAGAGGTCTAGAAGTCTTAGATCAATTAAGTGGAGTTAATTGATGATAAAGAAAACTTGTGCAATGGAGAAGACAACTGCCAACATAAGGAAGAATCCAAGTTTATTAAATCCTGCTTGCCAAAAGACATGGGCTTGAAGAGAGACGTTAGAGACCTGACATGAAATGCAAAGGCAATAGTTCTGGAAATTGCTCTGCGTTCTGATGAAGTTAAAGTACCAAACATTTGAGAGGTTAAAATAGTTTTAGGTTAAGTTACTGAAAAGTGTTTTAGGTTATTCTGCCAATGTGCACTCTGACTTTTGTGTCATCAAACTTTTTAATACTAATCACATGCCTCACTAATGTTGTACACTGAGTACCTTTCTATTATCTCCTTTTGGGAGATGCTAGACATGAACCATAGTAAAGTTATAAATAATTTGTCTTTGGGGTGACCAGGTGGTGGATGTAACAAGCTGAAAATTATAAGAAAAGAAATTTTAATCCTGCTTTCATTAGAAACCAGGTTCCCCAAAACTGAATCCAATTAGGACTGTGGGTCTAGATTGAAAGAAGATGGGTGGATTAGTGGAGAAGGGAGTCGATTCAATGCCCCAGCCACTTGGGCCTAGCAGTTATGCTGTTGGGCAGTGATATTAAACTATGAATGGTCTATGTAATGAAAGATGATTAATTGGATTTTTCTTATAATTTTCAAAGAAAACTAAGAGGATATTTTACCTCATTATTCATAGAAAAAGATGATAGCACAGTCCCCAAATTTGTATTGTTGATTCAGGGAATACTGAAACATTTCAGGAAAACCTAAATTTCCTGCTGTGCTATTTTCTGTTCACAATTATCTTTAGGACAAAATTATTTGCAACTGAACTGATATGGAATTAAAACATGGGTTTTATTGTTATTAATTATTATTAATATTAATGTCATGGTAATGTACCTTCCCCTTAAGATATAGTTCCATTCATATGAAAAAATTTAATCTTCCAAGGAACAGAAAAAAAATTTCTACATAAATAAAGTTAATTATATCAACCGTCAAAGGTTGCAACATATTGCTGCTATTATAGATGAATATTTTGTCATCTGAAAGGAAAAGGAAAAGAGTTTTGGCTTAATAATGGCTATTAAAATAAATGTATGAAGAAATACAACTTTTGGATATAATTTGAGAAATTTTGGGGCAGAAGATGAATTGTGGCATAAAGACAATTCAAAATACCTTGAAGAAATTAAGATTTTTCACTTTTATGTGAACAGTGTAATGACGTGAAGGGAAAGAAATTTTATGTATTAAAAACTAGAAAAATTATGAGAACAAAAATGCAATTCGCATACATAAAATGGGCTTGAAGGCCATTTTGAGACTTTGGAATTATAGAGTACTATCTATGATTCGACATCAAATATGAAAACAACTGTTTGATTGAAAAGGTTAAAATTCACAAAGTGAGAAATTATACAACTGGGGATTGAAATATGGTATCAACATCCCTACTGATTTTATGGTAAAATTTGGTGAGTTACTTCAATAAAATCTGAGTCACTGAGTAATTGTAGGCTCTCTTTTAAGCTATTGAAGATGTAAACACCTCACATGGGAAGCTAGTAATAAGGAGATTTTAGAGTGAAGACTGAAGACACAGCAAGGGATAGAAAATCTGCGCTATTGGCCAGTAGCAGCCACTTGACAGAGTGTTTCAGTCAATCAACAATCAATAAGAAGTTATTAAGTGTTTATTATATGCCAGGTACTGTGATAAATCCTAGAGAGATTAAAACAGCTCCTGAGACAAGGAACTCCCAATCAGGTGGAGAAATAAGACCAAAAAGACAAAACTATGTATAGGCAATATGTTTACAGCACAAGTTAGAAGAAATCTTGAAAAGAAGGCACCAGCATTAAGGGGGGCTGAGAAAAGCTTCTTGCAAAAGATAATATTTTAGCTGAGATTTGAAGAAAGCAAGGAAGTCCACATGAGGAAAAAGAGTATTCCAAGCATGAGGAATAGTCAGAAAAAAATACAGAATTGGGAAATAGAGTCTCATGTGAAGAACAGAAGAGTCTCCTAGTATCACTGTACCTTGGAGGTACATCAAGAGGATTTAAGTGAAAGAAAACAAAAAAAGTTAGGAGGGTGTCAGGTTAAGAAGAACTTTATAAACCAAAAAGAGAATTTTATATTTGATTCTGGAGGTAATAGGGAACCACTGTACAATTATCCCTTCCACATAGTGGGGATTAGGGATACAATGGAACCTGGAAAATCCACATAAAATTTTTTAACCCTCTTTTCATACCAGAGGAGTCCAATTTTTTTTCTTTTTCTGTCATAGAGTGTTTACATTACCTTATTATAAAATTTGGTTTAAGTAATTTGGTCATCAGCTATATGTAGGTAAATGTTAAGTAAAAATATTATACATATATTTTATACATTTCTGAGTTTCTAAATTTTTCTGTCACCTATTGGCCTTTGTGTGTTGCTTGCAGCTTCCACAAAACTCCCCCCAAATTCCTATGTAATTTCTCATGAGGACCTGTGATATATCAAAACCACAATGAGGCAAGTTGTGATGTGGAAGAGAGAACTAATTTATTCAATAGGAGGAGGGGGAGGGAGGTTGACATCAAGTGAACTATGTTTTAGGATGTTCTTTCAGAGTTGAGGGATGATTGACTGGACTGGGGTAGAGACTTTCGAGGTAGAGAAACCAATCAGAAGACTATTGCAATAATTCAAGCATGAGGTGTTTAGGGTCTACTCCAGAGTGATGGCAGTGTCAGTAGAGTGAGTAAGGTGTATCTGGCAAACTCTGAGAAGGTAGAATCTATAGAACTTGGACACAGATTGGATATGGAGGTGAGAGTGAATACTTGAGGATGAGAAGCTTGGGTGACTGGGAGGATGGTGGCAATCTTGAAAAAAATCAGAAATTTGGGGCAAAGAGAGGCTTTTAAGGGAAAGATAATGAGTTCAGTTTTGGACATTTTGATGCTAAAATGTTTCAGGACATCCAGTTTAAGTCTTAAGAACATCTAATTTGAGATGTCCAATAAGTAACTAGAGATTCACAACTGGGCACTTCTTAACTCTTAGCTTTGGGTAAGTGATTTCTGATTTTCTTTCACAAATATTTAGAGAATTGATGGGAGACTATGACTCAGGTGTATGTGTAGATTGTGATTTATATATTTGCCTTAATATGAGTTCATGCAATTTGCTTAGTATTTCTTTTGCATTATTACTAGGTAAATGGCTATTTTTAAGATCTAAAAGTATAAATAATTGTGGGTGCCTGCTTATGGTGAGGTGGAAGAGCGTATTTCTCTTCAACACAATTACTACAGGAGTCTGGTAAGAGTTTAAATTCAAGCATGGGGAGATGATGTGTCTCTGGGAACCTAGACTTGCCACTTACTCAAGAAATTTGAATTATTACAGTAGTCTTTTTTTTGGCTGGGGTTTTATTTAAATCTTTTGTGTTGATATTCATATATGTTAATGATGTTAATTTTTATTCTCTTTCTCTGTTTTATTTCTTCTTAGTAAAGATTTTAAGTTCATATTTATCCCATAAAAGATTTGGTATAATTTATTCTTTTTCAAATTTTAAGAATGTTTTTTAGTATACATAATAATTGCACCTTAAGAACTTTACAAATTTCGCTTGTAACCTCATCTGGAAAATATTTTCTCTCACCTCTTGGTAGTTCATTTTTGGATTGTTCAATTTTTTCAGCATTTATTTAAGATCACTCATTTTTATCTGGTGAATAGAGATACTTGTATTTTTTATAGTATCAATTTCCTTTAGATTCTTGATTTTTTAGTTGAGGATAGGCAATCTGAACATAAAAAAGGGATACCTTTCTATATAGAAGAGAATGAGATCAGATATGCTTCACAATCATAGCTAGAGGAAAAATTCGTTTTTAAAAAATTGTTTTTTGTTGATCTCTTGTTCCCCCCCACACACATCTATTTCTCAGAATTCCATGCCCATGGTCCCCAACTCTGCTAAGGATCAGAGTGGAGATGTTTTCTTTTGTCTTGTCTTTGGGAAAAAGCTTGGTGATTATAATATTATATCATTGTTTAGATTCTTTTGTTGGTGTTCTTTCACTTTACTTCATAATATTAGTGCAGATATTTGTTCTTGTTTCTACATACATATTTTGTATCAATTCACAAGTTTTATTATGATTTTTTATAGTTATATTCATAATTTCTCATAGTCAGGAATATACTAGAAATGTTTATCAGTCAACTCCAAGAAAATAAATGTACATGATATAACTTTTAAGTTTAATCTGCATTATCAACTTTTTTCTTTATCACTTCCTTAAATCTAAACAGGACAGTAATATAAGACATCCTGACTTTCAGTATTTTCACACTGATCACACTGAAAAATCTAACAATCGATTCTCCAAAGCTGATTTGATCTTGCTTCTGCACACTCCTGCTTGTTATCCATTAATATCCCATGTACCACAGCTTGTTTAATCATTTGTCAATTGGTTTGCATTTGATTTTTTCCCCAATTTCTTTTTACTATAAGAGAGAAGTGCTACTATAAATATTTTTTTCAGGATACAAGGATTGTTTTTTTTTAGTTAATCTCCTTAGGGATTATACCGAGCAATAGAATCCTTGAGTCAAAGGCATAGCCATTTCAGTCCCTTTATTAACATACTTCAAAATTGCTTTTCAGAATGGTTGGACCAATTCTTAGCTATATCAACAATGCAAGTCATGTGCTTACCTTTCTACAACCCCTCCAATACGGATTATTCCCACCATTTGTCCACTTTACTAATTTGTTGAGTTGTTTTCATTTCCCTTTCTCTTTTTATTGGTCTTGGGAAGTTGTTCAGTATGATTGCTAATAGCTTGCAGTTCCCCTTATGGGAAATGTGTGTTCATATTTCAAAGATATCATTAGGTGAAAGTTTTTGCTCATATATTTGTTAGTTTCTTCTATATCTTAGATATCAGACCATTATCAGAGATACTCGTTATAAAATTTTTCCTATCCGCAATTTCTATTTTTGTTCTATTGTTCTTATTTTGTTCATACGAGCTTTTTTTTTTAAAACATCAAGTAATTGGAACATTTATTTTAGCTTTTGTCATTACCATTGTCATTTGTGTGGTTAAGAATTTATCCACTTATTTACAATAGTTTATAGAACCTGATTTGGTTTTATTCTATTTTTTCATGATGCAATTTTGATATTGAGGTCACAGATCAATTTTGTGTTTATTATGATATTGTATAAATGTTACTGTAAGTCTAATGTTTGGCAAATGAGTCTCAATTTTCTCAGGAATTCTTTTTTAATGTTTATTTATTTTTAGCTTTCAATATTCATTGCCGCAAAATTTTTAGTTCAAAATTTTCTCCTCATCTCTCCCTTCACCCAACCCCAAAACACCATGCATTCTGATTACCCCTTCACCTAATCTGCCCTTCCTTCTATCACACTCCTCCCTTCCCTTACCCCATCTTCTCTCTTTTCTTGTAGGGCAAGATAGATTTCTATACCCATCACCTGTATTTTTTATTTCTGAATTGCATGCAAGAACAATTCTCAACATTTGTTCCTAAAACTTTGAATTCCAACTTTTCTCCCTCCCTTCCTCCTCAACCATCACCACTGAGAAGGGAAGCAATTCAATATAGGCTATATATGTGTAACTTTGCAAAAGATTTCCAAAACACTCATGTTGTGTAAGACCAATTATATTTCCCTCCAACCTATCCTACCTCCCATTAATTCTATTTTCTCTTTTGACCTTGTCACTCCCAAAAGTGTTTACTTCTAATTACTCCCTCCTCCCATTTGCCCTCTCTTCTATCATGCCCCCCACCCACTTTCCTCCTTCTCCCCTACGTTCTTGTAGTGTAAGATAGATTTTCATACCAAACTGAATGTGCGTGTTACTCCTTCCTTGAGCCAAATGTGATGAGAGTAAGCTTCACATTTTCCCTCACCTCCCAACTTTACCCCTCCATTGAAAAAGCTTTTTCTTGCCTCCTTTATGAGAGAATAGTTTGCCCCATTCAATTTCTCCCTTTCTCCTCCCAATATATTCTTCTCTCACCCCTTAATTTCATTTTTTAGATATCATCCCTTCTTATTCAACTCAACCTGTGCCCTCTGTGTGTGTGTGTGTGCGTGTGCGTGTGTGTATAAAAACCCTTTAACTACTCAAGTACTGAGAAAAGTTTCAAGAGTTACAAATACTATCTTTCCATGTAGGAATATAAACAGTTCAGCTTTAGTAAGTCCTTTAGGACTTCTCTTTCCTGTTTCCCTTCTCATGATTCTTGTTTCTTGTGATTGTAAGTCAAATTTTCTATTCAGCTCTGGTCTTTTCATCAATAATAATTGAAAGTCCTCTATTTCGTTAGATGACCATTGTTTCCTTTGAGGTATTATACTCAGTTTTGCTGGGTAGGTGATTCTTGGTTTTAATCCTAATTCCTTTGACTTCTGGAATATCCTATTCCACGCCCTTCTATCCCTTAATGTAGAAGCTGCCAGATCTTCTTTTAGCCTGATGTGTTTGCACAATACTTGAACTGTTTCTTTCTAACTGCTTACAATATTTTCTACTTGACCTGGGAACTCTAGAATTTGGCTACAATATTCCTAGGAGATTCTCTTTTCAGATCTCTTTCAGGAGGTGATTGGTGGATTCTTTCAATATTTATTTTACCCTATGGTTCTGAAATATCAGGGCACTTTTCCTTGATAATATCATGGAAGATGATGTCTAGGTTCTTTTTTTGATCATGGCTTTTAATTAGCTCCATAATTTATTAATTGTCTCTCCTGGATCTATTTCTCAGGTCAGTTGTTTTCCAATGAGATATTTCATATTGTCTTCAATTTTTTCATTCTTTTGGTTTTATTTTGTAATTTCTTGATTTCTCATAAAGACATTAGCTTTTATCTGTTCCATTCTAATTTTTAAAGAACTATTTTCTTCAGTGAGCTTTTTCCCTTCCTATTTGTCTAATTTTACTTTTTAAATAATCCTTGTTCTCCTCATTGGCTTTTTGGCTATTTCGGTTAGTCTATATTTTTTATAAATAGAAATTTATTTATTTAACTTTTTCATTCACTTTCACAAGATTTTGGGTTCCAAAATTTTCTCCCCATTTGTCCCCTCCCCCCTTCCCAATACACTGAGCATTCTAATTACCCATATCACCAATCTGCCCTCTTTTCTATCATTCCTCCCTTCCCTTGTCCCCATTTTCTCTTTTGTCCTGTAGGGCCAGATAACTTTCTATT
>CM053769.1:403219532-403264681 GCA_028658325.1 Potorous gilbertii
ACAAATGGGGAGAAAATTTTGGAACCCAAAATCTTGTGAAAATGAATGTAAAAAGTTAAATAAATGTATTTAAAAAAAAAAAAAACTTTGAGGTCTGAATTCTCTCTCTTTCTCTCAGTCCTCCCCCTCCACCTTGCTGCTGGGAGAAATCAATCAATTCAATACAGGTTATACATGTGTATTCATGCAAAATGTTTGCATGTTAAAAATGTTGTGAAAGGAAATGTACATAAAAACTCAAGAAAAGTAAAACAAAATAAAAAAGTATGCTTCAATCTGTCTTCATATGTCATCGGTTCTTTCTCTGGGAATGGATAGCATTTTTCATCATAAGTCCTTCGGATTTGTCTTGGATCATTGTATTGATGAGAACAGTTAAACTATTCATAACAATATTGCTGTTACTTTGTACATAGTACATTTCATTTTTCATCAGCTCATATAAGTATTTCTAGATTTTTCTGAGAGTGTCCAGCTCATCATTTCTTATAACACAATAGTATTTCATCAGAATCACATAGCACAGTTTGTTCAGCCATGCTCCAATTGATGGGTATCCCCTCAATTTCCAATTCTTTTCTCAGAGAAAAGAGCTGCTATAAATACCTTTGCACATACGGGTCTTTTCCTTTTATAAAAATCTCATTTGGGATATAGATTTAGTAGTGGTATTGCTAGGTTAAAGGATATACATAGTTTTATCGTCCTTTGAGCATAGTTCCAAATAGATCTAAAGAATGGTTGAATCAGTTCACAACTACACCAACAATGCATTAAAGTCTCATATGCCCCACATCCTTTTCAACATTGGTCATTTTCTTTTTCTGTCCCATTAGCCAATCTAATAGGAATGAGGTAGAACCTCAAAATTGTTTTAATTTGCATTTATTCAATCAATAATGAGTTGGAACATTTTTTCATATGGCTATAGACAGATTTGCTTACTTCATCTGAAAACTATTCCTATCTTTTGATGATTTATCAGTTGGGGAATGGCTCTTATTTTTATAAAATTGTCTCAGTTCTTTATAAGTTTGAGAAATAAGGCCTGTATTAAAGAAACTTACTTCAAAGAATTTCACAGTTACTTTTCCATATTCCTATCCCTTTCCCCCACCACACTATTAATTTTGTTTTCTCTCTCCTTTAAGCTTGTCCCTTCTCTGAAGTGTTTTGATTCTGACTACTCCCTCCCCACAAACTGGCCTCATTTCTGTAGCCCCCACTTTACTTAACCCATTCCCCTTCCACTTTTCTGTAGGGTAAGATAGATTTCTACATCTAATTGAGTGAGCGTATTATTTCCTCTTTGAGTCAGTTGTGATGAGAGTAAGGTTTGCTCACTCCCTCCTCACCTCCTCCCTCCATTGTAAAAGTATTTTCTTGCCTCTTTTATGTGAGATAATTTACCACATTCTGCCTCTCCCTTTCCCTTTCTCCTAGTACATTGATCTTTCACCTTTTAATTTTATTTTTTTAGATATGATCCCTTCATATTCAACTCACAACTATATCCTTTGTCTATATATACTCCTTCTAACTTCATACGAAAGTTCTTAAGAGTTACAAGTATCATCTTTCCATTCATATAGGAATGTAAACAGTCTAACCTTATTAAATCCCTTGTGATTTTCCTTTCCTGTTTACCTTTTTATGCTACTCTTGAGTCTCATATTTGAAAGACAAATTTTCTACTCAACTCTGGTCTTTTTATCAAGAATGCTTAAAAGTGCTCTATTTCACTGAATATTCATTTCCCTCTGCTGAAGTATTATACTCAGTTATGCTAGGTAGGTGATTCTTGGTTGTGACCTAGCTCCTTTGCCTTGTAGAACATCATATTCCAAGCCCACCAGTCATTAAATGTGGAAGCTGCTAAACCTAGTGTTTTCCTGATGGTATCTCCATGATACTTGAATTGTTTCTTCCTGACTGCTTGCAGATGGAACCTCCCATGACCTGGGAGTTCTGGAATTTGCCTGTAGTATTCCTGGGAGTTTTCATTTTGAGATCTATTTCAGGAGATAATCAGTGAACTCTTTCAATTTTTGTTTTACTCTCTGATTCTAGAATATCAGTACAGTTTTCCTTGATAATTGCTTGAAAGATGATGTTTAGACTACTTTTTTTATTTTTGACCAAGGTTTTCAGGTAGTACAACAGTTTTTAAATCATTTCTCCTGGACCTATTTCCCAGGTCAGTTGTTTTTTTTCCAATGTGATATTTCACATTGTCTTCTATTTTTCATTCACATCCTATATTTTGTTTCTGTGCCTTTGTTCTGGATGTCCCCCATGCCTAGAGTGCTATTCTTCTTCACTTTTTTTTTAGTTTCCCTGATTTGCTTTAAGTCACCTCAAATCTCTGGGCCTCTTCATTCTCCCACTGATGAGCCCAGATCAACCTGTCTTCATTTCCTTCCTGGCTGTGTTCCTGACTTTTTGAACTTGAAAATTATGTCCCTAAGGTAATTATTTTACCACCCTCTCCTTATACCTTTTCAATTCCCTTTAATGTGTGGTCTGTCTCCACTAAAATGTAAGCTCCTTGAGGGCAGGGACTGTTTTCATTTTTGCTTATATTTATAATGCCAAGTGCTTAGCACAAAACTTGACATACAGTAAGTGATTAATATATGTTTCTTTCCTTCATTTCTTCTGACTTCTGGAGGAAGCCTTAATTGGTCTTCCCAGTTGGTAATATCTTCTTCCACTTTTGCATTAACTTCCATCACCTCTGAATATATCTCAAAAATGTTCCTTGAAGAAAGTTATTGGTTTGTTGTTGTTGTTGTTTGTTTGTTTCAAGACCTCTTACAGTTAAGTCTATGGTTTTTGTTTCTATGAAATAACTATTATGAGAAGGGAAAAATGCCATATAAGCACAATGACTAGGACATTTTATTATTGATAGATTACTTAAAGTTTTGTTTATGGCTTAATAAAATCACTAAAAGAGAAAGCAGGTATAATTAAGCAATAATAATTATTCTTAGCACAGTGCCTGGCACATAGTTAGCGCTTAATAAATCCTTGTCATCTGATCTTGGGCAAGTCACTTAATATTTATTGGTCTGTCTCCTCATCTGCAAAATGAGGGTGTTGGACCCTGATTTCTAAGGTCCCTTTAATCTTTCTTTAGATATCTATGATCCCATGGAAGTTCAATACTAAAGGATCACAACCACTTACCTAACATCACACAGCAACATATTAGCAGTACCACAGCTTGAATGAAAGCCTTCTGACCTCACATCTAGTATACTTTCCATTGGCATGTCCTTTTTCTTCCTATGGTTCCAGACTAGGGCACTGATTCTAGTAAAAACTTAGAGGGAGAAATGCTGATAGTGAGAGACAGAAAATATACCAGTGATTACCCCTCTGCTCCATGACCCTGAGAGAGATGTGACAAAATGATTTGTTAATGTGATAATCAGCTTCAAGTTATACAAAAGATTTTCCCAGTTGCATGCTTCCAGTTCATAAGGTGTATTGAACTTTTAATCCCAAGCTTCACCAAGCCAGACCTATGTATGCTCTCCTGCCAGCACAACTGGCATTAAATCTATTCATTTCACTGTGGTATAATAGAAGTCAGCCTGCTAGAAATGATGTCATTATGAGCCTACTAATGAATCTGTATAGTTCATAGTATCAAAGACTTAGAGATGGAAGGAAGCCCTAGAAATCATGCAGTTCAATCCCCTCATTTCACAAATGAGGAAACTGAGGCCAAAATGGATGAATGATTTGTCTAAGACAATACAACTAACAGAACAAGAATTCAAAGGCTTACCCTCTTATTCCAAATACAATCCTTTCCACTATATCACATAGTCTTCCATATTCAGATGTATTTGTTTAAATCCCCTTCAGGCAGAGGCCCTTGAAACCAGACAACTAGTTATTACATTGCATTTGCTGCTTCCAAATAGCACTTTTGGAAGACCAGACTACTATCAAGAAACACCTTTCTATTCCCAAGTCTACCACCATGAGATGACAAAACATTTCTCATTTCTTGTCCTCTCTTTTTTCCCACCTAAAAGGAAGGAGTTAGGCCAGATGATCTCTGAGACCCCTTATAGTTCTGAAGTTGTTTGATATAGGAGACCATGAGGCAAAGGGAAACAAAACCTGTGACTACGCAGTAATTTCATACAATTTATGAGAGGAGAAGCAGGGCTGAAACCTGATGAACAGCAGTGTTTTTAAATTAGCTTCAAAGGTTTATAGTGGCAATAACGATCTGTTTATCTGTCTTTACCAGCCTGTAATGGCCGACTAGAGGGTCAAGCCTTAAGCCTTTGACATTTCATTACATGTCCTCTAAAGACTTCTGGCTGGGTCGTTATTGCTTAATTATACCTGCTTCCTCTTTCAGTGACTTTATTAGGCCATAATCACAACTTTAAGTAATTTATCTATGATCGAGTGCCTTAGTCATTGTGCCTATATGGAATGAAGTCCCTGGTTTTTTTTACAGTTTTTTCAGATACACGGAAACCTTGGATATAGCTACAAGAAACCTTGTAATGTAGAATGTTATCCCAAGAAAGAGCCTTAGATATGATATAATCTAATCCCCTCGTTTTCAAGTGAAAGTAAGGCCCGCAGAAGAGAAGTGAGTTGCAAAAGGTCACAAAGCTTTTAGTGAATGAGAGGAGCTAAGCCCCCATTACAGGTCTATTCTATAAAACTCTGAAGTTCAATGTGGTGCTCTTTCCCTCCTTTCCCTTAGGGATCACCCTGGACCAGACTCTAATCAACTTGTTCCTTCATTATTTTAAAAAACAACCTGATTACCATGCCAACCCCTTCTCTCTTTTTGTTATAGTTCACTCTACACAACACTTGTTTTCTTTTTATTTTTAATGGTAGTTTTGTGTTATTTTTCAGATTAAATCAAATGCTTCACCTTCTACTAATGAAAGGTAATTTCCCAAATCCTTGGATTGCTCAACATAAATTGTTACTGCTGCTGCTGTTGTTTTTGCCACAGAAGTCTTAAATAGTATAAAATGTACCTCTTATTACATCCTTAAATGGATCTCAGTGATTGCCAACTCTACAAATGTTTTCCTAGGAGAGCCACAAACTAGTCACATAACATCTCAGTTCTTTGCTTTCCATGTCTTTTGTTATTGTAGTAGATTAATAGGAGCCTTCAACAAATCAAAGACCAATATTGACACATCTCTCATAGGGATTTTGTGGGCAATCTTAAAGCAGGTAGATCAGTGGATAGAGTGTTGGACTCAGGACATCGGCAAGATTGGAGTTCAAATTCTCTCAGTCACTTTGGGAACTGGTTAAGTGGTTTATTCTCTTTTAGCCTCAATGTCTTCTATAACATGTGGATAACAGTATCAGGTAATTCACAGGGTACTTGTGTAGATTAAAAGAGGGAAGAAATATAAAATAGTTTGAAAACATAAAAGTGTGTGTGTATGTGTAGTAGTAGTAGTAGTAGTAGTAGTAGTAGCAATATTAGTAGGAATAGTAATAGTAGTAGTAGTAGTAGTAGTAGTAGTAGTAGTAGTAGTAGCAGCTGTTATTATTACTGTCCTTATCCAATGGCCAATAAATAGATACGTAAGTAGGGAAGTCTTTCCACATCTCATTTTGCTATTCCTCTTATAAATAAAGATGAAACTTATAAAGAACATGTGGAAATCAGTCAGTCAACAAGTACTGTTGACTGTCAACCCTAGTCCCATCACTGTGCTAGACACTAGGAATACAAGATAAAAACTGAAATTTGAGAGCTCAAAGAGTTCATTGCAGGTAAATAGAAGAAATTCTTGAAGAACTAAATAATGAAACTGGTAGGGCAATATTTTTCATGAGCTCAAAAGCAACAGAAGAAGTGTCAGTCACTGGATCATTTTGTGTTTTAGTATTTATGGTGAATGTAATCAAACACATCAGTAGAAAGATAACTGCAATTCATATGATAATATCTAGTACAAATGTTGAAGTAGCAAATCAATGAAGAACTTAAAAAAATTCTCCTCAGTCAACGTATAGTTTGTGATATTTGCTGAAAAATTAGAGTGCGATATAGAGAAAGTAAAGAAAATAATATGCTTCAATGCACCAATAATCTCATGGATGTAGGCAATTTACTTTGTCATCTCACCCTGAATTATCTATCTATCTATCTATCTATCCATCTATCTATCTGTCTGTCTCTGTCTATTTCTCTATCATCTATGTGTATAAAAATATGCATACACATGTATGTATATATATATATGCATATTCTGTTATAAATCTTTGAAAGAAGGTGTACATAGTAAATTAGAGCCCTTCCTATAGATTTTTTTAAAGGGCATAAATGCCCTCTGGTCATACTTGTCCTCCTTGATATTTTTTGGTCACTTTCCACATCATTGGTAATATTATTCTTTATACCTACTAAGCATCTTCCCATTGAACTTTGGCTCATCTGCGTCTGTGGTTTGGTGAAAAAAAAATGGGAAATATGGTTGAGAGTTAAGAAATGAAAGAAACAAAGACCTATAGATTAGTCAGAAGTATGACACTTGTTATGGGGATAAAATGAGATAATGTATGTAATAACATTTTGTGAAGTTTGAAGTGCTCTACAAATGTAAATCACCCACAAGCACATACATATATACATGCACATACATGTCCACACACACACAAACACACACACACACACATATATATATATATATATATATATAATTATGATTGGCTAACAATATGTCTGACTTAATAATGGGATTTAGACTTAATAATTTGACTTAATTTAAACATTTATTTTTTTAAAAATTTTATTTTATTTTTACAAATATCAACCTTCTTTCCCTCCCTCCTTTCTATTTCCCAATTGAGAAATTAAGAAAAATAAAAACTCCTGTTCCAAATATATATAGTCAACCACAATAAATTCCTGCTTTGTCTATAGATTGGACTTACATTTGAATAATTTTGTGATTACCTGGTACTTTACAGACATTAGTATATTTCATTTAATCAAAAAACCTGTGAAATAAGTAAAGTAAATGGTATCATCCTAAATGTTGAGGTGAAGAAACTGAAGTCCAGATAGTGTGAAACATTTGCACAACATCAAATAATAATAAGTGGTCAAGGATGGGTGGGTGGGTCGTGGGCTCGAAAGCAATGGTACTGTGCCAAAGACCATAGCTGATGCCCATACCACTGTCTCCTTTGGAGTCATTAAAAGGTACATAACAATAAATCAGAATGTTGTAGTAAATTGAGTTCTGACTTTGCAATTAGAAGACCTTAGTGTAGATCCTTGCTGTGGAATTTACTAGTTGAGTAAATATGGGCAAACTTCTTACCCTTTCTGATCTTGTTTTTTCGATAGCTTTCTTTTTTAACAGGAAGGGAGGGGTCTAGACATGTGATTTCATTAGACTGAAGGGATCTCGTTATCTCCTTCTAACAGTCCAGATGGACAATATCTGTGACTTAAGACTCTCACAGAGTTGCTTGGTGTACAGAGAGATCAAATAACTTGCCCAACGTCACATAGCTAGTATATATTAGACTTTGAACCCTGATTGTCCTGAATTCCAAGATGCTTTTCTCTCTTATGAGTAATACTGCCTCCTCATCAGTAAAATTGAGATGATGTTAATTGTGCTGTCTTCAAAGAGTTATTGTGAAGGAAAGGATTTTCTTACATTTTCAAGTTTGCTAAACTATTTCTTCACCGTAAACAAATCAGATGATATAATATTTATAGAGCGCTTAGTAGAGTACCTGAAATATAGAAATGCTTTCCTTTTATTCAAACACACTTGTGAGGTAGGTAGAATAGTAATGAACATTTAGAGTATACAGATGGGGAAACTGAGGTGCAGGGAAGGACTTGCTCACTGGTAGTAAGTGACTTTAAACTTAAGTCTTCTAACTCCAACATGATAAGTGGGCTTCCAGATCAAGTGCTTTTTCTTTCCACATATTTCCTTTAGTGTAGCCAGTTTCTTTGTATCCTTTACGATTCACTTCAAAAATTGCTTCCTCCATGAAGTCTTCCCTGACTACTCCAGTTTGCATTGCTGTCTCTTCTTTGAAGTTCTATTTGCTCTGCTGTCAGCTAAGTTGCTTTTAGGTCAATGTCATTTTCTTTATATTACTGTCTCCCTGATTTTTGTGTGAATTAGTACTGTTACTCCAAGCTGGTTAGAAGCTTCTTGAGGGCAAAGAACTGGTCTTACACAGATCTCTTCCCATCCTCCACTTCCCCCCATATTTTCTAAGTGAGCCATAGCAGGCATTCAACAAATATTTGTTGAATGGATGAAATATATCCTCCAAGGGAGTGAATACATTACCACAAACCCCACCCCACATATACCAAATGCTTTTAGGCTAATGAATTCAGATAATCAGGTTTCTTCAAACAAACATGCTTCCAGTTTAATCAAGGGACTCCTTAGTTTAAATTTGTTTAGATTAAAAAAAAAAGGATGTCTTCAAATTCTGCACCTAAACTGAAACCAGACAAGTTTTACTGAAACCAGACAAATTTTACACAGTTGCACATTTAGGAAAAAAATATGTATCAATTTGATAATAAGCATAATCTATCTCAAAATTTAAAAAAAATCCTCTTCTTTCCAATAGAAAAGTTAATCATCACTTCCTCTCCCAAGCTCTTCTTGTGTATGTCATTGTGCTGGCATAGATTGGGAGATCCTATATGTGCTTATGAAATAGTGACTTTAATGCCATATCAACTTGTTAAATATTTTGGAAGCTGCCAGACCAGCAAGTTGTACACAAACACGAAATTCTTTTCTTAAATGCTTCACACAGAGCTATTCTTTGGGGGCATAAAGAGGCAGGCATGTCTATACAGACTTGCATGTTTTGTATATTGTCTGCATATATCTGTAGTGTGTTCTTCTCAGTGTAAACCACATCTTAAAATCCTGGAGAGATGCCAAGGGTTTTGAAGAAGAATAAATAAGTCAAAAGTTATTCATAATTGAAATTCATGACAAATTAGAGTCAAGAGGGTTTTTTCACATCCCTTTTAACATAATGCATTCTTAGAATTTAGTCCATTTACTAAAACTAAAACTAAAGAATTTTGAAACTTTATGTTTCATAAGCCCTCTCTGGTATGATATTTTGTTTTTCAAGGTTTTGATGTATGGACAGATCATTCTGACTGCAAAAGAAGCTAATTAGTGTTCAACCATCTATTGCTTTATTTATAAAGAAAGTGTGCTACACTGTACTCTACCTTCTCCATTCACTCTCTGTGTGACATCAAAAGAAGTTCCTTTGCCTTTTGCAGCCTCAGTTTCTTCATCTATAAAATGATCCCAATACTACTTATGCTACCCATCTCACTGAACTTTGGTGAGATTTATGGCATAATGGATGCTAAAGTGTTTTGTAAATTGTTAAACCCTGTGCAAATTGGATTTAGTCAATATATTTTGCATATCCTTGACATGTATGCATGGCAGGAATTATTTAATTTTTGTTTTATATGCCCAGAATATAGTACAATTTCTTATATTGAGTCAGTGCTTGATAAATGATTACATAGTATATACATGGGTAAGTTATTGTTACTACCATTTCTATGTTTGTTTATTCTAATGTATTCATTTCATTTTTTAGTTAATTTATTTTTAATTTTCAGCATTTATTTTCACAAGATTTTGACTTCCAAATTTTCTCCCCATCTCTCTCTTCCCCATCCCAAAACACTAAGCATTCTGATTAGCCCTTATCCCAATATGCCCTCCCTTCTATCACACCCCTCCCTTCCCTTATCCCCATCTTCTCTCTTTTCTTGTAGGGCAAGATAGATTTCTATACCCCATTACCTGTATTTCTTATTTCTCAGTTGCATGCAAAAGTAATTCTCTACATTCATTCTGTAAACTTTGAGTTCCAATTTCTTTCCCTCCCTCCCTCCCCACTTATTCCCACTGAGAAGGCAAGAAATTCAATATAGGCTCTATATGTGTAGTTTTACTAAAGACTTCCATAAGAGTAATGTTGTGAAGGACTAACTATATTTCCCTCTATCCTATTCTTCCCCCTATTTATTCTATTCTCTCTTTAGACCTTGTCGCTCCACTAAAGTGTTTACTTCTAATTGCTCCCTCCTCCCATTTGTCCTCCCTTCTATCATCCCCCTACCCCACTTTTCTGCTTATCCTCTGCTTTCCTGTAGTGTAAGACAACTCTTCATACCAAATTGAACATGCATGTTATTCCCTCCTTAAGTAAAATGTGATGAGAGTAAGCTTTACTTTTCCACTCTTACTTCCCCCTTTTTCCCCTCCATTGAAAAAGATTTTTCTTGCCTCCTTTATGAGAGAACAGTTTGCCCCATTCCATTTCTCTCTTTCTCTTCCCGATATATTCTTCTCTCCTCACCCCTTAATTTTATTTTTAGATAAAATCCCTTCCTATTCAACTCACTCTGTGCCCTCTCTCTACATATATATACACATACACATGCACATATATATATGTGTATATATATATATATATATATATGTGTGTGTGTATATATGTATATATATATGTGTGTACACACACATATATGTATATATACATATATATGTATGTATGTATGTATTCTGTTCAACTACCCCAATATTGAGAAGAGTTTCAAGAGTTACAAATATTTTATTTCCAAATAAGAATGTAAACCATTCAGCTTTAGTAAGTCCCTTATGATTTCTCTTTCCTGTTTGCCTTTTCATGCTTCTCTTAATTCTTGTGAGTGAAAGTCAAATTTTCTATTCAGCTCTCATCTTTTTTAAGCATTCTTGGTGAAAATCCCTCTATTTCACTGAATGACCATTTTTTCCCCTGAAGTATTATACTCAGTTTGCTGGGTAGGTGATTCTTGATTTTAATCTTAGGTCCTTTTACTTCTGGAATATCACATTCTAAGCTCATCAATCACTTAATGTAGAAGCTGTTAGATCTTGTGTTATCCTGATTGTATTTCCACAATACTCAAATTATTTCTTTCTGGCTGTTTGCAGTATTTTCTCCCTGACCTGGGAACTCTGGAATTTGGCTACAGTATTCCTAGGAGTTTGTCTTTCTGGATCTCTTTCAAGAGATGGTTGGTGGATTCTTTCAATATTTATTTTGCCCTCTGGTTCTAGAATATCAGGACAGTTTTCCTTGATAATTTCTTGAAAGATGATGTCTAGGCTTTTTTTTTGATCATGGCTTTCAGGTATTCCCATAATTTTTATATTGTGTCTCCTGGATCTATTTTCCAGGTGAGCTGCTTTTCTAATGAGATGTTTCATATCATCTTCTATTTTTTCATTCTTTTGGTTTTGTTTTGTAATTTCTTAGTTTCTCATAAAGTCATTAGCTTTCATCTTCTCTATTCTAATATTTAAAGAACTCTTTTCTTCAGTGAGGTTTTGAACTTCCTTTTCCATTTGACAATTTCTGCTTTTTAAAGAATTTTTCTCCTCTTTCTCTTTTCAGGCCTCTTTTGCTATTTGAGTTAGTCTATTTTTAAAGGTGTTATTTTCTTCAACATTTTTCAGGTTTCCTTTAGCAAGCTGTTGACTCACTTTTCATGATTTTCTTGCATTGCTCTCCTTTCTCCTCCCAGTTTTCCCTCTACCTCTGTTACTTGATTTTGGCCTGAGACCATTGCATATTTATTTTGGAGATTTGGAATGCAGAAGTCTTGCCTTTTATGTCTTCCTCTGATTGTATACATTGTTCTTCCTCATCCAAAGAATGGACAAAAATACCTGTTCACCAAGAAAGTAACCTTCTATAATATTATTTTTTCCCCTTTTTTGGGCATGTTCCCCATCAGTTATTTGACTTTTGAGTCCTTTGTCAAGAGGAGAGTATACTCTGGGAACCTGTAAGTTCTCAGTTTCTCCAAGGTGGCACAATTAAGGGAAAGGTGTTTATTCCTCTCCTGGCCAACGCCCTGGTCTGGGAGCTACCACAAGCTTTTTTGCCCAGGGTCTATGAGAAAAATTCCCTCTCCACAGTCTCCGTCAACTCCACCATGTCAACACTCTTTCTCATTTCAGGGCTGCCACTAAGGGCTGAGATTCAGATCATCAGCTTGATTCTCCCAGAGTTTTAGGCTGAGGGCTCCAAAAATGAATACTGCCTCAGCCTGCGGCCTCCTGGAGTTGCCTTGGCCTGGGACTAGAGCAGGAGGACCTTGATCCCTTCTCAGACAGGTGAAAGAGCTTCTTCATCGACATTTGAATCTGTCTGTCACATTTGTGGGTTGAGGGATCTGGGAACCCATAGCTACTGCTTGTGGCACCCTGAAGTCTGCTCTAGTGTCCCTGCCTTGTATCATGGCCAAGGCTGGGTTGTACTCTGCTCAGGGCCTCGTGCAATAGACCCTTCCTGTAGGCCCTCCAGGCTGTCTTGGGCTGGAAATCTCCTCCACTCTGTCATTTTGTGGCTTCTACTGCTCTAGAATTTGGTTAGAGTCATTTTTTACAGGTATTTTATGGATTGTAGACGGAGAGCTCTTACAGGTCATCCTTCTACCCAATATATTCATTTCTTATAAAACACTTCCTTGGTCACTTTAGACAAATTACTTAATGTGCAGAGGCCTGTGTCCTCCTCATCATAATAATATGATCTTTTAAATCTTTAAAACTTTAAGGTTTACAAAGCATCACCAAAAATAATAATAAACTCACATTTTGAATATTTCTTTAATGAGATGTTTCCCCCATGAAATAGGTAGTACAAATATTTTTATTCTCATTTTATAGAAAAATAAACTGACACATAGATTAAATAATTTGTACAATGTCATTTAACTATAAACATAAAGATCCATATCTCAAGCTTAAATCTTCTGGCTTCAAATCTAGTGTTTTCTGCACTGGCTAACACTACTTTCTCCCAAAGATATAATAATAATTCTTGATATATTTATATACACGTGTGCATGCAAATATATATGCTTTGTATTTCTGTTTAATATAAATAGTGTCCCAAAAGTCTAAGCTTAATTTTAAAGTATACTTCACCAAAACATTTTGGGCACTGCATATATGCTTTTATGCCCATATGTGCTTTATTTTTTAGTCTCCTTTAATTATCAAATAGTCTCCTTTAATTACTAGGAGATAATAGTTATTTCTATATATTTGTGAGACAAATTGAAAGGAAATACTCCAGGAAAAAAAGAGATGGATGAATAACAAAAATATGAAGTCAGATAGTAACATTAGTTCCTTGTATATTGTCTTTTTTAGAAAGAAACATCTTTCTTCTCTCCTCCCTCCCCACAAGCCACCCCTTTTCAGATAGATTTGTTACCTTACCAGGTCTTTTAAACTCAGCTCAAATACTACATCCTCTTGGGTGTCTTTCCTGATTTTCCTTCTCTCTTCTTTCAGGTACGCCTCTTCTCCCCAACCCCAAGTTGGGAAGGGACTTTTCAACTCTCTATTTCACATCCCATTTTATTTTGTAACTCCACATGCTATTATATATTATTGTTAACTATAAGGGACAAGGATAGAGACTGGACATCTGTTCTATAATGGTGTCAAATCTTCTTATTAAACTATAAACTCTTTGAAGGGAATAGCTTTTTATCTAAACTTTTCATCCCCTCTAATCACTCTACCCCTGTAACAACTATTATAAGGCCCTACACACAATTAGAATTTTAATATTTTTTTATTGAATAGCAACTTCCTTAAATATTGTTTTTGACTCACTTTTGTGCATATGTATATCTATAAGTGCTAGTTCTTACCTAAATAATGCCATCTTGCACTGTTTCTTCAGTCACATAGAAAGACTCATGAAAATGTGTGAATTTAGAAAAATCTGCTCTTTAGTTTTCTGACTTTTATTATCTGCAGATCTCCCTACTGAGTGTAATATGGCACAGAGTTCTGTGGTGTTGAGTGAGGAAGATATGATTCACCTCTAGAATTCAAATATCTCAAGATAAATCCCAAAATCTACAATCAGTACTTGAAGAGCAAATTATAATGAAACCTTCTTCAGGCTAATGTCCTAAACAGCCTAGACCAATTTATGAAATCCTGATTCAGTTAATGTTCCTAGGAATGATTTCTGTCTAAAGAATGACAAGTTTAAGTCCTTGAGACTCCACTGGTTGAAACTGTTTTCCTATTTCTTCCTTGCAAACATTTTAAGTTGTTAAAAAAAATGCTCCAGGGGGAGCCAGGGAATAGTAGAGGGGGAAAAAAAAAGAGTACACAGACTCATTTTACAAAAGAGTTTCTTGTTTTTTGTTTTTGGCAAGGGGGAGATGTGGGAAGGAGGGTAAGGTGTAGGCAATTGATTTGGTGGTGAACTTTGCATTCAGAGCTGGTCAACCATCCTGGGAGGGTCAGATAGCTAGCAAGGTCATTGTCAAGGACAAGAGAGTCAATTAGTATGCAGATCAGAGGCAAGGGGTTCAAAGGTATTGTTCCCATTCAATCACATTAGCTAGGTCAGTAATGAACAAATGGCATGACCTTAATCAGGAAGCCTGAACCATTCATTATGGGAAAGTAAACTGTGTATGTGAATATGTGTAAGAATGTAGGGGTGTGCATATATATGCCTGTAGATGTGTGTGTGTGTGTGTGTGTGTGTGTGTGTGTGTGTGTTTAAGGGGCCAAAAATAGTGCAAAGATTATCTATGTCTCTATCCATTATTTTGGAAATACAACATGAATACTCTTGGGCAATAGATCTGCTAATATGGAGGAACTCTATTTCCATTTCAGCATCAATATATACACTTTGATGTGCATTTGAGGGATGATTTAATTGAATCTGACTGAGCTGGACAAGTATTTCACTGTGAACCTTCATACATACATACACTCACTTGTTAAAGGGCTTGCCAAAGGATACTTTCATGACACCAAGGTAACATTTTATTTTTCATTTAAAGACAATCCTATTCAAAATATATATATATAAGATTTTGTCAAGATTATAACATAAAGAGTTGGAATTTCTATATGTAAATCATGTATTTGTTTTACCTTAAACAGCTCATTCAGAGGAATGGTTATCTGAAAAATGCATGAAAAAAAACCTGATCTTTTAAAAAAAGTTTTGCAATCAATAAAATACAAAATCCAATCTCCCAACACCCTTTCTTAAGAGAAAGCTTAATTACTTTTCTGAGGTCAATAATACAAATTTGCTTGCTACATGTTTATTTTGTGGGCAAACCAATAGAAAAAATGCACTTTAAAGCTTGTTTACATACCTCCACGTATGTATGTGCATAGATTTCATCATCGAAAGAATGCAGGCACTCCAATTAACAAGATACAATACAGAGGATATACTTTCCCAGGTTTGGGGCAGAGTTATGGTGGAAATGAGTAGAAACAAAAGGAGATAAGACTCTGAAAAAATATGACATGAATAGGTGTGCCTGATTTGAAAACACTTTGTTCTGAGTTACTGTTTATTTGGACAAATAGTTAAGTTTTGAGCATCAATCAGGATAACATTTGATAAACCCAATGATGACTTCTCTTAAAGTCGATCACCCAGGGAAGCTGCAGGCTCAAATAGGGAGTGTGGTAGAAATATCTTCATTTCTATCTAAAATAAAACATGATAAGCAACTAAGATTTTTCAGAATCAAGTCATCTCTCTAGTTTAACCCCCTCATAAGCCCCCAGTGAACTTTCTTATTCTCCCTATTGGGGAAATGGTTAATAGTATCTCACTAAAATGAAAGATGCCTATAGAAAAGGAACTCTGAAGCAGAGAAGCACCCTAGGGGTTCATGGATGCTGGGGGAGGAACCGTGATTATACAATGCAATAACATATTGAGACACTTTCAGTTTTATACTCTCTATCATGTAAATACAGGATATCTCACCCATGAAGGATGATTATCTTTCATGAAGGGAGGAAATGACTTATTAAGGTCTTGCTCTGGAGCCAAAGAAAGATAAGAATCATTAACTGAAGAAACAATCTGGGATTTTCCCTATAGAAATACACTTACAAATAAGATCTTCATTTTTTTTCTTAAGGGGGGAGGTAGAGAAAAATCCTTAAATTGAATCTGGTTTAGCAAAGAGAGCCATGTTCATTTCAGTTGGCACCACTTCCCCCTCTTCTTGTTCTATCACCTTTTACTTGCCATTTTTATTGGTATCACAATTTATACCATTTAAAAACGTAAACCTCCTGTCCAGTCCCATTAAAATATTCATTCTCTATTTGGTAATTTATTTGAAGATATTAAAAGATTTTATAAAAACCAAACCCCTATGCCTTGGAGCTGATAGGTCTGCAATTATTCATGTAGGCACCAGGTCTCCTTTGATTCCCTTATTGTCATGCTCCTACTGGATTTCAGTCAAAGACAGGCATTTCCCCAGCTTTTTTTTTTCTTCCTAAACAAGGTCAGAGACTTTTTTTTTAAATGAGGACCAGAAGTCCTGAGTACAAGATTAAGTGAGTTCTTACAGTATTGTAAAAGTGAGTGCTTTTTCCCTATAATAAAAGGTGTTTAAAAGGTTTGCTACAGCTTTAAACAGAATTACAATTTACTTCTTTCAAGTGTCCAGGCCATAAATTCTTCTCAATTCCCTCTCTCTCTCCTTGTCGGAATTAATGAGATCAGATTTGATCAGGGCAGTGATGTGTTCAGAGCCAAATCACACAACAGCGCGCGTACCGTAATGGAATTTGCATCTAATGCATACATAAATCAAACATCTTTCTGGACATTTTCATATGCATAATGTCATTTCATCCAGTTCTCTCTGTGCAGAGGGGGAGATTTCTCTCTCTGAGAGAATGACTTTCTTTAATGCGCTCATTTTATTTTCGCTGACTACAATCTCCGAGTATGCGCTCGGTCGGAGAATCTTTCGGGGCGCGGTTGACAGTTCCTTTTCCAAGAGGGGTCCTTCACATTTATCATGCCTCCTCCTCGGGGGCTTTGTTATGCAAATGTGGCTGAAATTGATAATTCCAAAGTGCTTCATTTCGGTTCCTTGGCGGTTGGAGATGGTAGATAAAAAGAAACTGACAAGACACACTGATTGCCCTCAATGCTTGTAACTCTCTTGCTAACAAGGCTCGATATTGTTAAAAATTCCTATTGTTATCAGGGTGGCAGTTCTATTATGCAGGCCTTGCAAATTTCTGATTTGAATATTAACCCTTTAATCACCCCCCCTTCATCAATTGCCATTAAATGGCTTAAGGACACAAAACATCAAATTATTCTCCTATTGTGGGAAACAGCTGTGGTACATGGAAAAAAGAAAAACTCCATTAATCATTTTTCAAGGTAAACTTGCACATTATTTGCAAATCTGAAAAAGAAATTCTCTGATTAAAAAAAAAGAGGAAGCTTCAACAGTTATTGGGATAAAATAGTGAAATTCAGATCATTTTGAATTTGTAAAAATGACTTAAAATTAATTATTGAGAGGAACAGTTTGTAAAATGAACCTGACATCTTGTCTCCCCCAGTAAAACCATCTTTTCCCCCCTCCCTGCCCCTGCTAATCTCAGTGTTCTAACTTGCATCTAGTTCCCCTCTTATGTTTTGACCAAAGAAGGCCTCAGGGAGGGGATCGTGTCTCTTCTGATACAAGAGCACAGTTTATTTTACCTGTCTGCCCAGGATTCAGGCAAACCTTTCAGCCGGTGAAAGGACACGGGAAAGGAATTTTTTTTTCCAATTAAGAATTCCAAAATGAAGGAACCATGGAAATTAGCATCGAAATAAGGAACTGGAAACAAATGCAGTTTGTAAGATGGCCATCACTTGAGTTTTCAGATTGATCAGCTTCTCTAATAACAACCACAAAAACATTGCAGCGGCACACCTTGGAAAGGTGGCAATTGGGGAGATTCAGTGGAAAATATGGGCCTGTGCCACCCAGGCAGCATATAGCAGAAGTAAGGAAACCTATGTTATCACACACCACACACACACACACACACATACACACACACACACACACAATCTCTCTCTCTCTTCTCCCTCCCCTCCTCCCAAATCTGATTAGACTGATATATTTGCTAACAGAAAAATGTAAAGTTACTAGGGATTTACTGGTCATCTAATTAAAATTTGGTTCCTGGAATTTTCAATGGCTTTCATGAATTTATTGTTACATTTCCAGAAATGTCCACTGGATGTCCAATTTCTAGAAGTTGTCCAGTTGCAAAACATTAGAGTAATTTAAAATTTTATTTTCATTAGGTACTGCTATTGCCTTACAGAAAGAAAACATTGGGGAAGGAGGAAAGGAAACACACACACACAACTCATGTTAAATGAAGCCCCATGCATGGAGAACATCACACAAATATGACAATACCGATGATAACATAGGCACCCAACTCCTGTCAAAAGGGACATCAAAGTTTTTCATCTTCTTAGTTTTGAAGTCTTTAGAGCAATGCCTGCCAAATTAGGGCAAATGTGAGACATGCTCAACAGTTCTTTCTTTTACCCTGAACAGAGATTTTCCTTTTTCATTTTCTTAATTTACACTTAAACACAGGAGAGAGCACTCACAAATACACACAGCCCTTGAGTTGTTATCCTACCAGCATCTTAGTAGGTTGTTGTCTTTTTATTTTTTTAGTTGTTGTTGTTCAGACTGGATGGCACATAAGCCACCGTTAGAAAGCAATGTAATGCTTGCTGCAGAAGCTTAAGAGATGGAGATAGCTGCTCAGTTTCTGTCAATATTTTGCTTCTCATCACCTGAAAACATTCCTTTATTGTGTACATTTCTAGGGCTTTTTTCTGTCCTCCAAAAGGTTTTATTTTTTGCTGTTGTTTTATTCACTAATTTATTTTTCATTTGTTCACTAATATGGTGAAAGCAGAAGATGATGCTATCATTTCTTTTGTCCATTAAAGCTCCCAGCTTTAGTCCCTTCCCTGCCTTAATTATGTGATTCTGTCAAGTCCTGTTATTTATGCTAGATGTTATTAATATCACTAGTTATGCTTGGGGTATATAATTAAAATTGCCACTTGCACTACCTAAACTTAGTATTTGTCATTACATCAGCAAGTGATAGTCAAAGTTGAAGTCAAAACAATGCTTATTCATTAAAAATAGATTCTATTAATAAATGTCAATAACCATGTAAGTATCCATCATTCCAACCTTCCCCCATCAAAGGCCCAGCACTGCTGGTTTTGAAGAGCTTTCCTATTCCAAGGAAAAGAGAATAGAAGGCTTATCTTTGCAGTGAGTTTTGGAGGATACAAGATTTAAATGTGTGGTTTATTTAATTTTCAATTACACTTTACAGCAAATCTGGGGTAGCCTGAATACATTATCTGCTGATATAGTGACAAATAGACACTTACTTAAAAGTGATTTTCTTTCCATCTATTTGATTTTTAGGTATTCATTTCATCTACTAGAAAACTACTCCCCTCTCTTTTTAATTCCCCAAAGAAAACTTGGTAGTTAATCTGCGAACATACTGTTAAGGAATTCACCAGAAGTCCGAGAGCTCTAATGGCTTGCTTAGGAGTAGGGTAAGCACACTTCACTTTGCAGTCCAAGACACAAAGAGCACCCATTAGGATGAGCTGGCCTGTGATGTGGCTTCATGTGCAGAGTGTAAAGGTACATGAGTGTCCTTGCTTGTTGGCATTTCATTTACCAGTTGCCTCTGTACTTGGGCCCTGGCAGATTCCACACAAATCTGAAAGACAGGCTGTCATACTGAGAACCTGCTGCCTACTGCTGAAATTGAGAGGCTTGGCAGTTATGCAAACAGTAACTGGGTTTGAGTTGTTTTGATTACAAGTTAAACAGAAAGTCATTGGCAGGGCCAATATAAATCTGCAGAGGTTCTCTTCCCCCTCCCCCTCCTCTTTCCTTTTCTTTCAGGAAAATCCGTACGTAGGTGTTTCTGTAATTTCTACAGGATTCATTAGGAAGGAGGAAGAGAAAAAAAGTCTCTCACTGGACTAATTTTTGTATGGGTTGAGATTGTGAATTTATATCTTTAAAGAAAACATATTAAGCTTTGCACTCAGGGTGGTCACTGAATGTCAGAGGTTTTTCCCTTCAAAATTAGGCTTATTATGGGGAAACTAATGGAAGAAATAAATATTTGAGAATATTTTTTAAAATATCCAAAAAAAATCTTGATTTCAGTTTCCAGTGACCTCCTCAATTCTGACTCAAACCACCTGCTGTCCATTCTCTCTGTTTCCCTCTGTCTCTCTCTCCCTCCCCTCCCCCATCCCTGACAGACCCAGTGAAAACCTCCTCAGTCTCTGTTTTTTATACATTCATCCTGCTTCATGCTTTGCCTAGTAGGTTGAATTGATGGAAAAGGCCCAAACTCACATTATGTAGGCAAAGAAAAGGAACCTGGGTGCTTTAATTATATTCCCCCATGTAGTTCTCTCTGTTCTCTTCCAGCAGGGCCTTTGCAAACCACTATATCCTGGCCAGAGCCCATCCTTGTGATTTTAAAGCAAAACCATGTTAATTTTGGAAGGAGGGGAAGGAATGCATTTAATTGTTGCACCTATTGTTTTGGGCTGTCTGACTAAAGGCAGATTTCCTTGAGTGAGACAGTCTGGCTTCAAGTAGCAAAAATGCATTTGATTTACAGAAGTGAGATTCTCCCTACAAAGTGTGAAGGCTACAGCCCTTATATTGGAAAATGGCAACTCTACTTAATGTGACGGAGTCCTTGGAGACAACCCAACTACATGAGATCGGACTTTATTTATTTATTCACTAGTTCTACCAGAAAACTTTATGAGGGAGGGGAGGAGGCAGACTTGACAAACTTCAGCTCATACTGGCCTAGCTTTCAATAACATGTCTCTGAAGAAGCATAATTCTAAAAGGGCCTCGTTTGGACAAAGTTAATTACTGTACAATAATTGCATTCTAAATTTGGTTTCTTTCTAGATATAGTAAATTGAAAAGCATATGATAAAACAATCCAAAGTTACTGTATTCGCAAGTTGTTAATTGCCTTTGTCATATACTGAATGCCCACTGCTTGTTCTCTCCCTGAAAAGGAAAAACTTCCAATGTTCTCTTGAATGCCACTTCTGAGGCATGGGGCAATGGGCTTTTAGTGATTTTGTGCATTTGGGGAAATTGGGAACTACAGATTGCAGCGTGACTCAGTTAGGCAACGAGGAACTGTAATGTAATCTGAAGACCACTATTAATAAAGCTGATTTGAATTCAAAAATGGAACTTTGCCAGTCATTGACCTTGGACAAGTCAATTATACTCTCTGAGCTTCAAATTTCTTACCTATAAAATGGGAATAACTAACTATTAATTACCTACTGCTCAGGATTATTGCAATGAAAGTGCTTTTGTAAACTGTTAAGGGATATAGATTAATCCTGGTATTTACTTGGTGGAGGAAACTCCTTATATGGTTGCAGGTTAGTGCCTTTCCAACTCATAGAATTAGAAATTTAGAATTTAAGGGATTTGCCCATGGTTACACAATCAGTATGTAAGAAACAGGCATTGAATCTAAGTCTTTCTGGCTTTGAGGTCAGCTTTCTATCCACTACAGCAATGTAAAACACTCTGTAAATATAGTATATCATATATTAATCCTACTATATTAATTATGTTATATAATTATAGTATTATATTATATGGTCATATAAACACATATATACTATATTGTATACACATTACATATATGTGCTAAAGGTAATATATGATAGATTACATTTACATAATGGGATGAGTGTGTGTGTCTATGTGTACCTAAAAAGTTCTAGACCCCTAATTGAAAAACCCCTAGACCAGATGATTGTAAGGTCTCTTTCAGCTTTAAATACTACAATCCTATAATCTAGGCAAAATGTAATTATCAACAGCACTCTGATTCGGTTAATTCCCACAGACTCTCCTAAATATGGAGCAAGTTTTGTGCCTCCTTACACAGCAATACACAAACTTAGCCTATGGTGTTGTTGGCAAAGATACGGAAAGGTTTGATTTGCAAAATAACAAAATTATTACCTTAGTAGTAGTAACACATTGACACATTTTTCTATTGATTCAAAAGCACTTCCTTCACAGTAACCCAAGCTTATGTTGAATGCTGAACGAGTCAGACAAGGCAAAAAAAAAAATCTGCCCATTTTTTTCTATTAAGAGAAAAATAAACAATAACAAAAAACAACAATTTCTTAAATAAAAAAAATTTTTCTTTCCTTTTGCCTTGAGCCCCACTCTTATATTTTGCATAATGACACAGTGTCTCATATAGAAAGAGTACTGCATCTGAGGTGGTTTTGGTCCTATCCCTTATCTCGTGACCTTGTTCAAAGGCACTTTTGCTCTGTGTTGCTCCATTTTTCCCTCTGTAAAATTAGTAGTGGGGCCAGGTGATTTCTAAAGTCCTTTCCAGCTCTAAAATCTTATGACTGTGCTTTTACTCTTTCTGAACCCTATTCCTCTATCATAATGTAATTATAAATGAAATTTTTAACATTCTGCATATGGATTTTGCATATGGATAATAGACCTTGCATTTAACATATAATATCCAAAGTGCATGCAAGTTATATGCATGCTCATTCAATGTGGACATCCTTCAGGTAGCTCAGGTAAACCCAGTGTTTATGGGTGTGTCATTTTAAGAGGATTCCATGCTCCTAGATTTTTATTTCATTCACTTTCATTGGCCCTTTTATCTTCTCCTATCATTGTCTTAAAGAGGGAATTTGATCCTATTTTGGGGTAGAATTTCCCTTAATTTTTTTGGAAATTAATATTATGGTTGTTATTGCTGCTGCTGCTGTTCCACAAAACCTGCAATTCCATTGTTTATGAGAATCCCAATGTGGAAACTCCCCTGACCAACATAGATTGGCAACTGCTCTGCAGCTTACAGAGGTGGAAAGCAATCGGCATGTGGGAAACACAGGATATGATGGGAAAAATCTGATTTAGGGTCACGTAGCCAGGATTTTTCAATAGCAGGATCTGAATGTGTGTCTTTATGATACCAAGATAAACTCTCTATACACTACACCAAGATGGAAGAAGAACAAGAGCAAGAATTTTTGCAGTAGTGGGCCAAAAAAATTCTCATTAAAAATTATGAAATTAATTGGACTGAATTTTTTTGTTTTTTTTTTAGGTTAAAGCATCTAAAGTTAAGAGAACAGATAAAAAGGAGGAGCCTAGTGGAAAGTAAACAATAACATTGATTACGTTATTTAGAAGTTGCCCATGCTATCAAAGGGACACAGGGGTTATGTCAGAAATTAACCAGCAATGAAAATGTTGGTAAAAATAAGATGAAATTTCTAATACTTTATTGTACAAACAAACCATTCAACCCAACAACCTGCCTGATAAGTGAGGTGTCATGGAACATATGCATTTCTTGGAATCAAGAAGCATCTGGGTTAAAATCCTAGCTCTGATATTGTTAGGTCAGTTAATCTAGGCAAATTCTTTAACTTTTTCATGCCTCAGTTTCCTGTAAAATGAGGATAAAAATCTCTCTTTCTCCCCCTTCCCCCCCCCTCTCTCTCTCTCTAGCTGTCCTTATTCCACAGGAATGTTTTGAGAACAGTACTTGTGAACCTTAAAGCCATATATGAATGCGAATTACTGCACACAAGTTTGTACCTCATACCAATAAAAATACAGATCTGTCCAAAAACAATAAATAAAAACATAAATGTCCTCAGAACTATCTTTGGTATCTCATCAAATTGAAGCATTTACCATCCTTTGAATTTGTGCTCCCTTTCCCCACTTCTAATAGTTTAGTATAACCCTTATCCCTTCCCTTTTATGTGAAATTCAGTACCACCAATCTTCATCTGTTGAAACAATGTCATTCTTTAAGGCCTGGCTCAATAATCTGATTCTGTATGGATACTTCTCCTATCAAACTGACTAGGAATAATCTCTGACCCTCATTGGTTTCTTACAGTGTTTTGCTTATATCTTTCCTAATGTACTTATCAAATTTTCAAGGGGCTGCAAACTTCTTGATGTCAGGGAGCACACCTTTTTGACTTTTGTATTCCCAGCACTGTCTTGATGAGCAGCATGATATTTAAAATGAGGAAAAGTACAGATATACTTTGCTTTATTGCACTTGGTTTTATTATGCTTTGCTGATATTGCATTACAAAGTGAAAGTTTTTTGCAACTCTGTGTCAATTAACTCTATCAGTGCCATTTTCTCCCCTATAACCGTATACTTACAACATGTCTCTGTCACCTTTTGGTAAGTCTCACACTACTTCAAACTTTTTCATTTATATTACATCTGTGATGGTGATCTGTCATCAGTGATCTTTGATGTTACTATTGTAGTCGTTTTGGGGCACCACAAAATATGCCCATATAACACTGAAAACTTAATGAATGTGTGTGTTCTGACTGCTCTACTTACTGACCCTTCCCCCATCTCTCTCCCTCAGGCCTCTGTACTCCTTAAGAAACAATATTATCAAAGATTATTACATAAACTTAGCTGACAAAGCAGCTGGAATATTTGAGAGCATGGACTCTAATTTTGAATGTTCTTCTGTGAGTAAAATGCTATCAAACAGTATCACATGCTACAGGAAATCTTTCATGAAAGGAAGAGTTAATCTTTGCAGCAAACTTCATTGTTGTCTTGTTTTAAGAATATCCACCCCAACCTTCAGTAATCATCAGCCTCATCAGTCAGCAGTCATCAAAATTATGGCAAGATTCTCCCAAAGATTATAAAAGATTATGATTTACTAAAGGCTCAAATGATGGGTAGCATTATTTTTTAGCAATAAAACATTTAAATTACAGTATTTTTTCACAATTAATAAACTACAGTATAGTGTGAATATAATTTTTATATGTACTGAGAAGCCAAAAAATTCATATGACTCACTTAATTTTGATATTCTCTTTATTGTGGTAGTCTGTGACTAAATTCACACTATTTCTGAGGTATGCTTGTAGTTGAGATGAAAGAATACTATGACTGTGCTCAGACATCTTGTATTTGAGTAGTCCATGTAATTCCCAATTAAAATCTCAAAACCTCACTGTTTAATCTCTTTTCTTATCCTTTGAATATAACAGAGTAAACTGGCCAGTTTATTTTTTTCCAAAACAATAACCCCTCATATTTGTTATAGACTCATGTTTTTACTGCTTTAAGCAATTCCTAGTGTGGAAATTCCCTTTTCCAATTCAGGTCAGTAACTTTTCTGAAACTTCAGTCTTAGAGAATTTCCTGGGATTCTACTAGGATATGTCACTTTCCAATAGAGATGTAGCTAATAAATGTCAAAGGTAGGACTTAAACTCAGTCACCTTGATGCCAAGCTCAGCAAGACTTTGGCTCTTGAAAATTCTCTTTTAGATTTGCAAAATACAAAACAATTGTGAATTTGGTCTTCTAGCTTAACTGGTCAAAATGCCTATACAAGATATAGGTGATCCCTTGGTCCAAATTCCAAGATGTTCACAGCTAATTTTGAGATATATTCATATACATTATTTATGTATATACACACATACGTGTTTATATGTATGCATATACATACATAGGTGTGTATATGTGTGTGTGTGTGTGTGTGTGTGTGTGTGTGTGTGTATAAAATGAGCAGCACTGTAATGGAATATAAAGAACATTGTATCATCATCAAGAAACCCGCATTTAAGTCCCAATCTATTGTATAACAACTGCATTAACTGGACTTTTCTGAACCTTAATTTTCATCCGACAGAGTAAGGATCATGATAATTCATACCATATATCTCATACATAGTTGTGTTTTAAGGAAAGCACTTTGTAAAGTTCTATGTACCCAAAAGTTATACCCAGTATACTAAAAGCAATTTGTTAACCACTTTTTTTTTGTAGAAAATTTGCCCTGTGACATCTTATATTTTATTATACTCTTAATGTTCTCCTTTGTACATTTTTCATGGGAGAGATAGTGCCGGTTAGGGAAAAAACAAAAATGAAACAAGTTCAAGGGAATATATTTTGAAAAAAATGTTAATGACAATTTCCCACAATAAAAAAATGCAATAAAAGTAAAGGTTTAGAGAGGAATAATTCAAGATGGATGATTTCCTTATTAGCAATAAAGGTGAATGATTTGAGTGGAGAGAAGTTCAAAATGATTTATAGCCCTTGAAATTTATTTTTAAAAATGGTTTCGTGGGAAAAATAAGAAAAGCTGGTTATTATTCTAAGACTGAATGAAGCAACATAATCTAAATAGGGAGGGTAACAACTGTTTTTAAAAGGATCTTATTATTCCATTTATTTAAAATATTTTTAAAAAAAATTATTCTTTGAGTCAACAGCACATCATCTTCTAATGTTGCCTGTTATATTTTGTATGTATTTGAATTACATTATAATTGCCCATCCTTTCTGTTTTTCTGTTGGTGCAATGCTTAGCTTCTGCTTGCCAATAAGGCATATAATGATGTACTTTCATGGGAGTTACCTTAAGTTATTAACCCTTTGTAATGAACATAGAGATTATCTATGTTAAAGAAATTTATAATGCAGCGTGGATGGGAAAAAAAAACAACCTGTGTTAAACGACATCAACTTAGTAATTATTTTGTTCTCCAATGAGAAAAATACAGTCTTTATTTGAAAGCCAACCTAAATGGATGCTACCATTGCTTTTAAAAGCATTCAAATTGGTTTAACGCATCTTCATTCATTAGGCTTTTATGTACACTGTGTGGGTTGAATAGTTAGAAAGCACTAGAGCATTGTGTTATAAAATACACTTTAGTCCTTATGATTAGGAATCAAAGTAAGAGGCAGCATTTGGAATTTTAGCTGATTATGGCATACTGTGATATTTTCCCTAAAAACAAAATCAAATTGATTTACTCTAGCTTAACTTTCTTTAAATATTCACTGCTTTTTATTACTAATTGATAGAGAAAAAAGAACTATAACTAGGGTGAAGTGACTGGAGATTTGCCCCAGGGCTTCAAAATTTAGAGAGTGTTGACAGCATATGTATTTGTCCAGCTATATAGAAACAACTGAGTTAACAAGTGTGATAAGACAGTATTGGTGGAACTATAAATTGGTCCAATCAGATTGGAAAGTAATTTGGAATCATTCCTCTAAATCACTAAACTGTGCATTCTTTTTGACCTGATAGTACCATAACTAGGTTTATAAAGCAAAGTGATCAAAGAAAGAAGAAAAGAACTGGTGTGCGCAGAAATACTGTTTTTTCTTACAGTAAATAATTACAAACAAAGAAGAGTGTCCATCCATTGGGTAATATCCAAAAATTATGATGTAAATATGTTGAAATATTGTTGTACTCTAAGAAATTATGAAAGGAACAACTTCAAAGGAACCTGGGAAGGTTTATATGAACAGATGTAGAATAAAGTGAGTAGGGTCCAGTTAGTTTATTGTTATTTTTCGATCCTGTCTAATTCGTTGTGGCCCCATTTGGGATTTTGTCAACAAAGATAATGGAATTTGCCATTTTTTTCTTCAGTTTATTTTTACAGATGAGGAAACTGACAGAAATCAGATTAAGAAAGTTGTCTAAGGTCACACAACTAATAAATATCTGAGTCTTTATTGGAACGCAGGGAGATGAGTCTTCCTGACTCCAGGCCTAGCCCTCTATCCACCGAACCCCCGAACCACCCAGATTAGTTTACACTCTGATCAAAGTAATGATTAATTTTAATTTCAGAAGATTAATGATGAACGATGTTACCCACTTATTGTCAGAGAAGGAATTGCTCAAGTTGCAAACTAAAGCAAACTTTGAGACAAGGTCATGAATCATTTTCAAATTTTTTTTGCTTAACTTACGTATTTGTTATGAAGTTTTTGTTTTTATTTTGATTTTTTTTTAATTTAGGGAGGGTAAAAGGGGAGTGGAGAATGGATAGGGTAGCAAAAAGAACGAAAAAGAAAAGAGGGTTATTGAAGCATCTTTCCTTTAAAACAAAACAAAAAAAGCTATTCAGCTGGAAAAACAGAATCCACAGACAAACTGGACAGCTTTGAAAGTTACATGGGAAATTGCTTTTATATATTTAAAAGGAAAGCAAGTTTTCCATAATAGAGGTCTGTATTTTCATGTACAATCTTGTTTGTCATTCTATTATTTATGTGGAATTGCCCATTTTTTTTTTGATGTTCTTTAAGTTCAGAAAAGTAACAAATGAGCTTAGGAATTACTTAGCAAAAAATTAGCTATAATAAGAAGCTACCAGATAGTGTGCTTTCGCCTCCTGTTCTTGGTGTTCTCACATTTGATTTGCTCCTGTATGGAAGATTTCCCTGTTAGTGGTCTAGTATTTCTCTAAAATATGGGATTGTCTGGGATCTCTCTCTCTGTCTGTGTGTGTGTGTGTGTCTCAATGTCTCTCTCTCTCCCCCTTTTCTTTCTCTCTCCTATCTATCTATCTATCTATCTTTCTATCTACATATACCTCAACTCCCCACCAGAATTTATTTGGAAAACTTGATTTAAGATTCCATTTCATGAAGCTTGCCTAAGGCATTTTTTGTGCTACTTGCCCTAGATTCAAAAATGGTTAGTTACAGCTCTGATAGAAAATACTGCTTTTGAGATCTATGTGTGTTTCAAGAATCAAATCAGAATCACAGACTTTCAAAGCTGAGATGGCTCTTAGGTGTTGTTCAGTGTGATACTATCATGGTGAGAGAAATCTCAAAAGAATGAGGCATTTTACATGAGGTAAAAGAGTGGCAACATTATTGTCATTATGGGAGTTAGATTTCTACCTCGTACAAGTTACTGGGCTCCATACAGGACATATAAACAAGAAAAGTGACAGTCCCTTCTCTTCCTTTATGGAGATTACAATACAGGAATACTTACAATGTAGGAATACAATACAAAATAGGAATAATGAAGTATGATCACAAATGAATCTGGTTTAAGGAAGACTGATTGGTATGAGAGAGTTCCAGATAAAGTGCTCTAGGATTGTTTGAAAAAGAATAAATAACTTTTAATCCAGTTGACACCATATGATGAGGTGGAAATTAAATTCTATGAGAGTTTTATGATAAATTTAAACTTGAAAGTGCTGGTTTTTCATTTCATCATTCTCGTTCTAGTACTCTCTTTTTTTTCCTTCTTATAATAAATAGACATATTAAAACAATATTGAGATTTTCAGTCTGAAACTTCAGTTGGTTTTAGAGTTTATCCTTTGATAAAATTTATTCCTAAAGCCTATGAAAGAGAAAATTGTTGAAAGGTATGGGAGAGTACATGGAAAACCTAAAAACTGAGAGAAATGAAGATAGAATTGGTAAGTGAGATGAAAGATTTGCTGGTAACATCAGGATTTTGGCTAAAGGAGAGGAGGTACCAATGACAGACATAATAGATATACAGAATATAGAACAAGAAGAGACTTTGAAGTGTCACCAATTCAATCCTCTCTTTTTATAAAAAAAAAATGAAAACTAGAAAGGGAAAGTTAATTGTGCAAAATTATAAAACCACAGAATCTTAAAATGTTGGTGCTAAAAGACAGAATCTAGACAGAATCTAATGTAAATCTCTGAGCTACAGACAAGGAACCTATGTCACAGAAAGTTGAGGAGATTCACATAAGCATCTCAAGAGTAATGTTCACATTCATTTCTTTGAGCAATGTGTAAATCTTAAGGGGAAAACAACTCTCTACAACAGTGGTTCTCATTCAATGAGCCATGGACCTCTAGGGATCCCTGGAGTTATTACACAAGGGAAAAGAAATCCTTGTGGAAATCTATAATATGTCAATAAATGTTCTGTAATATGAATAAATAATATGTCACTCATATCCATGCATTTTTTTATTTTTTCAAACACATAGGTGTATTTTATGATTAATTAATTGCAAATTCATTTGAAATAGTTTTTGTATCCATTGTCTTGAACAATAGAAACTAATAGTTCACTGACTATCATGTCAGTATGTATCTGTGTGTGTGTAGGGGGTCAACAAGACTTTTTTGATGTTAAAAGGATATTTTCATACTAGAAACTTTAAGAGCTTTTGCTCTACATCTTGAAAATCAAATGCATTCTGATAAAAAATAACTCTTTATTCTGAATGATGCTGCCAGATTATGGCAGTATTGATGTGAGCTTTTCTTTCTTATTATAACTAGTGTCTTCACCTTTGATATGTTTGATTTTCTGGAAATATGTTAATGTCTAGTGTACCATAGGAAAAAAATGCTCAGAAAATACCTATAAAGTAAATAAGCTTTAATTAAATATCATTGTCTTGCATTAATCTTTCTAGCTCTCCTGCTCCCTGAGGAAATGAGTGGATATTCAATTTGTTTTGATTACATATGTATTTTAACTGAAGCTTTATTTGTATATCTCTATGTTCTTCACAATGGAGGCATATTTGTGTCGACTGCAAGCCATTCAGGAGAGAATTCTGCATTAATTTCAGGGAAGAATGAGTCATTTTTATTGTGTGTGGAGTAGCAATGAATATTAAAAAAATAAAAAAAATCTACATCCACAAGTACACTGAGGAAGTAAAGGAATCCCTGCACCTATCCCCAGCTCCAGGTATAAGGTGTTAAGATTGTTATTGTAAATAGTAAGAATTAAACATTTTGCCAGAATATGTAAATAGACAAATATATTGCCAATTATCATGATAGCAAGAGCCTTTTTTTCCTTTTGGAGATACTATTGTTACAAATGCTTGCTTGATTTTATTTTTATTGAGTGTCTTAGGAAAAGAGTATTGATTTGGAGCCAAAAGATGTGGATTTCAGTCTAGCTCTGGCACTAATTACCAAGGCAATACCTTGAGCAAGTAATCTGACTTCTCTAAGTCAGTCTCCGTTTTCTCATCTGAAACCTGGTAATGACTATAGTTATACCAAGTAACTGCTAATGATGTCATGAAAAATGCATTTTAATAACCACAAAGCACTTATCAAATGTGAAATGGTCATATTTTATCACTTCTAAAAGAAGGATCAAATTCCCAGAATTAAATGGATCTTGTTGTTTTTTGTAGTTCTGTTAAGTCTTTGCTGTTTTGCTGTGTTTTGCCCAAATTCATAAATTATCTGTCCTGAAAACCGTAAAAGCTGCCGCATGAAACTGGAGGAAATAAAATGACAAAAAAAACCCTTCAGTTTAATACAAAGACTGTAGTGTTAATGACCATATGTGTCTTGGAATATTGCCAGATGCCTTAGTACATATAAACATTCTTCACTGGCATGTGCTTTGCTGCTGGGCAAAAAATCCATATAGAACCATATCATGTCAAATCTTGAAAAAAGATCTTAAAATCATAGAATATAGGATGTCAGTATTAGAAGAGGTCTCAAAGTCACAGATCATAGATTGTCAGAGTTGGAAGTTATCTTAGAGATAAATTACTCCAACCCTTCCACTTCACAGAAAAGGCAGATAAGACCAGACAAAGTAATTTGCCCAACACCAGACCGTTAGTTACTATCAATGTGGATATGAGGGTCCCAGGACTCAACATCTCAGAACCTTTGAATTACAAGGTACCCCAGTGGTCTTTGAGTCATCTCTGACTAAAATTATCTCCTATCTCCTATTCACAGCGTAACCAAAAAGTGATCATATATCTTCTACTTAAATATTTTCAATGATGGGAAATTCATCCAGAAGCAATTTAAATAATTCTTAAACCATTCTAATACGTTTTATATATGTTAAGACAGAAACTGCTCATCTTTTACTTTTTTATTGGCTTATTATTTATTGTTCTTTGGAGCCAAGTAAATTAAATTATGCTTACAAAATAATGCATGCTTACATAAAAGCCCTTAAAGTACTTGAAGGCTAAGATCATAATCCTTTTTTGGTCTCATCTCTAATTATTTCAACTAGTTATCATTGACTTTCGGTTCTCTCATGTATGTTCCATTCCTCACTGGTAAAATGAGGGAGTTGAACCTCTCAGACCCTTTCTAGGTTTAAATCTATGGCCTATGGACATTCTTCTCACTTTCTGCTATCTGCCTTTTCCCTCTGTAAGACACAGGGTTCAGAACTGAGCACAGCATTACAAATGTGGCTAGAGCAGAGTAGGGAGCAATGATTTTTCAGAATCTTCAAAGTTACATCTGCCCCTTCTGTTACAAGACAGAGATAGAGATTTTCTAGGCCTGGTGACTTTGTGGACAATTTGGAATTAGCCTTTAGCCATATTCTTATTTGTCTTGGTTTTCAATTACTTGTTAACCGTTTTTGTTGTATCTTTCCCATTTGACAAAGAAACACTTGACTTTTATTCCAGTGTCCTTTGCACTGTTACATTGCTTTTTGTACCTCAAGAATTTCTATTTAGGTCAGAACAACAAATCAGATTGTTTTAGGAAAATTTGAGTTTGCTCAATCAGTTAATATCCAAGTTGAATGGAAGGCATCTTTTGTTGTTGCTATTGCTGTTGTGCTGTTTTGTTCTATGAAACAATGACATATCAACAATAATTTATTCTTTTTTAATAATTAGAATTGGTCCTGCAATAAGCATATTGATACCAAAAGCAAATACTTTATAAAAGATGATTAAACTGACATTAACTGAACAAATATTTCATCAAAAAAATCTCCCTCCCCCATATTTAACAGCTGTATTCCTACTCATCTTTCAAAGTCCAACTGAAATACTACCTTCACCATGGAATATATCTTGATCCCACCAGTTAGATGTCCTTTATTTCTCCTACATATGAATTCTCAGAGTTTCCATTTTGCAAGTATCATGTACTTTCTCATTTTAGTTTTTATTATATTTAAGTACCTGGCACATAGTAGGCATTTAAAAACTGTTTATTGATTGGATGATTTACCAGTCTCCGATCTTCCTTACCTTGTTTCCCCTATAAATTTCATAAAAGAAGGATTGAGTCTTATTTATCTTTGTATCTGCTTGAATAATAAGCATAGGATTTTTTAACGGAGTAGATACTAAATAAATGTGCTTTGAATTTAAATGTTGACTTCAAATTATATTCATCCATTAAAACACATATGAATTCTTTCCTCTTCATTCTCTGCCAAATCACATTGATGTCTGCTTCTTATAAGATTTACTGTCTTGCCCTAATAGTTCAAGGATCAATGATTTCATCTTATAAGTACTCCCTCTACCAATACAAACCACAGGCTTTCCAGACTTTAGTAAATAGTCTCTGTGAATTGTTGTGACTGAAACTATTCATCACTCAACAGCCAAACACTTAGTGATGAGACTCTTTAAACTTAGCTATACCTAAACTTAGACCTATAGTCAAGCTTTTCCAAGTTTGATAGGACCTTCTAGAGATATGTTCTGGTATAACCATCAGGAATCCAGGGTCACCTTCAAACCATAAGGAGATATTAGAGATCATCCCCACTGAAGGTTTGGCTTTTTATACACATTGATAATTATATTCTGACATGTTGTTCTCTAATTATTTCATATATGTCTCTCCAGTGAAGCTGTAAGACAGGACCCATGACATTTATTTCTTTTATATTCTCTATAATGCCCACTAGGTGTTTGTTAAACACTTATTTGAGTTGAATTATGGAAGCTCACAATGCTTAATCCCTTTCAGAAGTGTTTGTTGCCCTTAGTAACCCATTTGTTAGCCAGAATTGAAATCCCTGTCAGGTTGACTTTTGACAATGCTTTTGTGATATGTTGGCAGCAAGAAAGCCCTCAAGGACAAGACATGATTTCATATTAATAGGTTAGGTTTTCATTGATATATTTTCTCTAAAATTATTTCCATCTTCACATCAATTAAAAGCCATTAAGAAGAGATTTTATAGACATCACTTTTAGAAATAGAAGGTACTGTGTTCTAAATGTCTCTCTCAACTCCATTTGGGTATTACTCACCCACTAGGCAATGTACCAAACACCTTAAAAGTTATAATATTTTTAACTATAAACTATTTTACTTAATCACACCTAATATCATTCACACTACTTTATATTATTTTTATGTAGAAACTTGTTCAAACATAATTAAATCAGACTAGTTAGGAAAGAAGAGACTATATTTGCCTTGCAATAATTAAATGAAGCTTATTATAAAATAACCTTGCAAAAATTATTTAATTCGGAGACTCAGAGGTTGGTTATCAGTAAACATGGAAGTAGTCTTAACTAACTTGCTGTATGACTTCTGGTAAGTCATTTAACTATTCTGTGTCTTAATTTTAGCTTTGGTCAAGCAGAGGTAGTAATGAGAGAGAGAGAGAGAGAGAGAGAGAGAGAGAGCGAGAGAGGGAGAGAGAGAGGGAGAGAGAGAAATGCTAGTCACAGAGTCAGAAGCTTTGAAGGCAATCACTTAATCTTTCTCTAAAGTTTAGTTTACTGATCTATAAAATGGAAATAAATTTTACTGACAACTTATACGTCATAGGGTTTTTGTCAGGAAATTACTTTGAAAACATTACAAGGCCGTATAAATATGAGCTTTAATATCCCCAACTAGATTGTAAATTCCTTGAAGGCATAACCCAGGGTGTTATGTTTACAAGATTTTCATAAGCATGTGTTGACTATATTTTAGGGCACTTTTCTGTTTAAGGTATTGGGCAAATGTAAGGTATGACTTCAACATTAATGGGATCACTGATTTCATCTCTAAGGTTTGTCCCTTCACTGATACAAATAACGAATCCCTCCACACCTTGCTAAAAATACCCATGAATTGCTATACCTGAGAAAGAAAATAATATCTTTGTAGACATATATAAGTAAGCTTAGAAGGAAGAGACTGTCTTGATTTTACATTGTGTCTGGCATCTAGAATAGCGTCTGGCATATAGTAGGTACTTAACAGTTACAGGTTGATTGATTAGTGATGAACACCTCTGCACTTGCTTCACTGACCTTTGGATAACAGACACACAATCCTATAATCTCTGTTATGATAATCTCTGATTTCATCTCAACCTATACCTCATTCCTCCTAAAACTATTTTTATCCTCTGATAATTATAAATTGTTCCACCCCTCAATACTCTCCTAGACCTCATTACCTCTGCTCTGGTTTCCTTTTTCTGCTTCCTTATAAATTAACCTTGGCCTTGGTTCTTCAATTCATTATCCTCATATCTTGCTAAACTTCAACCCTGGATTACTCCACCATCTGCTCCTTTAGTTTCTACTTATTAAGGCTGCTAAGTGGTGATTAAGGACATTGCCAAAACTTTTTCATTCCTATAGAAATTTATGTGAGGCAATCTCACAAGGGCACATACTGCCTCAAATATTTCCTTTTATCCACTTTACTAATTGGTTTATATTTCATTTACCAATAAATAAATCAATCAGCAAACTTGTTAAGAATTTATTAGGTGTTATAGATTATAAGTCATTTGGGACACATACACCAAGAATGAAACAATGAATACTCTCAAGAAGCATACATTTGAACAGGGGACACAAAAGTGAAGGCATAAAATTTGCTATATTTTACACATACACATATTTAAATATAAAATAATAAGGGGATAGAGTCAATAACAGTTGAAAAGATCAGGAAAAGTATCTTGTCAAAAGTGACTCTTGAAATGAGTCTTTTTAAAAATTATTTTGTTTCAGGTTTTCAACTTTCATTTCCAAAATATTTTGAGTTCTGAGTTTTCTCCTAATCTCTCCTCTCCCCTACCCCAAATCACCCTGCATTCTGATTCCCCCTTCCTTCAATCTGCCCAGCCTTATACCACACCCCTCCCTTCCCTTATCCCCTTCTTCTCTTTTTTCTTGCAGGGCAAGATAGATTTCTATAACCTGTATTCATTACCTGTATTTCTTATTTCCCAGGTTCATGCAAAAACAGTTCTCAACATTCACTCCTTAAACTTTGAGTTTCAATTTCTTTACCATCCTCCCTCCCCACTGAGAAGGCAAGAAATTCAGTATAGGCTATATATGTGTAGTTTTGCCAAAGCCTTCCATAATACTTATGTTGTGGAAGACTAACTATATTTCCCTCCATCCTATCCTGCCTCTTCTCTCTTTAGAGTCTCTCCCCTAAAGTGTTTAATTCTAATTACACCCTCCTCCCATTTGCCCTCCCTTCTGTCTTCCCTCACCCTACTTATCCCCTTCTCCCCTACTTTCCTGTAGTGACAGATAGATTTTCATACCAAATGAGTGTGCATGTTATTCCCTCCTTAAATCAAATGTAATGAGAGTAAGTTTCACTTTTTCCCTCTCACCTCCTCCATTTTCCTCTCCATTGTAGAAGCTTGTTCTTCCCTCTTTCATGAGAGATAATTTGTCCCATTCCATTTCTCCCTTTCTCTTACAATATATCCTTTTCCCATCACTTAAATTTATTTATTTATATATCATCCCTTCTTATTTAACTCATCCTATGCCTTCTGTCTATATACATTTATGTGTGTGTGTGTGTGTGTGTGTGTGTTATCCCTCCAACTGCCCAAATACTGAGAAAAGTTTTAATAGTTCCAAATATTATCTTTTCGTGTGAAAATGTGCAGTTCAACTTTTGTAAGTTGCTTATGATTTCTCTTTCCTGTTTATCTTCTGTTTCTTGTGATTGAAAGTCAAATTTTCTTTTCAGCTTTGGTCTTTTCTCCTAGAATGCTTGAAAGCCTTCTATTTCACTGAAAGACCATTTTTCCCCCTGAGGTATTATACTCAGTTTTGCTGGGTAGATGATTCTTGGCTTTAGTCCTGTTTCTTTTGACTTCTGGAATATTCTATTCCACGCCCTTCTATCCCTTAATGTAGAAGCTGCTAGATCTTGTGTTATCCCAATTGTATTTCCACAATACTGGAATTGTTTCCTTCTAGATGCTTGCAATATTTTCTCCTTGACCTGGAAACTCTGGAATTTGGCCACAATGTTCCTAGGAGTTTCTCTTTTTGGATCTCTTTCAGGTGGTGATCGGTGGATTCCTTCAATACTTATTTTGCCCTCTGCTTCTAGAATATCAGGGTAGTTTTCCTTGATAATTTCGTGAAAGATGATGTCTAGGCTCTTTTTTTGATCATGGTTTTCAGGCATTCCCATAATTTTTAAATTATCTCTCCTAGATGTATTTTCCAGGTCAGTTATTTTTTTCAATGGGATATTTCACATGATCTTCCATTTTTTCATTCTTTTTGTTTTATTTTGTGATTTCTTGCTTTCTCATAAAGTCATTAGTCTCCATCTGTTCCATTCTCTAATTTTTAAAGAACTATTTTCTTCAGTGAGCTTTTGAAGGTCCTTTTCCATTTGGCTAATTATGCTTTTTAAAACATTCTTCTTCTCATTCTTTTTTTAGGCCTCTTTTGCCATTTGAGCTAGTTTAGTTTTAAAGGTGTTATTTTCTTCACCATTTTTTCATTTTCCTTTAGCAAACTGTTGACTTGCTTTTCATGATTTTCTTGCATCACTCTCATTTCTCTTCCCAATTTTTCCTCCACTTCTCTTATTTGAATTTCAAAATCCTTTTTCAGCTCTTCCATGGACTGAGACCATTACATATTTATTTTGGAGGTTTGGGATTCAGAAGCCTTGACTTTCATATCTTCCTCTGATGATATGCATTATTCCTCCTCATTCCAAGGGATGTAAGAAAATACTTGTTCGCCAAGAAAATGACCTTCTATACTCTTTCACACACACACCCCCACCTTTTATGGGCATTTTCCCAGTCATCAACTTTACTTTTGAGTCCTTTGTCAAGAGCAGGGTATACTCTGGGGATCTGTAACTTCTCAGTTCGTCAAGGTGGCACAATCAAGGGAGAGGTGTTACTCCTCTTTTGGCCTGTACTCTGGTCTGGGACCTATCACAGGCTTTTGTGCCCATGATCTGTGAGTAGAATTCCCTCTTCACAGTCCCCACCAGCTCCACTAGGCCAACACTCCGCCTCACCCCAAGGCCACCACTCAGGATTGAGATCCCCATCAGCAGCTCAACTTCCCCTGGGGCTTTAGTTGAAGAACTCCAAAAATGGACACTGCTGTGACCTCGAGCCTCCTGGGGCTACTGGTAGGGCAGGAGGACCCTGCTCCCTTCTCACTCACTGAAAGAGCTTTCTCACTGACCTTTGAAGCTGCTTCTGGCATTTCTGGGTTGAGGGATCCGGAAACCACAGCTGCTGCCAGTGGCACCCTGAAGACTGCTCTGGTCCTACCCCTTTCACAAGGCCAAGGCTGGTCTGTGCTATTCTCCAAGCCCTGTGTGATAGACCTTTCCTGTCGACCTTTCAGGTTGCCTTGGGCTGGAAATCTCTTTCAGTCTGTCCTTTTGTGGCTTCTGTTACACTAGAATTTGTTTAGAGTCATTTTTTACAGTTATTTTATGGGCTGTTGGAGGAGAGCTCTTACAGGTTGTCCTTTGACTCTGCCATCTTGGCTCTGCCCCCTTGAACTGAGTCTTAAAGGGAAACTTGAAGGATTTTATGAGATGGTGCATTCCAGACATAGGGGATAACCAATTCAAAGGCATTTAGATGGGGGTTTAGTTGAAGAGCAAAGAGAACACTGGTTGGACTGAGTCCCAGAGTAAGAAATAGGAAGAAATTCATAGTGATGATGAAAAAAGCAAGTTGGGATAAGCTCTTAAATGCTTTAAAACTGAAGAGGAAATTTTATGTTTTATCATAGAATCAATAAGGGACCTCTGGATTTAATTATGTATGGTTGGATATGGTCAGATCTGCATATAAGGAAAAACACTTTGGAAATGGATATATTAGGAAGGAAACTAACAAGCCTTTGCTGAGTGCCTACTATGTTTCAGGCAATGTGCTAACTACTGTTGGAAATATTATTTCATTTAAGTCCTCACAAATACTTTAGGAGGATGATATCATTATCCTCATTTTAGCATTTAGGAAACTGAGGCAGACGAGTATATTGATTTGCCTAAGATTACACAGCTAGTAAATGTCTGAGGTCAGATTTGAATTTGAGGTCAGATTTCCTGACTCTGTTTGTCAAGCTCTATTTACTGGGCTACATAAGTGTCTCTATATAGGGAGTCTGCATAGATATATAAAGAAGAGGACTGAAAAAATACCATCAGATGTGACAGTTAAGAAAAAAAAATATTAGTAACTTTGGAGGAATCAGTTTGAGATAGTTCCAAATCTAGATTTCATAGTCCCAAAATATGAGTGAGGAGAGGAAGTGAAAAATTGCAAGTAGGTTTTTTTCCCAAGATACTGACTAAGTAAAAAAAGAGAGAGAGGAGATATAGTACAATAGGATGAAGAAATGGAAGGGCCTAATGAAAAGGTTTTGTCTTGTCATATTTTAGAGATTAATCAATTGGATGGAAAATTAATAGAACCAGGCCATAATACATACCTCTTAGTTAAACACTGTGCATGGATAATGAGCTAGGTACATAATTGAATAAGGGGAAGAAAACAGCTTGAATTGCATTTGGGAAAGTATGCAGAACTTTTGTTCTCAATTTCCCTTTGAAACAAAGCTAATTTTTGTTGCTGTTGTTGTTGTTATGAATAGTCTACCAGTCAAGTTTTATGAGTTTGAGATGTAAAATTAAAGCTCTAGGTTAATCAAAAAGCAATGTAGAGACACTTGGTAAGAGTAAGTAGGCTATAAGGTTTTGACAATGAAAAATTTTACAGGAGAAGTTGCAGAAAAGGAGAAATTCTTGGAGATCTGTCTGAAGAAAACAGGAGGTATATTGGTCACAAAAGGTAATTGGTAAACAAACCTATATATTCCATTGGTATACACACAGTGTCAAGGGTTCTAAAGGGGGGTTCCCAGAACATTGAGTTAACTTCTTGGGTAGAATTTATGCAAGACTACGGAAGAGGAGCCCAGGACAAAAAGATAAGGATGAGTTGCAATCTACTCTGTAGGAAGAATTGCCTACATCAAGGAGATGACAGAATCATTAAGGAAGCATTGTGAGATTCATTACTATTGTATGAACAGTAATATTATTTATTTACAAGACAAGTATGGTGTTCCAATTTCCCAAATTCCAAAAGGTAACACATGGTTTGAAAAAAGATAATATTTTATAATGACATTAAATTACATTTTCTTTTCCTTAAGTTGAGAGTGCCCCAGAAAATCCATTGCATATGGTTGTCATAATTATGGATTATTTTGTGGACTGTCTTGTAAATTTAATACAATGTACAACATTTATTTCTAGTATAATGTAGATAGCCATGGTGGGAGCATAGGCACTGATGATGGTGGCATGATGATGGTTTTCACAGGAAAACAGCATGCCACCATCATCATTGCCTATGCTCCCACCATGACAAACCCTGATGAAATGAAAAAAAAATTTATGAAGACCTAGAGACCCTTGTTGTCAATGTACCAAATGAGGACAAGTTTATAATACTGGGTGACTTCAATGCTAGAGTAGGCTCAGACTACCAGATTTGTCAGGGAGTTTCAGGGAGGAATAGAGTTGGAAATGACAACAGCAATGGTCATTTACTACTGAAGACTTGTGCATTGCATGATTTTCTCATCACCAACACTGTCTTCCATTTACCTAAATGCAATATAACTTCATGGATGTAACCTCACAGCAAACACTGGCAACTAATATATTATGTCATTGTAAGGAGAAGAGACAGACAAGATGTGAGAGTGACAAAGACAATGTGTGCCACAGAGTACTGGACTGGTCATAGACTTATCCTTTCCAAGCTAAACACTCGCATTCATCAAAAACTCGGCCCCCAAGGCAAAATGACTATCAGAAGAATTAATGTCAACAAATTGGTGCTCTTCTCTGAGTGTGAACAGTTGGCTGCATTACTTGGAGGGAAAGTTGAGCCAACATACAGTTTTCAACAGAAGAGCAGAAAAAGAATGGGCAGCTCTTAGAGAATTGGTGTACAGCACTGCATTTGCTCATCTGGGTCAGAACACTCGCAAACATCAAGACTGGTTTGTTGAAAGTGATGAGGAAATTCAGAAGCTGCGAAATGAAAAATGTGAACTCCACAGGATTTACCAGCAGGATAGTTCATTCGCCTCTAAGAAGGCAGCATTTAATTCCCTCAAAAGCAAAGTACAAGCAAAGTTTGGAAAGATGCAGCATTCCTGGCTCAGTAAGAAGGCAGATGAAATTCAGTTTTATGCTGACAGTAACAATCCAAAGGCTTTTATGATTTCCTGAAAGCTATTTATGGAGCAAAAACCTATGGTGCATCACAACTACTCAGTGCTGATGGAGACACATTGATTAGTGATAAGGACATGATCCTAGGCAAATGGGCTGAATACTTCCACAGGATTCTCAACAGACCATCATCAATCAATTCTGAGGTCTTTGATCATTTGCCTCAGGTTGAAGTCAATCCCTCCTTAGGTGAACTCCCAACTGAAGAAGAGATTTTGAGGGCCATTACGCTCCTTTCATGTGGCAAAGCATCTAGTGCTGATTCTATTCCAGCTGAGACCCAGCTGCGACAATCACAGAGGGTTCTGTCTCTTAGTCATGGCTGGCAAAATGCTTGCTAGAGTATTTCTTAATAGGCTGACCCTTAACCTGGAAGATGAATATATACCTAATAGCCAGTGTAGCTTCAGAAAGGGTCAAGAACAGTCAATATGGTGTTTGCTGCCCGACAACTCCAGGAGAAATGCCAGGAACAGAACAGAGATCTGTACACAATGTTTGTCAATCTGACCAAGGCCTTTGACACTGTGAGGCATGAGGGTTTATGGAAAATTATGCCAAAATTTGGTTGCCCAGAGAAGTTCATAAATATTGTATGTCAATTTCATGATAATATGTTTGCCTGGGTACTGGATAAAGATCTCATTCCTTCCCAGTCCCCAATGGAGTGAAAAAGTGCTGTGTTGCTCCCATGCTTTTTAGCATGATTTTTTCAGTCGTGTTGACAAATGTTTTCAATGACAATGAACATGGCATCAAGGCCAACTACTGTACTGATAGTGAGTTCTTCAATTTGAAAAGGTTACAAGCCAAGACCAAAGTGAAGGGAGTGCTGGTGCATGATTTTCTGTTTGCAGATGATTGTGCACTCAATTCATGCTCTGAAGCTGAGATGCAACAAAGTCTGGATCAATTCTCTCATGCCTTTGCTAATATTAGCCCAATAAGCAAAATTGAGACAGCCTAAAGTAAATGTAGGATGTGCAAATTTGGGATATCCATCCCAAATTTTCAAATGGACTATCTGTGCCCAGACTTGTGGTAGAGCAGTTTGAGATCATATTGGTTTGATTAGCCATAGTCAGACACACTGAAATTTCAGTTTGCAATGGTGGTGTCATTTTGGTCCTCTTTGAAGATGAGGGACAACAACCAACCAATCACTGTGTATTATTTCACTTAAATCATTTTTTTTGTGGAAAATACAAATAATTACCTTGCAAAAAACTCTTGTTTGACAAGTTTGCTGGAATGGAAAATTAGAAGTTGTAAATATTGTTTACATCTATTTTAGCAAAACGTACATAGCAAAGGGCTGGAAAAGAATCTCATGGTTATCATTATAGAAAAATGTGGAGACATGAGTTAAATAACAGTATGACCATGCTAACACAGAATTGGTTGGATTATTGAACCTCAGAATTAAACAATGATCACTCCTTGTCCATTTGCAACATGGTCCTTGTGCCTGTCTGTGTATTGTTTAATGATTTTTAATTAATTATTTGGATAAAGATGTAAATAGCATGGTAATACAATTTGCAGGTAAAACAAAGTTAGAAGGGGTTACTAAAAAACTGGTATCAGAATCAGCATCTTGATAGATATAGAAGGCTAGAATGAAGAGATGAATTTCAAAAGGATGAAATTTAGTGGGGAATGTAGTAAAGTCCCACATTTAGGTTAAAAAAACCAATATCAGTAAAAGCTCAAGAGGACTAGTTATTAATTCTTCTGAAAAAATATTTCTCAACATTTAAGTGGACTGAAAGTTCAACATGATTCAAGAATACAACATGGAAGCTAAAATAACTTGTGTGATCTTAAACACTTTAAACAGCCTCATGTGCAGAATTAGAGAAATAATATTTTTGATCATACTTTGCTTTGATCAGATCATACAAGGAAGCTCAGTTATGGATATCATATGTTAAGAAGGATATTAAAAAAAAATCCAGAAAAGATCATGTGCTATGAGTTGGGTCTAATTCATACCAGTCTCTAGTAAGTCAGATATGGGAAAGAATAACTCATATATCATTCAAAAACTAACAAAATGTGGTTCCTTCAGCTCTGTGGAGCAAAGATGGTGGAGTAAGAGCAAGTACTCACCTAAACTCTAAGACATATTCCTTCAGATACTTCTAAAAAAGAATCTGAACAAATTTTAGAGTGGCAGAATATGATAGGAGATAATGTGGCAAATTTCCAACCCAGGACAGCCTGTAATGTCTACAAGAAGGATCTATTTCAAGGGGCTGGAGGACCAAATAGCTTACAGGCTATACCAGTGCTGACCTTGCCATAGCAAAGCCAAACAGAAAACCCTGGGTGGTCTGAAGCAACAGCAGTACTGCAGATTCTCAAACATATCAGTCCAGGACAGGAGTCTGGAAGACCTGAATGCAGAACCCCAGGTAAGAACAACAACTGCTCCTGTGATTATCAGCCCACAGATTAAATGTCTGTAAGTTACCTACATGAATTTCTGGGAGTCAAGAGGGCTGAATGATCATTAATCAGAGTAGGAAAAGAAGAAACTAAGTTATCACTCTTTGTAGATGATATGATGATATACTTAGAGAATCCCAGAGAATCAGGTAAAAAACTACTTGAAATAATAAACAACTTTGATAAAGTTACAGGTTACAAAATAAACTCACATAAATCATATGCATTTCTGTATATAGATAACAAAGTCCAACAGCAAGAGACAAGGAGAGAAATCCCATTTATAGCTAAGTAGACACTATAAAATATCTGGGAGTTTACCTACCAAAACAAACCCAGGGACCATATGAACACAATTAAAAAACACTTTTTGGACAAATGACGTCAGATCTAAGGAAGTAGAAAAACATCAGCTGCTATGTTAGGCCAAGCTAATATAATAAATTGATTTACTTATGCAGCACCATATCAATCAAGCTAACAAAAATTATTTTATACAGCTAGGAAAAATAATATCAAAATTCATCTGGAAGAACAAAAGATCCAGAATATCAAGAGAACTAATGAAAAGAAATGCTAAGGAAGGTGGCCTAGACTTACCACATCTGAATTTGTATTATAAAGCATCAATCATCAAAATCAGTTGGTACTGGATAAGAAACATAGGGGTAGACCAGCAGAACATGTTAGGTACTCAGAATAGAGTAGTCTATGAATATAGCAATCTACTGTTTGATAAACCCAAGGTTCCCATCTTCTGGAATAAGAACTCGTTGTTGGACACAAACTCATGAGAAAGCTGGATAACAGTGTGGTGGAAACTAGGACCAATGCCTGACAAGGGAACACAAGAATGAAGTCCAAATGGATACGTGACATATGTATAAAGACTGAGAGTATAAAAAGATAGTCTAGCAAGGAATAGTGTATTTGTCAAGTTTAGGAAGAATGGAGAAATTTTTGACCAAATAAGAGATACAGAACATTATGAAGTACAAAATAGATAATTTTGATTACATTAAATTGAAAAGCTTTTCCACAAGCAAATCCAATGTAGCCAACGTTAGGAGGGAAGCAGAAAACTGGGAAAGAATATTTTTTATTTTGTTATATATATTTTTTATTTTATTTTTTAAATATAAATTTATTTATTTAACTTTTTACATTCATTTTCACAAGATTTTGGGTTAAAAATTTTCTCCCAATTTGTCCCCTCCCCCACCTGAGTACACTGAGCATTCTAATTTCCCCTATCACCAATCTGCCCTCTCTTCTATCATCCCTCTCTTCTCTTGTCCGCATCTTCTCTTTTGTCCTGTAGGGCTAGATAACTTTCTATTCCCCATTACCTGTATTTCTTATTTCCTAGTAGTAAGAACAATACTCAACAGTTGTTCCTAAAACTTTTGAATTCCAACTTCTCCCCATCCCTCCCTCCCCACCCATTCCCTTTGGGAAGGCAGGCAATTCAATATAGGCCATATCTGTGCAGTTTTGCAAGTGACTTCCATAATA
>CM053769.1:403265181-403284126 GCA_028658325.1 Potorous gilbertii
GAATCATTTGGTCACCAAGAAAATAACCTTCTATGGTCTTATTTTTTTTCCCCTTTTCTGGGCATTTTCCCAGCCAGTTACTCGACTTCTGAGAGTCCTCTTCACACCTGGCCTAGGTCTGCCCAGCTAGTACTTGGGGTCTGAGATTCAAATGCTGCTCCCCAGCCTCAGGGCTTTCAGCAACTGGCCAGGCTGCTATTCAGGGTAAGATTAAATCAGGTTCTCAGGTGGGGGCAGGACCACCTCCCAGGCTCAGTTCCCTCAGGGGGTTTATGCAGAGACCTTCTGTAATGGAGCTGCTGCTGAGTTCCTGCCTGCTCTGGGAGCCTCTGGCTGCCCACTGCCTCTGCCTCTGCCTCTGCTGCTGCCTCCCGAGGGGGCCTGAGTTATTGAGCCACCTCACTTTCCTCTCAGCCTTTCCAGACATCTCTCACTGACCTGTGCGTCTGTGGGTGTAGGGACCTACGTGGCTGCTGGAGATTCTGCCCCTGAAGCCTACTCAGATCTGCTCGCTCCTCTCAGTGCTGCACAGCTAGGGCAGGGGAGGGCTCCACTCCAGTCCAGTGCACGCTGGACCTTTGTGATCAGTTTTTCAGGGCTCTCTGGAATGGAAATCTCCTTTACTGTGTTGCTGTGCAGCTTCCACTGTTCCAGAATTTGTTGGGAGTTCTTTTTAGAGGAAATCCATGGCCTGTAGGTTTCGGAGCTAGCGTATGTGAATCTTTCTACTCCGCCATCTTGGCTCCATCCCCATGGTAAAGAATTTTTGCAACTAATATCTGTGATAAAGGCCTCATTTCTAAATTATAGAGAGAATTGACTCAAATGTACAAGAATAGAAGTCATTCCCCAAATGGGTAAAGGATACGAACAGGGAGTTTGTCGGGGGAAGAAATTAAATATATCTATAGTCATATAAAAAAATGTTCTAAATCACTATTGATTAGAGAGATGCAAATCAAAACAACTCTGAGGATTGTCTAACATGAGAAAACAAGAAGATGATAAATGTTGGAGAAGATGTGGGAGAGTTGGAACACCAATTCATTGTTGGTGGAGCTGTGAGTTGTCCAGCCATTCTGGAGAGAAATTTGGAAATATGCCCAAAGGGCTACAAAAATGTACATAACTTTTAACACAACAATATTGCTTCTAGGAAAGGCAGCTAGGTGGTGCAGTGGATAGAGCACCAGTACAGGAGTCAGGAGGACCTGAGTTGTTCAAATCTCACCTCAGACACTTGATACTCACTACCTGTGTGACCTTGGGCAAGTCACCTAACCTCAGCTGCCTCATCCTGGGTCATTTCTAGTCATCCTGATGAATATTTGGTCACTGGATTCAGATGACTCTGGAGGAGAAGTGAGACTGATGAACTGCACAGCCCTCCCTCACTCAAAACAAAGTGAAGTGCAAGTCATGTCATTATTTTTCTCATGGCATAGTCTTCTTCAGCAATGAAGGAGGAACATATATTGCCTCTAGGACTGTATGCCAAAGAGATAATAAAAATGAGAAAAGGTCCTACATGTACAAAAATATTTATAGCAGCTCTTTTTGTGGTAGCCAAGAATTGGAAATTCAGAAGATGCCCATCAATTAAAGAATGGCTGAACAAGTTGTGGTATATGAATGTAATAGAATACTTTTGTGCTATAAGAAATGGTGAACAGGAAGACTTCAGAGAGGCCTGGAAGGATTTATATGAACTGCTGCTGAGGGAAAGGAGCAGAATCAGGAAAACTTTATACACATCAACAACCACAGTGTGTGAGAAATTTTTCTGGTAGACTTAGCCCTTCACAGAAATTCAAGGACCTAAAAAATTCCCAATGGATTCTTGAGGCAAAATTCCTTCTACATCCAGATAAAGAACTATGAAATTGGATCACAGAATGAAGCAGACCATTTTCTCTTGTGTTGTGTTTGGTTTTGTTTTGTTTTCATGCTTTCTCCCAATCATTTTAATTCTGCTATGAAATATGAATAAGGTGAAAATTTATTTAATAAGAAAGTATGTGTAGAACCTATATAAGATTACATGCTGTCTTGGAGAAGGAGCCGAGAGGGAGGGGGAGAAAATCTAAGACTTATGAAGTGATTGCCGGAAACAAATAAAATAATTAATTTTAAAAATGAGGTTTATTCAGTTATATTAGGGGAAGGGCATTCAACAAGAAGACTCAGCAAGGACTCCACATTAGTTTAAATGAGCATGAGTTTCCTAGTGCTAATCATGCTATTGATCTACTGTCAATAGCTTCAGAGAATAGAGTGGAGCCCTTCATGGGCTTTTGTACTTAGGTGACCAGGAAATCACATAAACAACATGAGGCAATCTCCAGTATGGCCAATCACATCTCAAAAAGAGTTTCAATTTCCATTAAGTAAAAGAAATGGACTCTTTTTTTTGTGATAGTCTTAAGAAAAGCTAGTCCAGTCTATATAACAGAACCCTAGGAAATATTAATCATTTATTAATGCTGCAAGAATGTTTGATGGAATATGCTTCATTGCTTTTGGAGAAAATCCACAATAAATGTGTATCTTGGGGTGCAAGGCAGACATATAAATATTTATTGTTAGTAATTAATTATGAAAATAATTCAAGCAATATAGATTTCCAGGAAGGTTAGTTTCCTTTTTGGTGGTTCCTTTTTTATTGAAAGAATCACAATATATTAATCAAGCATAGGTCAATGAACTCCACAGTAATTTAGAAGACATCATATTTCTCTGTGTGTAGATATTCACAAAATCATGGTGCAACAAAAATAAGTCCAAGAGAAGCAGTAGTGATTTCAGGGTAACAGACAGTTTTCTGTAATAATTTTCTGACTTTACATAAGTCTGCTTATTGGATGCTATCATACTTTAATTTCCCATTGAGTTTTAGGTATTTTAATTGGTGTGTGTGTGTGTGTGTGTGTGTGTGTGTGTGTGCGCAGAATATTTAGAAAGATAACTTAGCTGGACTATGGAGACCAGAAAATGGAATAATATATAGGAGTAGAAAAGTATTTTGAGACCCGATTGTAAAGGACTTTAAATGCTAAATAGATGAGTTTATATTTGATGCTAGAATCAATAAGGAGCTGTTGGGATTTATTTAGTTGCATAGTGATATAGTAAAATTTGCATTTTAAAAGAACACTTTGGTAGCTGTGTGGAAGATATATTAGAATGGGGAGAGATTGGAAGCAGGGAGACCAAATAGTATGACATTTAAGGAATCTCAGTGAGAGAAGATGATGGCCCTAAGGTGATGACCATGGGAGTTTAGAAAAGGAAATGGATTCAGAAGCTATTGTAGAAATAGAACCAAAATCTGGCAATTGCTGAGATATATAGAGTTAGTGAAGGTGAAGAAATGAAGATGACACTAAATTTTCACAAGTTTGAGTGACTGGAGTATGTCAATAAGAAGGAAAGAAATAGGTAAGTTCAGAAGATATCTGAGTTTAGGGGTCTAATGAAGATAACATAAACAGATTTGTGATGCAAATTGTTCACTTGTTCATTTTTGTTCCTTTGGTGTGACTCACTCTTTCTTCGCCCCCTCTTCCCAAAAGGGTTTTGCTTGTTTGTTTTGGTTTTGCAAGAACTCTTAGTCACTGGTCATTGTTTCTGAGAGCAAAATAGGTAAACATAGAAATACCTTTTGAAACCAAAGGTGATCTGACTACTAGGAGATGGATGTGTTGGTTTTGAGGAGGCATTCTTCTAATGGTAATGCTAGGAGAGTGTTACCCTGAGGAGTTTAAACTCTGCAAACCAATTAACAAGTGGGAGATAGCATAGCTTCAGGAGGTAAGGGAATTGGAAAATATTGGGCAAGAATGGGTAAAAATTAATTGTGGTAGTATTGGAGAAAAGATCCATATTTGACTATTTTAGGCAAATGTGATATAATCCATCTTTCTGTCCTCTGATTGCTTAATTTGTACATAATTTAGTGTTATATCATGTCTACTTAGGGAGTTGGGTTCACATTCTAGAGTACGTCAACATAGTTTTTGAGAGTAGCCTAGGAAATTGAGAAGTTAAATAACTCATCAGTGGTGAAAGAGCTACTATGCATCAGAAACCAAAACTTGAACATACTTTCTGACTCCAAAGCTGACTTTCTTTGTATGGTGTAATTTTTACGTTCTAGAAATATAATATTATCACATAATTATTAATCAGTAGACATGTATTTTGGTGGAGCTAAGTTTACAGAAAAGAAGAATAACTCAGCAGACCTCTCTCAACATTTCCCTCCAAATAACTTCAAAATAACATATCAATTCAAAATCTGAAGGGGCAACAAAAGGTCAACAAAATCAACAAAAGGTCATGGAATTCTTCCAACCTAAAACAACTTGAAAGAGAGAACTGTGACACAAGGGTGAAGGCTGACCCAGAAACCATTTGGATGCAGTATCACTGGTATATCCAGAAGACAGTGAAAGAAATAGTAACAATTTTATGAACTTTCAAAGGAGAGATGGTAACCTAATCTGAAAACTGGTCAGAAAGCGATTACAGGGGACTGTGTGCTAGCACTAGATGAAGGACTGGAAGCTGTTTGATGACTCCATTACTCATAATGATACTATCCTTATACATCTAGGTCACACTTCAAAGGTGGAGAGAAGCACTTTTGGTAGGATGGGAGGATTGGTTGGATGAAGGGAGGAGACCTAAGGAACAATATCAATTGCATTTCCAAGAGTTCTAAAGTCTGAAACAGTCCTTAACCTTCATAAGGGACAGAGTTCAACTACAACATAAATGCAAAACCAAAAAAAAAAAAAACCTGGCTAAAAAATTGAGCAAACAGCAACAAAAACAAACAAAAAAAACTTGACCATTAAAAGTTACAATGGTGTCAGGGTATAATATCAAGACACAAACTCAGAAGAAGACAATGAAGATTAAAAAGCTACAAGCAAAACCTCAAAGAAAAAAATGTGAATTGGATCTAAGCCCAACAAAAGTTACTGGAAGATCTAAAAAAATGATTTTCAAAATCAAAAAATAATGGTAAAGAAATAAAGGAAGTAAAGAAATGAGAGAGAAGGAAGAAAATTATGAAAAAAACCTCAACAGCTTGGTCAAAAAAGGTACAAAAATAGTGAAGAAAGCAGTATCTTAAAAAAAGAGAATTAGTCAAATGGAAAAAGAGATATAAAATTCACTAATGAAATTAACTCCTTCCAAAGTAGAATGGAGCAAATGAGAGAGAAGAGGTACAAAATCTCAATGAATAAAATAGTTCCTTAAAAATTAAAATTAGGCGAGTGGAAGCTAATGATTTCATAAAAGTCAAGAAACAATAACCAAAGTCAAAACAATTTTTTTAGATAGGAGAATATTGGAAATATCTCATTAAAAAACAAAAGATTTGGAAAATAGATTGAGTAGAAATAATTTAGGAATTATTGTTTCAGTAAAGAGCCTAGACATTGCATTTCAAGAAATTATTAAGAAAAACTGCCCCAATATCTTAGAACCAGAAGGTGAAATAGAAAGTGAAAGAATTCATGCATCATAACCTGAAAGAGATATCAAAATGAAAGATCCTATTGATATTTTAAACTAATTCCTTAGTGGCAAAGTAAAAAAAAAATATTTCAAGGAACCAGAAAGATGTCATTCAAATATTGTAGAGCCAGTCAAGATTACAGATTTAGTATTACCATGTTAAAGGGGTAGAAGGCTTGGGATATGTTATTTTAGAAGGTAAAAGAGCTAGGATTACAACCAAGAATGAAGGACTGGAAGCTGTTTGATGACTCCATTACTCATAATGATACTATCATGGGTCAAGAATGACCTACCCAGCAAAACTCAGCATAAAGGTGGAAATGGAAATATTATGAAATAGAAGATTTTGAATATTTCTGATGAAAAGATCAGAGCTAAATAAAAAAATTGACTTTCCAATATAAGATTCAAGAGAACCATGAAGAGTTAAACATGAAAGAGAACTCAAAAGAGGCTTAATAGTGTTAATCTCTTCACAGTTCTTTATGGGAAGTTATTACATCTAACTTTTAAGAATTTTATAATTATTAGGGTACTTAGAAGTATTCTATACAGACAGTGGGCATAGGAGTAAGTCTATTATGTTGGGATGATGTAAAAAAAATGAATGAATGAGAAAGAGAGAAACCTTGGGAGGAAGGGAAAGGGAGAGGAAAAAATGGGAATACCTCACATAAAAGGGGAACACAAGAAAGAATTTTAGAGTGGAGAGGGGAAATAGTGGTGATCCGAGAAACACTTAAATCTCACTCTCAGCTAAATTGTTTCAAAGAAGGAAAGACACATACATACATATATATAACCACTTACTTGGTAATAGAAATTTATATTACCCATAAGGGAAAAAGTTGGTTGGTTGTTGTCCTTTATTCTTGAAGAGGACCAAAATGGCATCACCGTGATAAAATGAAGTTTCAGTGGGTACGATTGTGGCTGGTCAGACATTGCAATACAAGCTGGAATGCTCTACAAAAGGTTAGGCACAGATAGTGCCTGTGAATATTTGGGGTGGGTACTCCAAATTTGTGCATCCTACATTTACTTTGTGCTGTCTCAATTCTACTTTGCTTATAGAGAACAACAACTTTTCTAATATAGGTACATCATGCTGAGTGGTTCTGTGCCTGTGTCTCCCATGTCGTACAGTGAAATACGAATTTCTTGAAAAACCTTGAGCGTGTCCTTGCATTGATTTTTCTGACTACCATGTGATCACCTGCCCCATCTGAGTTCTCCATAAAAATAGTCTTTTTGGCAAGCATACATTTCACATTCAAACAATGTGGCCAGCCCATCTGAGTTGTGCACTCTGAAGCATAGTTTGAATGCTTGGCAGTACAGATCCCGCAAGGACTTCAATGTCTGGTACCTTATCCTGCCAGGTGATCCTCAGAATCTTCCTAAGACAGTTCAGATGGAAGCAATTCAGTTTCCTGTCAGGGCACTGGTAGACTGTTCATGTTTCATAGACATACAACAATGAAGTCAGCACAACAACTCTGTAGACCTTCAGTGTGGTAGTCAGTCTGATACCTCTTCTCTCCCCAAAATTCTTTGGAGCCTCCCAAACACTGAGCTAGCTCTGGCAATGGGTGCATCAATCCCATTGTCAATGTGTAGATTTCTGGAAAGTACGTTGCCAAGGTAAAGGAACTTATCCACAGCATTGAAAACTTCTCCATTTGTCGTAACCAAAAGGTCCATGTATGATAATGTGGTGGTGACTGATGGAGCACCTGTATTTTCTTGGTGTTAATTGTTAGGCCAAAATTAGCAGAGGCAACAGAGAATTGATCCATACTTTGTTGCATCTCAGTTTTAGAGTCTTCATTGAGTGCACAATCATCCACAAACAGAAAATCATGCACCAACACTCACTCCACTTTGTAGTCTTTGCTTACCATCAGTATGGTAGCTGACCTTGATGCTGTGTTCATCCTCATTGAAGCATTTGACAACATAGCTGGAAATATCATGCTAAAAAGCATGGGAGCAAACACATAGCCCTCTTTCACTCCATGAGTGACTGGGAAGGAATGAGAGCATTGTCCATTATCCAGAACCTGGAGAAACATGCCATCATGACATTGCTGTACAACACTGATGAACTCAAGACAACCAAGTTTTGACATAATTTTCTATAAGCCCTCAAGAATAACAGTGTCAAAAGCTTTAGTCATATCTACAAACGTTATCTACAGACATCTGTTCTGCCCCTGGAATTTCTCCTGGAGTTGTCATGCAGCTAAAACCATATCAACTGCTCCTCAGCCCTTTCTGAAGCCACACCAGCTCTCAGTTATATGACCATCTTCTAGGGGAAGCATAAGAAAAATTAGGGATATTTAAAGAAAGGACAGATAAGAAGTAGAAGCAAAATAGACTTCAAATGAGGAGTGGGATAAAAAGAGAAAAAGAAAGATAAATAGAAGAAAATAGGAGAGAGGGAAGTACACAGTTTGCTAACCATAAATATGAATGGGATGAAATTACGCATAAAACAGATGCAATTATGAAAATGGATTAAAAACCAGAATCCATCAATATGTAGTTTATAAGAAACTCACTTGAAAAGCACACATACACACAAACACACATGCACATGGTTATAATAAAGGACTGGAGCAGAATCTATTATGCTTCAACTGAAGTAAAAAAAAATATTAAGGGTAGCCATTATGATCTTAGACAAAGCAAAAGCAAAAAACAGATCTAACTAAAAGAGAAGGCAGCATTGACAATGAAGCGATATCAATACTAAATACATATAAACCAATTAGTACATCATCCAAATTCTTAATAGAAAAGTTAAATGAATTATGGTAAGGAATAGGAAATAAAACTCTGCTAGTGGAGAACTTCAACTGTTCTTTTTCAGTGCCAGATAAATCTAACCACACAATAAATAACAATGAAGTTAAGATGAATAGAATCTTAGAAAAATTATGTATATTAGATCTCTAGAGAATGGTTATAGAAAGGAATATACCTTTTTCTTTTAGGAGTACATGGCACCTTCACAAAAACTGACCATGTTTTAGGGCATAAGAAACTTACAACTAAATGCAAAAGCAGAAATATTAAATGTACCCTTTTCAGACAATAATGAAATAAAAAGGACATTTAACAAAAAACTAAAAGCAAAAGTTAAATATTAATTAGTAACTAAGCAATCTAATTCTAAAGTATGAATAGGTTAAAAAATGAATCACAGACAATCAATAATTTCATTAAAGAGAATCATAGCAATTAGATAACATTCTAAAATTTGTGGGATGCAGCCAAAATAGTAATAAGGGGGAAAATTGTATCTTTAAAATGAACACATCAATAAAAGAGAGAAAGAGCAGATTAATGAATTGGGCATGCAATTTAAAAAAAACTGGAAAAAAGAACAAATTAAAAATCTCCAAATCAATCTCAAAACGGAAATTCAGAAAATAGAGGGAGAAATGATTGAAACTGAAGTTAAAAAAGTAAAAAAAAATATAACACTATTGAACTAATAAGGAAAACTAGGAACTGGCTGGATGAAAATACCAGTAAAATCTATAATCCATTGACTAATTTGATTTAAAAAAGAAGAAAACTGCCTTCATGTGTCTGAGTGCAGGCAACAGGGCCTCCCCACTGAGTACTGATTCTATTTCCAGTTGGAGAGGATTGAGTGGCCCATGCTCCACCTCTGCTTTTGGGCTGACAGGGCCTGGGTTCTCACCAAATGCTGGCAGCCAGGCTTGCTTCTGGCATGGGGATGCCCAAGAAAGGAAAAGGCCAAAATAAGGATCCAATGAAACCACTTCTTGCCACTGTACCTGTAGCAGTTGATCAGAGTGGCTTCATCACAAGAACCATTGTGATGTCAATTACTATGACAAAACTAGCTCCAAACAAAATATCACCACAGAAGTGACAACTGAGAATGTAAGTGTAGCTATTGCTGCAACCTCCATCAGAAAGGGAGGCTAATTCAGAAGTATGTTTGTATCTTTCCAAGTCCTAGAACTTAGGAAGAACAATGTTTTCTTAGATAAGGGTGGTAAAACTCATCAAAAAGTGGTAAAGATTTTGGCATTCATAACTCCAGAAGAGATTTTGGAGAAATTGAAAAGGCAAGCTCCCTAAACCAACTCCCCCCCCAGCCTCAAAAAAAATCAGAAATGAAAATTATCTTTGTGGAACTTTTAAAAAAATACTAAAGAAGCAAATTCATGAGAAGAACCTTGACAATACTTGGAAGATACTGCTTTGAAAATATTCTCCATGTAACATTGGAAATGTCAGAATATCTTATAATTAATAAGGCAAAGTACATTGCAGCCAAACTCCAGTTGCAACTGGAAATACTCAAACCAAATCATTGTGGTTAAATTTTTAAAATATGTAACTGGTTCATTAATTCTACATACTTACCTTACAGTTTATTTTGTGGACTATGACTTAAATTTTATGAAACCATACGCTTAAGCAAGTTGAAAGAGAACTTAGACATTACCTACTTCACTCTTACCATTTTTACAGATGATCAAACAATGTCAGGTCAAAAGGCTTGTCCAAGGTCACGCTAGTAACGAGCACCACTGAGACTAGTGGCAGTATCCTATATATACCACACTATTGTCTTGACTATTATTTACAAGTATTAAGAGATATAAATGTATAGAAGCAGCTTGGTAGTGAGTAGAGCTCTAGATGTGAACTTCAGGAAAGTCTTTAAGCCTCTAGCTTTGAGATGAGTTGAATTGTGGGCTAGTGAACAAAATCATATGCCCTCGACTTATTTCTGTAAAAACTACCAAGCTGCAAGATACTCAATAAACCCATATAGTTCATCAACATTCCTATATATGGTAATGAATGCTACCAAAATTTAAGAACAATTAGTCTCAATACTATATAAACTTTTTGATCTGGACCTAATCTCCTCCATTCTGTTTTCCAGTTTTGCCATCAGTTTTTGTCAAATGGTGAATTTTTATTCTAGAAGCTAAAGTCTTTGGGTTTCTCAAACACTAGATTACTGTGGTCATTTACTGCTGTGTCTTATACACCTCATCTATTCCATTGTTCCACCAATCTATTTCTCAGTCAATACCAGATCTTTGTGATTATTACCACTTTATGAGATAGTTTATATCTGGTATTGCTAGGTCATCTGCTATTTCATTTTTTCCCACGAATTTCTTGATATTCTTTGAACTTTGATTGTTTCATATTAATTTTGTTTTATTTTTTTTCTTAAATGGTTGGTAGCATTCATTTTTTTGTTTAGTTTTTATTTATTTATTTAAGTGTTTGATCTTTCCCAATACATGTCAATAATTTGTAGCATTCATTTTTACAAGATTATAAGTTCCAAATCTTTCTTCCTCCTTCCCTGCCCTGTTAATGTTAGTAAATTTGATACAGATCATGGATGTGCTATTATGTTTACATTAGGTATCTTGCAACTTTACTAAAGTTGTTAATTATTTCAATTAACGTTTTAGTTGATTCTCTAAGTATGCCATCATATCATCTGCAAAAAGTAATACTTTTGTTTCCTTATTGTCACTTGTAATTCTTTCAATTTCTTCTCTTATTCCTAAGATTTCTTGTACAATATTGAATAACAGTGGAGATAAAGGGTATCCTTGCTCTTCCTTTGATGTTATTGGAATGATTTCTAGCTTATCAACATTTCTCAACAATCCTTAGTGATCATTTGAAGTACATACTATTTATCATTTTAAAGAATGATCTGTATATTCCTATGTCACATATATTTTTTAAAATAGGAATGAGTGCTATATTTTGCCAAAAGCTTCTTCTGCTTCTATTGAGATAATTATGTGATTACTCTTGGTTTTGTTACTGATGTGGCCAATTATACTGATAGCTTCCCTAATATTGAACCAACCTTGCATTCCCAATACAAATACCACTTGGTCACAGAATGTGATACTTGTACTATATACTATAATCTCCTTACTAGTATTTTATTTAATTTCTTTTTTGCATTGATACTCATTAGAGAAATTGGTGTAGTTTTCTTTCTCTGTTTTGGTTCTATATAGGAATCAGCATGACTTTTGTGCTATAAAAGGAATTTTGCAGAAGTCCTTCTTTGTCTGTTTTCCAAATTATTCATATAGTACTGGATTTAATTGTTCTTTAAATGTTTCATACATATGGGATTTTGTCTGATCCTGGGGATTTTTTCCTAGTGAGTGTACTGATGGCTTGTAAATTTTCTTTTTCTAAAAAGTTATTTATTTTTTATTAATTTATTTGTTTTCAATTTTCAACAATCAATTCCATTTATCTTAGATTTTCCCCCCCTTTCCCTCTCTTAGATGGAATGCAGTCTTATATAGGTTCTACACATACATTCTTATTGAGTACATTTTCACCTTAGTCATATTGCACAGAAGAATTAAAATGAATGGGAGAAACCATGAAAACAAAACAAAACATAACATAAGAGAAAATGGTCTGCTTCATTCTGTGATCCAATTATTTAGTTGTTTCTCTGAATGTAGAAGGCGTTTTCCTTTAAGAGTTCATTTTTTAGGTCCTGGCAGTTCTATGATCTAGTCTACCAAAAAAATTCCTCTCACACTGTGGTTGTTGCTGTGTACAAAATTCTCCTGGTTCTTCTCCTTTCACTCAGCATCAGTTCATATAAGTCATTCTAGACCTCTCTAAAGTCTTTTTGTTCATCATTTCTTTTATTCATATAGCACAATTATATTCTGTTACATTCATATACCACAACTTGTTCTGTCATTCCCAATTGATGGGCATCCCCTCAATTTCCAATTCTTGGCCACCACAAAGAGAGCTGCTATAAACATTTTTGAACATGTAGGACTGTTTTCCATTTTTATGATCTCTTTGGGATGCAGTCCTAGAAGCAATATTGCTCTGTTAAAGGATATGCACATTTTTTAGCCCTTTGGGCTTAGTTCCAAATTGCTCTCCAGAAAGGTTGGATAGCTCACAGCTCCACCAACAATGAATTAGTGTTCCAACTCTCCCACATCTTCTCCAACATTTATCATCTTCCTGTTTTGTCATGTTAGACAATCTGATAGGTGTGATGTGGTACCTCGGAGTTGTTTTGATTTGTATCTCTCTAATCAATAGTGATTTAGAGCATTTTTTCATGAAACTATAGACAACTTTAATTTCTTCCTCTGAAAACTGTCTGTTCATATCCTTTGACCATTTATCAATTGGGGAAATGACTTGTATTCTTATATATTTGACACAATTCTCTATAGATTTTAGAAATGAAGCCTTTAACACAGACACTAGTTGTAAAAATTCTTTCCTACTCTTCTACTTCCCTCCTATTTCTTGGCTGCATTGCATTTGTGCAAAAACTTTTCATTTTAATGTAATCAAATTTATCAATTTTGTACTTCACAATGTTCTCTATCTCTTGTTTGGTCAAAAAAATATCCAAACAATGAAGTTATTTGAGTAGTCTATTTCCTCTTCTATTAACATGGACAATTTATATTTTTGTAAATACACATCCACTTCATTTATATTGTCAGATTTATTGTCATTCAATTAGTCAGAATAACTCCTAATTATTGCTTTAATCTCCTCTTCATTGGTGATGAATTAACCCTTTTATTTTTTGACACTTGTAATTTTGTTTTCTTTTTTCTAAATCTAATTAACTAACAGTTTGTGTTTTTATCTATAAAATCATTTTTTAGTTTTATTTATTATTCCAATGGTTTTCTTACTTTCTTTTTATTGACTTATTTATTTTTAGTTTTCAAAATTCATTTCCACCAGATTTTGAGTTTCAAATTTTCTCACCACATCTCTCCCCTCCCCCACTCCAAAACACTATGCATTCTGATTACCCCTTCCCCTAATCTACTCTCCCTTTTATCATACCTCTCCCTTCCCTTATCCCTGTGTTCTCTCTTTTCTTGTAGGACAAGATAGATTTCTGTACCCCATTTCCTGTATTTTCCAGTTACACGCAAAAACAATACTCAACATTTGTTCCTAAAACTTTGAGTTGTAATTTCTCTCCCTTCCTCCCTCCCAACCCATCCCAACTAAGAAAGGTAATAATTCAATATAGTCTATATATGTGTAATTTTGCTGAAGACATACATAATAGTCATGTTGTGTAAGAGTAACGATGTTTCCCTCCATCCTATCTTGCCCCCCCATTTATTCTATTGTACCTTTTGACCTTATCTCTCCAAAAAAATGTTTATTTTAATTACCCCCTCTCATTTTCCCTCCCTTTTATCATCCCTCACCACCACATATATCCTTTTCTCCCCTACTTTCCTGTAGTGTAAGACAGATTTTCACTCCAAATTGAGTGTGCATGTTATTCCCTCCTTAAACCAAATGTGATGACAGTAAGCTGCACTTTTCACCTCTCATGTCCCTCTTTTCCCGTCCATTGAAATAGCTTTTCCTTGCCTTTTTTATGAGATAATTTGCCCCATTTCATTTCTCTCTTTCACTTCCCAATATATTCCTCTCTCATTCCTTAATTTTATTTTTTACATATCATTCCTTCCTATTCAACTCACCTTGTGCCCTCCATCCATGTGTATATGTGTGTGTGTGGGGGGGGGTGTGTATTATTCCTCCAACAACCCACATACTGAGAAAAGTTTCAAGAATTAAAAATATTATCTTTCAACGTAGAAATGTAAAAAGTTCAACTTTAGTAAGCCCCCCATGATTTCTCTTTCCTATTTACCTTTTCATGTTTCTCTTGATTCTTGTATTTTAAAGTCAAATTTTCTATTAAGCTCTGGTCTTTTCATCAAGAATGCTTAAAAGTCCTCTACTTTACTGAATGAAAATTTTTCCCCCTGAAGTACTATATTTATTTTTGTTGGGTTGGTGATTCTTGGTTTTAATCCTAGTTCTTTTGATTTCTGAAATATCATATTCCAAGCTCTTCAATCCTTTAAGGTAGAAGTTGCTACATCTTGCGTTATCTTGATTGTATTTCCATCATACTTGAATTGTTTCTTTCTGGTTGCTTGCAATATTTTCACTGTGACCTGGAAAATCTGGAATTTGGCTACAATATTCCTAGTTTTTCTTTTCTGGTCTCTTTCAGAAGGTGATCAGTGGATTCTTGCAATATTTATTTTACACTGTGGTTCCAGAATATCAGGGTAGTCTTCCTTGACAATTTCATGAAATATGATGTCTAGACTCTTTTCTTGAACATGGCTTTCAAGTAGTCCCACAATTTTTAAATTATCTCTCCTGGATCTCTTTTCTAGGTCATTTGTTTTGTCAATGAGGTATTTCACATTGTCTTGTAAATTTTCATTCTTTTAGTTTTGTTTTGAAATTTCTTGGTTTCTTCTAAAGTCATTAACTTCCATCTGCTCCATCCTGATTTTTTTTTAGTTAAACTTATTTATTTAACTTTTCACATTCATTTTCAAAAGATTTTGGGTTCCAACATTTTCTCCCCATTTGTCCCCTCCTCCACCCCAATAAACCGAGCATTCTAATTTCCCCTATTACCAATCTGCCCTCTCTTCTATCATCCCTCTCTTCTCTTGTCCCCATCTTCTCTTATTCCTGTAGGGTCAGATAACTTTCTATTCCCCATTACCTGTATTTCTTATTTCCTAGTAGCAAGAACAATACTCAACAGTTGTTCCTAAAACTTTGAGTTCCAACTTCTCCCCATCTCTCCCACCCCACCCATTCCCTTTGGGAAGGCAGGCAATTCAATATAGGCCATATCTGTATGGTTTTGCAAATGACTTCCATAATAGTCGTGTTGTGTAAGACTAACTACATTTCCCTCCATTCTGTCCTGCCCCTTATTGCTTCTATTCTCTCTTTTGATCCTGTTCCTCCCTAAGAATATTCATTTCAAATTGCTCCCTCCTTCCATTGCCCTCCCTTCCATCATCCATCCTACCCTGCTTATCCCCTTTTCCCCCACTTTTCTGCATTGTAAGATAGGTTTTCATACGAAAATGAGTGTGCATTTTATTCCTTCCTTTAGTCCAATGTGATGAGAGTAAACTTCATGTTTTTCTTTCAGCTCCCTTCCTTTTCCCTCCACTAAAAAGTCTCCTACCTGACTCTTCTGAGAGGTAATTTGTCCCATTCCATTTCTACCTCTCTCCTCCCAATACATCTCTCTCACCACTTAACTTCATTTTTTTAAAGATAAGATTCCATCGTATCAATTTACTCTGTGTTCTCTGTCTCTGTGTGTGCATGCATGTGTGTATGTGTGTGTGTGTGTGTGTGTGTGTGTGTGTGTGTAATCCCGCCGAGTACCCAGATACTGAAAAGTTTCAAGAATTACAAATATTGTCTTTCCATGTAGGAATGTAAACAGTTCAACTTTGGTAAGTCCCTTATGACTTCTCTTTGCTGTTTACCTTTCCATGCTTCTTTTCCGTCTTGTGTTTCAAAGTCAAAATTTATTTTCAGCTCTGGTCTTTTCATCAAGAATGCTTTAAAGTCCTCTATTTCATTGATAGACCACTTTTTCCCCTGAAATATTATACTCAGTTTTGCTGGGTAGGTGATTCTTGGTTTTAGCCTTAGTTCCTTTGACTTCTGGAATATCGTATTCCACTCCCTTTAATCTCTTAATGTAGAAGCTGCTAGATCTTGTGTTATCCTGATTGTATTTCCACAATACTTGAATTGTTTCTATCTAGCTGCTTGCAATATTTTCTCATTGACATGGGAACTATGGAATTTGGCCACAATAATCCTAGGAGTTTCTCTTTTGGATCTCTTTCAGGAGGTGATTGGTGGATTCCTTCAATATTTATTTTGACCCCTAGTTCTAGAATATCAGGGCAGTTTTCCTTGATGATTTCAAGAAAGATGATGCTAAACTCTTTTTTTGATCATGGCTTTCAAGTAGTCCCATAAATTTAAGTTGTCTCTCCTAGATCTATTTTCCATGTCAGTTGTTTTAGCAATGAGATATTTCACATGATCTTGCATTTTTTCATTGTTTTGGTTTTGTTTTGTGATTTTTTGGTTTATCCTAAAGTCATTAGCCTCCATCTGTTCCATTTTAATTTTGGAAGAATTATTTTCTTCAGTGAGCTTTTGAACCTCCTTTTCCATTTGGCTAATTCTGCTTTTTAAAGCATTCTTCTCCACATTGGCTTTTTGATCCTCTTTTGCCGATTCAGTTAGCCTATTTTTCAAGGTGTTATTTCTTCAGCATTTTTTGGGTTCTCCTTTAGCAAGGTGTTGACCTGCTTTTCATGCTTTTCTTGCATCTCTCTCATTTCTCTTCCCATTTTTTCCTCCACCTCTCTCACTTGATTTTCAAAATCCTTTTTGAGTTCTTCCATGGCCTGAGCTCATTGAAAATTTACTTTGGATTTTTGGATACAGAGGCCTTGACTTCTATGTCTTTCCCTGATGGTAAGCATTGTTCTTCCTCATCACAAAGAATGGGAGGAGATTTCTGTTCACCAATAAAGCAACCTTATATGGTCTTATGTTTTTCCCCTTTTCTGGGATTTTCCCAGCCAGTTTCTTGAGTTCTGAGATTCCTCTCCACCCCATCTTGACTCGAGATCCACCCAGCTAGTGCTTGGGGTCTGAGATTCAAATGCTGCTCCCCAGTCTCTGGACTTCCGACAGGGCTGCTATTCAGTGTGAGATCAAATTCAGATGCTCAGGTGGGGGCAGGGCTGCTATTCACTATGAGATTAAGTTCAGCTGCTCCCATGGGGTCAGGGCCACCACAGAGGTCTCAGTTCCCTCAGGGGCTTTCAAGGAGACTTTTAATAATGGATCCAAGCTCTTGCCTGCTTCGGGAGCCCTTGTCTGCTGCTGCCTCTGCTGCTGCCTCCCGAGGTTGCCTGAGTTATGGAGATACCCCACTTCCCTCTCAGCCATCCAAACAGGCTCTTTCACTGAGTGTTGGCATCTGTGGGCAGAGGGATTTGTGCAGCCTCTGGAGATTCTATCCCTGAAGCCTGCTGGGATCTGTTCCTCTTGCTGCTATGTGGCCTAGGCAGGACTGAGTTCTGCTCTGGGTCCTGCGCATGATGGACATTTGGTGTCCATTTTTCAGGGCTCTCTGGAACAGAAATCTCCTCTACTCCATTGCTGTGTGGCTTCCTCTGCTCCAGAATTTGTTGGTAGCTCTTCCTTTTTTTTTTAAATAAATTTATTTATTTAAGATTTTACATTCATTTTCACAAGATTTGGGGTTTCAAAATTTTCTCTCAATTTGTCCCCTCCCCCCTCCCCAATACTCTGAGCATTCTAATAATCCCTATCACCAATCTGCCCTCTCTTCTTTCATCCCTCCCTTCCATTACCCCATCTTCTCTTTTGTCATGTAGTGCCAGATAACTTTCTATTCCCCATTACCTGTATTTCTTATTTCCTAGTAGCAAGAACAATACTCAAGAGTTGTTCCTAAACCTTTGAATTCCAACTTCTCCCCATCTCTCGGTCCCCACCCATTCCCTTTGGGAAGGCAGGCAATTCAATATAGGCCACATCTGTGTAGTTTTGCAAGTGACTTCCATAATAGTTGTCTTGTGTAAGACTAACGGTATTTCCCTCCATCCTATCCTGCCCCACATTGTTGCTATTCTCTCTTTTGATCCTGTCCCTCCCCAAGAGTGTTGACTTCAAACTGCTCCCTCCTCCCATTGCTCTCCCTTCCATCATCCACCCCCACCCTGCTTATCTCCTTCTCCCCTACTTTCCTGTATTGTAAGATAGGTTTTCATACTAAAATGAGTGTGTTTTATGCCTTCTTTCAGTCGAATGTGATGAGAGTAAGCTTCATGTTTTTTTTTCTCAGCTCTCCTTTTTTACCCTCCACTGAGAAGTCTCCTGCTTGCCTCTTCTATGAGAGATAATTTACCCAATTCCATTACACCCTCTCTCCTTCCACTACATTTCTCTCTTACGATTTACCTTGATTTCTTTTCAGATATGATCCCATCCTATTCAATTCACTCTGTGCTCTCTGTCTCCATGTGTGCGTGCATGTGTGTATGTGTGTGCATGCACACGTGCACAGGTGTGTGCATGCATGTGTGTGTATGTGTGTGTGTAATCTCGCCAACTACCCTGATACTGAAAAATTTCAAGAGTTACAAATATTATCTTTCCATATAGGCATGTAAACAGTTCAAATTTGGAAGGCCATTGTGACTTCTCCTTGCTGTTTACCTTTCCATGCTTCTTCTCATTCTTGTGTTTGAAAGTCAGATTTTCTTTTCAGCTCTGGTCTTTTCATCAAGAGTGCTTGAAAGTCCTGAATTTCATTGAAAGACCATATTTTCCCCTGAAGTATTATATTCAGTTTTGCTGGGTAGGTGATTCTTGGTTTTAGACCTAGTTCCTTTGACTTCTGGAATATCCTATTCCACGCCCTTCGATCCCTTAATGTAGAAGCTG
>CM053769.1:403284626-403331877 GCA_028658325.1 Potorous gilbertii
TAGGATGGAGGGAAATATAGTTAGTCTTACACAACACGACTATTATGGAAGTTACTTGCAAAACTACACAGATATGGCCTATATTGAATTGCCTGCCTTCCCAAAGGGAACGGGTGGGGAGGGAGGGATGGGGAGGAGTTGGAACTGAAAGTTTTAAGAACAACTTTTGAGTATTTTTCTTGCTACTAGGCAATAAGCAATACAGGTAATGGGGAAGAGAAAGTTATCTGGCCCTACAGGACAAAAGAGAAGATGGGGACAAGAGAAGGGAGGGATGATAGAAGAGAGGACAGATTGCTGATAGGGGAAATTAGAATGCTCAGTGTACTGGGGTGGGGGAGGGGACAAATGGGGAGAATATTTTGGAACCCAATATCTTGTGATAATGAATGTGAAAAGTTAAATAAATAAATTTATATTAAAAAAATAAATAAATAAATAGATATGGGTGTTTTGTGTTTTGACAAAAGTTTTTTCCACGTGTATTAATATAGTCATATGCTTTCTAAAAAAAATTCCAATATGGTTAAACATGATTACGTTTTACCTAATAGTCAACCAGTCCTACATTTTTATTATAATCCTTGTTGTTTATTTCATGTGAGTTTTGTAATATAGTCCTATTATCAACCTGCTAGTATTTTATTTGAATTTTCGTCATTCATATTCATTAAGGAAATTGGTCATGGTTTTTTTTTCTCTCTTTTTGCTTTCCCTAGTTGAGGTACCAATGCCATAAAAGAAATTTGACAGAACTTATTCTTTACAACTCCTTTTTTTTTTTTTTACTGATAATGACTTTCAAGTAATCTGATAATTCTTAAGATATGTCTCCTTGATCTCTTTTAGGTCAGTATTTTTTATTTGACTTCTATTTTCAACTTTATTTTATTGTTTCTTGATGTCTCATGTAGTAATTAGCTTCCATTTGCTCAGTTCTAATTTTCAAGGAATCATTTTTTCATTGAGCTTTTGTAACACATTTTCCATTTAGTCTGTTCTACTTTTTATGAAAATCTTTTTTTTAGTTAATTTTCTTCCTCTTTTATCATTAGTTCAATTCTTTTGTTTAAGGGTGTTGTTTTGTGCCTGTTTTATCAAGCTATTAATTTTCTTTTCATAATTTTCTTGCATCACATTTCTTTTCTCAGTTTTTCCTCCACCACTCAGCTCTTTTAAAAATTTTTCTAGGAATGCTTGTTGGACTTGGATCCAATTAACTTTTTCTGAAGCTTTGGTTACAGCTGTTTTCATACTGTTTTTTTTCTTCTGAATATGTGCCTTGGTCTTCTGTGCTACCATAGTAGATTTTATGGTCAAGTTCTTTTGTTGTTGTTTGCTCATTTTTCCAGACTATTTCTTACTTTAAAGTTTATGTTTAACTTAGACCCTGTTTACCTGAAGGTGGGAAGGCACTGTTCCAAACTAGAAGCTTGTTTTGTGATGCTGTTTTCAGAGAAGTTCTGGGGGTTTGCAAGTTTTTTATTCTTCCAAGGTATTGTGATCCAGGGAGAGGAGTGGTCCTTACTCATATGGGCTTTGCTTTGGTCTTTCCCAGGAAGGGTTCCTGCTCCCCTCCACCTGTAAGTGCTATTGCTCTTCTTTTCCTTGGAACTGTGTCCAGGGGCCCACCTCCCCTCTATAGGTGCTCCTTTCTGCCCTGAACCCATGACACAAAAGTTGTAAGAACAATAGAGTTGCTAATAAATGCTACTTTTACCCAGTATCCACAAAAAACGTCCCCTTTAATCTCTTTCTGACTTTCTCTGATCTCCATGCTGTCTTTGGACTGAGAGTTTGTTGTTGTTGCTGTGGCTGTTACAGCTGCCTCCAGAGATGATACTGCCATCGCATGCTTGCTCCTGACTGACCCCATCCATATATCAGAGATCTTTCTTACTGACCTCCTAAATTTTCTTAAACTTGAGAAAACATCTCATCTTGACCTTTTATTGATTCTGCCACTCCAGAATTTGATTTGGAGTGTTATTTTAAACTTGTTTGGAGGGGCTTGTTGAGCTTGTGCCTATGCCATGCCATCTTGGCTCCAACTTTCTGCCTCAATTTTTATATGGAAATGTTTTGTCAAATGAGATATTGATATCATTTTGTTCATTTCTAACTTCCCACGTACAAATTGCCCTCCTGACAGCAGTCATGTCAGGTAGATGGTGTAAATATTTTAAATTGTGGGCCTGAGGAATGAGGTGGTTTAGTGATTTGCCCAGAATAATACAGATGGTAAAGTATCAGAACTTAGATTCCAATTCAGGTCTTCATATTTCAATTCCAGTTGCATTTTTATTCTATAAGGCTTCCCTAGTCAGAGATTACCTTCAACCTTCAATTCAGAGTATGGAGGTGGGTGGTGTGGGCAACTGAGAATCTCAATCCAATCCTTCTAGTCACCTAAAGTAAGTGATCAAAGGTTATGCTTTGACATGTATTAGGTGAGAATAGATCTCAATTGTTCCTTAGCTGTGAGTTATTCTTATACAACTTCCTATATACAATTAAAAGTCTGCTCAGATTGGTTAAGACACTTGGCCACACACTCTGAAACTCTTATAAATCCTATAATGCCTTGTAATTAAACATTGCAACATCCGGTAGTAGAAAGTAAAACATATTTCAGCTAAGTTCCTTGAAACCAAATTGCTTGGTGAGGAGACCTCTTTTATCTTCTCTCAACAATTGATATTAGAAGCACCTTTGACATTTTAAAGTCTTTTGGAACTCAAGGCTTTTGGAATCTCTGTCTCCCCATTGGAATTCAAGCAGAGTTCTTAGGACAAATGATAGCAACATCTTAATGGGAAGCCAAAGGTAGATTCAAGGTTCCACAATGAGGAAAGAAAAGTAAGGCTACACTATACCTAAGGGTAACATCTTGAGGATTCTAGCAATAGACTCCTTGGACATATGAGCTACTCTTATGCCACATATGCTTTCTAATATGCATACTCTCTTTTTTCCTGGATTTAATTGGAAAACTTTCTCCTTCCCCTGGCTATGTGTTCTTTTATTACAATTGACTTAATAGTTTTATATAGTTCTAAGAGAACATGACCATATCCTTCAACCAATCAGAACAAATTTCTACTCACGTCTATTCAAGATTCTAGACCTGGTTCATATGCAGTGAGTAATGGAGTTATGTCTTTATCTTATAAAATATATCAGTGTATAGTATCTTATCACTTAGGTGAGGTCAAATGATTTGATTGATTTACTCAATGGATCCCCAACCTTACAAGAGAATGAAGCAAGTAATGGAGAAAGAAGAACTTTTACAATCCTTATTTCTGAAACATCAGTGAACTATATCATTGAAAGCATTGGCAGTTTAATTAAGAATTTTAATGATGATAATAGAGCTGGCACATTATAAATTCAGATTGACACTTAAGATGGAGGCATAAATCATGTTGGTTCAGTAATGCAAAGATAGGTCAGTCTATGAGAGACCAATATTTCCAGAAAATTCAAAGATAACATGGCCACTTGGAAGGAACATGGGGCAGGGATTCAGGGGAGATTGATGGAGCAATGAGAGAAATACCACGTCCTATTACAAGTGGAGCCTATCCAGGGAGACTTGGGTCAGTTCATTTTCTTTAACCATTTTCAAGACCCAGCGATGTCAGAATTTTGCCAGAAATCTTTTAAAGCAAAGAGAACATAGTACTTTCTCCCATTAAGCTTTTCTCGACTACTTCAGTCCCCAGTGAATTCCCTCTGCTTTGGCACTTTAAAGCATGTCAAATCTGTAATTCATAACTTAATACCTAATTATTTTCTCCTGTGCATATGGTAAGACTGTATAAGATTCCTGGGTACATTCAATGACCAAGGTGATTTTATTCAACAATCCTTAGCTTACCAATAGCAAGGGAGACATAAAACAGGAAGATGTATTTGAGTCTAAACACAAAATTTTCACCACATAGTATATTTCAGATATGGTTTGCAGATTCACCAAGTTAAAAATAAGATTTCCTTACAGAATTCCATCTTCATTCAAAAGATATCATTTAAGCAAACCACAAAGGAAAATAAAACAAAGCAAAATGGAAATGGATGAAGGGTGTACTTCCCAATAGGGTAATATGCAGTTGAATGTGCTGCCCTCTGAGTTAATCCCTCAGCACACAAGTATTGAGATTCTGCAGATGGGAAATGAATTGGGACCATAATTGAAGAGGAGGACAATAACTTGCTTTATGACCTTTGGAGAAACTGCTGCAACCTCTTCCCTTCCCAACAACCTTTTCAAAATCAATAGTATCCTAGTCATTATGAGAGAAAAAGTCAATAATTTAATACCATAATTGTAGAAGAATCAAGATCACAGGTTATTTGAAGAGTATTTGAAAGATACAGGATAAGTATAAATAGATAATTACCACTAATTCAAGAAACATGAAAGAAGTTATATCAAAAATATAAATAAAGATGTATCAGATAAGAAGCAACAGTTAGACACATCTTCAGGGCAAAATCCAAGACAAAATGAGGTTAGAAAAATTTAAAGAGTGCCAGAGATGGGATGACCAAACAATGTCAAATGTTAAAGAAAGGTCAAGAAGGATGAGACACCTTCAAAAAAAAAAAACGATCAGTGAGAGCAATTAAAAGATTATTGGTAACCTTGAAGAGAGAAGTTTCTGTTGGATGATGAAACTAAAAGCCAGATACCAAGGGATTGAGAAGTAGAGAGGACAGGAAGTGGAGTCAAAATGTATAATCTTGATTAACATAAATTCTGGGGTTTTATAATATGTGCATGAAAGGTGGAGAGTTCTGAAGCCTGTCTTTGGTGCAGAGTCAATTTAAAAACAAACAAACAAGAGATCTAGCAGGATCTGTATGCATCTTTCAGTCTGTTGTAAGATTGATTGTGAAGATAGGGCCTGTTGTAGAATTTTTTTTCAAAAGTTTCCATGTTGCTTGTTTATAAATTCATCCCTCTATATAGATAATTCTGATAGTGATTTTATTCAATTCACTTTAATAAACTTTTCTTTTATTCCTCTTACTCTCTGCCAGATACTGTGTTGGGCACTGAGATTCCCTCTCTATAAAGAGCTCTATAAAGATGAGAAAGTGATACAGGTATGCGCACATATAATTGTAAATAAAAAAGTAATTTTGAGGGAAAATATTTTCAGTTTTGGGATCGGGAAGGACTTCAAGTAGTCCCAATGTTCTTAACATCTTCAATGTCACATATCCCTTTAGTGTCTGGTAAAACCTATGGAGCCCTTCTCAGACTACTGTTTTTAAGTACCTAAAATAAAATACATAGCACTACAAAAGAAAGGAGGCAGCTAAGTAGTTCAGCTGATAGAACACTGGGTTTGGAATCAGGAAAACCTGGGTTAAAATTCAGCCTCAGACTGTTGCTACTGTATTTCCCCAGGCAGGTCGCTTAACTTCTGCTTGCCTTAATCCACTGCAGAAGGAAATGGCAAACTATTCAAGTGTCTTTGCCAAGATCCATAGACAGTATGGTCTTGTTATTATTGATTATTTCATAGGGTCATAAAGAATCAAGAACGGTTGAACAATAACAAGAATGGAAACCATTCATATTTAACGGCAGTTATCAAAATGCTTTTTAAAAAGTTCAACTAGGGTAATGACCTCTAATATTGAAGGTAGAGTTTAAGAGAGCTGTAAAGGAAACTAGAGATTTTAAGAGTTGAGGTAAGGAGGGAGGCTTTTAAGGTAATGAAGACAACTATTGCAATGTCATAGAGCTGAGAGATTGAGTACTATGTATGAAGAACAGCAAGAAAGCCAGTTTGTTTACACAACAATGTGTGTAAATGGGAGTGATGTATAATGACTCTGGAAATATAAATTGAGGTGAGGCTGCGAGATTTAAATGACCAATAAAGGAGTTTATATTCTATCCTATAGTTAATAGGCAGGTATTGGAGTATATAGAGAAGAGACACCAGGTCATATGTGATGTAGGGAAAAAATAAATTTGGTGGATGATAGGGTAGATAGAATATGAAGGATAGATTAAAATAAGGAGAGACTTGAGGCAAGGAGCCTAATTGCAAAGCTATTGCAATAGTCAAGGCAAATATGTGGCTAAAGCTTGATATCTGATTTTGGCTATGTGAATACTGAAAAGTATAGCATAAAAAAGCACATTTACACAGTTTGTTTTGTTGAGACAAAAGGTCATCTCTTCATTAAAAAAACTGGAATAAGGGATGAGAGTATTGGACATATGGTCAAGGGATAAGAGGAAGGGCATAAGAGGAAGCTCATAGTGAATGAACTTTATTTTTTCATTTCTTTCAAATATATCATGTTGCTCAGTGTTTCAAATTTTGCAAGTATCACCCCCTATCTTTGTGCAATTTATCTGTTTGAGATGCTCTTACTAGCTTTATTACATTAAGTAGCCTTTCTTCTTTCTCAAATAGTGTACTATGTTGACATAGAAGCTACAGTGCTAGGCCAAGAGTCAGCAAGACTTGGATTGAAATCTAGTCTCAGACACCTTGTGGTTGTGTGACCCTGGGAGCCTCGGTCTTGATTTCCTCAATTTTAAAATGGGAGTAATGATGGCATCAAATTAGCACCAACATCCCAGGATTGTTATAAGAATTAAATAGGATATTTGTAAAGTACTTAACAGAGTGCCTGTTATGTTATAGGCACTTAACAAATGCTTTATTCCCTTTCTTTTCTTACTGTGGTACTTCCATTGCCATTGATAATGGAGAGAAGTCACTATGAAAATCTTCGCTGGATTGTTCCATCTTTATTTGTTTGTTATACTCCTGTCATTTACTAAGCCATAAAAGGGTAAAATCTCTTTGAGTTGCATGAGTGCTCTCACTGGTGATGTTATAGATATTTTGAAGTACTGAACTAATTATGGGTGAGGAAACTGAAACTCTGAGAAGTTTGAAATGTTTGATCTCAGTTGCAATATAATATTGTGAACATCTGCGCTCAATACTGAAAGCTTCTTTAACACCCCACACCGTCTCTCTATCTGAGACTCAGATATGCTATATTTCATGGTTTTATATGCTTAAATATGAATGTGTTTAGGACCATGCTTCCACTCATAATGTAAACAGTTGTGTTGTAGTTATATAAGCATTTTTTTGTCCTACTGCAGTTAAAGGTCTGTCAACATTTACATTTTGAAGTCCTATTTCCAAGAACTCACAACCTTAATGATTCAAGCTACCAAAAATATTAAATGAGAAAATTATCCAAATGTATTTTATTTCATATCAGTCAACTCAGAATTTAGAAGAAAGCTTAGAAGAATTTAGAAGAAGATTTAAGAGGAAAAAACACAAAATACTTGTAACAAATAGACATAGTCCAGAAAAAACAATTCTTACATGGGTCATGTTCCAAAATAAATATCTCCTTTTGTACCTCACATCCAACACCTCTCTGTCAGGAAGTGAGTAGCAGAAACTATAATTGGTCCTCTGTAACTATGGTTGGTCATTGAATTAGGCAGACATTTTAAATCTTTCAAAGTTGATTAACTTTACCAAGTTGTTATTTTATAAATCATTCTGATTTTTTTTTACTTCACTCAGTTCATACGAGCCTTCCCAGAGTTGTTTTAACCAACCCTTTTTAGTCTTTTAAAAAACAAGCAAACAACAACAGTTCAATAAATTTTTAACATAATTTATTTTGCCATTTTCCAGTTGATAGGTACCCTCTTGGATTCTAGATCTTTGGTATCACAAAAAAAACTGTTGTAAAAAAATACACCTTAAAATGAAGATAAAATAAAAAAGTTGTTTGGACACTTTTTATATTGGTCACAAAAATATCACTATGAGAAAGTTTTATTTTTCAATCCCTAATCTTTCTTAGACATGAAAAAAAGAACTTTTTTTAGACTAAGCATATCTAATTCTGAACCTCCTGGACTAGAGGCATTTTAATAGATTGTTCTGGAAGGGATACTAGCTATTTTCTGCTTCAATGTTATTATTTTTGAAGTGAAGAAATAAGCAGTTATCCACAATAAATATACACATTTTGCTTCCATTTTTTCTAATGCTCAGGTCACCTCCCTAAGTGTCCCCAGGCAAAAAAATGGCGTTTTGGAGTTCCCTTTAACAATTATGGTACTCAGTAATAATTTCATTTAAAAAATAGAGTGGAAAGCTTAGGGCAGTCAGAACAGAGAAGCACAGTCACAACTGAATAAACATTTTGAAGTGTGTGTGTTTGGAGGTTAGCATGGTAAGATGTATAGGACATTAAATTTAGTCAGAGAAAATTGTTTCAAATTATATCCCTGACACTTACTACCTGTATGACCTTGGCCAAAGCACTTAACCTCTTTGTGCCTCACTTTCCTAATCTATGAAATGAGAGGACTGGAATTGATAGCCTCTAAAGTACCTTCATACTCTAAATTTGTGATTATGTGAAAGTTCCAATGGAACTGTTGTGAATTGAGGATCTTATGTCATGCTGTGTGTAGGCTCTTTTCAAAGAACACTTTAGTGAGCGCCCAAGGAGATGAGGAGCCTTCCTTTTCTGCTTGCTTAAAAAATTGGACTAAAAAAAAAAACAACTAGCAATGATGGAAAAAAAACCCAACAACCTCCTATTGGTTCCAGTTGGGCTCCCAAACATTTAGAAACTTCAAATTGCCTTAGAGTCAATTCACCCCATTGTTATGAGCCATTGATGTTAATACAATTCTCTCATTCACAGTAGGTGAGCTCATACATCTTGCAAGCTGCAACTCTTGGTCTTTCATGGGACTAAAAGTCCCCTCTTTGCCCTGGAGCTTCCTGGTTTGATATGAAATGGTTGTTGGGTTCATGTTCTAACTATTGGAAGGATGCACTCACATGGTTGTGGAATAAGGGAAAGTTTCTTGAGGGTACTCTTAGACTGTCACAAGTTATACTAGGAGATATTCTGGGATTTTGGGATCCTGAATGACAACCTAATTTTTATTAATTCACTCATTCCTTTAACAAACATTTATTAATTACTTAGTATAAGGTACTGGCTGTGTGACCCTGGATAAGCCACTTAATATCTGTCTGTCTTACTATCCTCAACTGTAAAATGTGAATAATAATAGTATCTACTCTCCCAGGGTTCTTGTGAGGCTCAAATGAAATGCAATTTGTAAAGTGTTTAATACAGTACCTGATACATAGTAGGGAATTAACAATTTTGCTATAACATGTGATGGTTTTATAAGTATTCTTCTTCCAACATTCCTGTAAGGTAGATGGAAGAATGTGAATTCCTTAAGAACATGGACTGTACTTCTGGGGGTGGAGTCAAGATGGCAACATAGAAAAAGTGCTCAACTGAGCTCTCCTAATATTCCTTTCCGAACAACTTTGAAAGATTGCCTAAGATCAAATTTTGGAGTGACAGAAACAACAAAAGCTCTGAGAGACATTATTCCAGCCAAAGACAACATAAGAGAATGGAAAGAGAGATCTGTGACAAGGGGAAGAGACTATACCAAGATAAGGTTAAAATACATACATGATTCAAATGTAAAAGATAATATCATAAACAAATTTGGAGGACATGGAATAATTACCCTGTAAGATTTATAGATAAAAGAGTAATTTATGACCAAGTAAGAGATAAAGAGCATTAGGAGATATACAATGGATAATTTTGTTATGTTAATTTTTTTTTTTGCAGAAACAAAACTAATGTACTCAAAATTATAAGGAAGGCAGAAAACTGGGAAAAAATTACAGCAAGTTTTACTGATAAATGTCTCATTTCTCAATATATGTAGCTCAGTCAAATTGATAAGAATATAAGGAATTTCCCATTTGATAAATCATCAAAGGGTATGAACAAGCAGTAGCCAGAAGAAAAATTAAATCTGTTTATAGTGAGATGAAAAATGCTCTAAATCACTATTGATTAGAGAAATACAAATTAAAATAAGTCTGAGATACCAACCAAAACCCATCAAATTGGTTAACCTGACAGAGAAGGAAAATGACAAATACTGGAAGGGATGTGGAAAGCTTGAGACTGATGAAATGTTGGTGGATCTGTGAACTGATCCAACTATTTTGGAGAACAATTTTGGAACTACACCTAAAAGACTTATAAAATTGATCATTTCTTTTGACCCAGCAATACCAGTACCAGATCTGTATCACAAAATGTTAGAAGAAAATAGAAAATGCCCTATTTGTACAAATATAATTTTAGGAGCTTGTTTGTGATGGCAAAGAATTGGAAATTAAGAGGATGCCCATCAATTGGGGATGGCTTAACAGATTATGGTATAGAACTGTGATGAAATATTATGAAATATTATTGTGCTATGAGAAATAATGAGCAGATGGTTTCAGAAAAAACACAGAATGACATATCAACTTTTGCAAAGTAAAGTAATCAGAATCAGGAAAACATTGTACATAGTAACAGGAATATTATAAGGATGATCAGTTGTGAAAGACTTAGCTACTCTGATTCAAGACAATGACCTAAGGAAATGCCAAAGGACCCAAGATAAAATTGCTCTCCACCTTCAGGGAAAGAGAGAACTGATAAACTCTGAATGCAGATTAGAACATACTTTTTTTTAACTCTATGTTTAAAATTTAATTTTATTAGCTTTATTTTGTAGAATGGCTTATATGGAACTATGTTTTTCATGACTTTGTATGTATTACAATACAACATTTCTTGCCTTCTCAACATGGCAGGGAATGGGAGAGAGGGAGAGAATTTGCAACTCAGTATTAAGAAAAAAGATTGTTAAACATTTTTCATTTAATTGGGAAATATTTAATGAAATAAGTAAAAATAAATTTAAAAAGAACAGATCTCCCCCTCCGCTTTTGGATCCCCAGTTCATATATAATACATTGTCTCACACATATCTGAATTTAGTAGGTGAAAAAAACTGAGGACTCAACCTGCCTATATTCAGAACTAGCAAATGTATTTCAGAAAGGCAATGGGTTGCCAGAAAGGAGCTCTAGTTATGAAGTCAGAGATCCCAGATTCAAATCCCTGCTTTGTCACTTGCTACCCACATGACCTTAATCAATATCTTTAAGCATTTTGGGCCCAGCTATAAAATGAAGTGGTTGGACTGAAGGACATCTACAATCCCTCCCACAATCTGTGAACCCAAGTCCCATATTACATGAAAGTCAAGGGCAATTTACCATCTGAAATTCCATTGAAGTTGGTTTGAGTAGGAAAGGATATGACCAATATTTAAATCACATTATGCTACACTAAATACATGCTCTATTCTGTAACCTTTTAATGGCCTAGCCATGCCAAATTTCTTTTACCAACTTCATTTTACCTTTAATAGTGAACTTATTAGTAGACAAAATCAAGATATCAGGCCTTCTGAAATCTGACCCAAATCTACGTTTTCTACTTTATTTTTATTTGCATTTCATATGAATTATAAGCTTTAAATACCTTCACCCCCTTATCCTTCTGTGCATATACATTCTGCATTCCTACCCTTCGTAAATTTTTCACCAGAATTAATCATATCTGTAGTGCATTTCCCTCCTTCAGCTGTCAAAATTCTATTCATCTTTCAGGGTTCAAATACTACTTCCTACAGAAAACTCCCTGACCACACCAGTCTATAATTAACTCTCCCTCCTAAGAATATCTTAAGTACTTATAATATATTCCATTCATTGACTTATGGCTATTTCAATCATTCATTTATCAAATATTTAAGGACAATGTCTAGCAATTGTAACATGGACATTAAGGGTGTTTCTAGCTGGTGTGGAAACTACAGTCTGACAGATGTCATAAGATAAAATACAACTCCAAAACCAATGGGAAGATGGTAAAATCATGAGTATAAAATGTCAAGATTGAAATTATTTTCTTAGTAGTGATGAACCATGTTTCTGAACCTCCTTATATGAATAATAATAGCTAGCATTTATATGATACTTATGTCCATGTACTGTGCTGAGCACTTTACAATTATTATCTCATTTGATTCTCTTAGCAAAACTAGAAGGTAAATAGATATTGTTATCCTTATTGCATAGATAAGGAAACTAAAACAAAGGAAGCTTAAATGACTTGCCCTGGGACGTACAGCAAACAAGTCTGAGTCAGGATTTGAACTCTGGTTTTTCTGAATGTAGAACCAGTGCCCTATCCACAGCACCACTTAAGGGCTTCAAGGTTTATAAAACATTTTCCTGAAAAGATCTTACAAATACTCAAGTCAATTCATTATAGTGTTTACTGCTTGAGAGCAGCAATTGCTTTATTCTTTGCATTTGTATTCAAAACCTAGCATAATGCCTAGTACATAGAAGGTGCTTAATAAATCTTTGCTGGTTGACTAATTACTGGATCTTATTACTTAGAGGATGCCTCAGAGGTAGCAGTCTATTGACACAGTTGGGGGCAGCTAGGTGATGCAATGGATAGAGCACCAGTGCAGGAGTCAGGAGGATCTGAGTTCAAATCTTACCTCAGACACTTGACACGCACTAGCTGTGTGACCTTGGGCAAGTCACTTAATCCCAATTGCCTCATCCTGGGTCATCTCCAGTCATCCTGATGAGCATCTGGTCACTGGATTCTGATGGCTCTGGAGAAGTGAGGCTGGTGACCTGCACAGCCCTCCCTCACTCAAAACAAAGTCAAGTGAAAGTCATGTTATTATTTCAATGATGGCATGAAATTCTTTGGCAAAGACGGATGAACACACACACAACCATTTTTTTGCAGGAGTATGCAGACTCGATGTTTTTGTTCTAGAAAGATGATTTTAAAAACATGAGATTATTATCTTCAGATCTTTTCTCTATGTTGTCAGGGTGGTCATTTCCTGCACATCATTCATTCAGCATATATTAATCATCTGCTATTTCCAAGGGTCCATGCTAGATAGTTATCTTTACAAGTACTTGATAAATGTGTATTATTACTATTCTTCATACTTTTAGAAACTAGACCTCTGATTGCACTGATATAGGGAACTTCAAAGTTAATAATTTCCTCTCAAGATGGGAAGTCAACACTTAACTGCAACATAACTTTTTAAAGAGTTGCCTAGACTCTAGAGCCCTGAAAGATTAAGTGACTTGTACCTAGAATCACATTGATAGTATGTGTTAGAGATTAGACTTGAGCCAGCTCTTCCTGTCTCTGAGACCAGCATGTTTTCCTCTACAGCCATGATTTCTCTAACTATTAGCATGAGCAGCAGTTAAATTAACATTTCTAGATGATCTAAACATTTTATTATCACTATCAGTCTCTTGAAATATCTAAATAGTGGTTTGATGAGAACACACATGTTTTTGACTTGCAATTAGCATTCTTCCTACATTTACATTTAATTTTTAAGGGGGTTGAGTGACAAATTACTAGTGACAGGGGAGAGCTTGAATAATAATTATTTTTATAACTCTTAGATTAGCAGAAATTTCTGATTTTATTGAAATATCCTCATCTCCACTGTGAATGATTCCTAGTAAGTCATTAATGTAATTCTTTCAGTCGGTCTTAGGAAGCTTTCTCAGATTCAGAATCCAAACTTTTCCTTGAAGATTTCCAAATTCTATTAGACAATATGTGGACTCAAGAAAAATGTAGTTTTGGAAGACACTATGCTATGTGCTATGTGAACAGAGACAAAAAAAAAGATACAAGCTCTCCTCAATGTGTTTGTATGGAATTAGGCTATTAATACAAATAATTAGAATCTAAACTAAAATATGGTCAGACATATAGAAGTCAAGCAGAATATCCTGAGAGGTTGGTTCAAGACTCTCCATTCAGGATGGGCAGAGGGGAGAGTTCAAGGAATGCTTTCTGGAGGAAGTAATGCCAAAATAAGGTTAATCAGGAAGTTTCTCCCAAAGTGAAATAAATATTATTCTGATTTTCTAAAAACAAAATAACTGTGGTTTTGAGCTTATATTGTTTTTAAAAAGTATCATTATTTAACTTTTGAATTACATCTTGTCTTTCAACCTAGATTTGAAGTTCCCTGAGAACAGAACTTGAGATTTAGACATTATTTTGCATTTTCACACAGAGTCTTAGACACACTAGCTGTTCAACAAATATTTGGATTTTTGATTGCTTAACTAACAGACTGTAGCAATTTTTTTCTCTAATTTTCCTCACATGACTAAATAGAATAGAGTCATCTACCCTAGTGGCACTATATCAATCAATTGAACTTTTCTCTTTTAGATGAGGGCATTTTCCTTAGGGACAAGAAGTCAGTAAATGTTTAAGGCAGGATTTAAATTCAGTTCTTCTTGATTTTAAATTCTTTATCCACTATGTGTATTGGCTCTTTTGCGATAATATTCTAAATGATCAACCTACTTCCAATCTTTTCTCTCTTTAATCAGTCCTCCACACAGCCAAGAGTTGAGATATCCAACACATGTATCTGGCCATATTACTCTCTTAACAATTCTTCAATGACTCCCTATTGAATCTATTAGAATTTGTAAAATCATGAGCCTGACATTTGAAGTCCTCCACAATATGGCTGCTACAAACTCGTTGAATTTTATTTCCTATTACTTCTGTTCACATATTCTATTAATTTTAAACTGGCTTATTTCATGTATATGGCATTGCATCTTTCAGTTCTGTCTGTTTGCTTAAAACATCTACTACATTTGGAATACAACTGCCCCTCTCATCTTTATTTTTTTAAATTAATTTATTTATTTTTAGTTTTCAACATTCATTTCCAGAAGATTTTGAGTTTCAATTTTTTTCCCCATCTTTACCTTCCCCCACCTCAAGACACTGTGCATTCTGATTATCCTTTCCTCCAACATGCCCTTCCTTTTATCACACCCCTCCCTTTCCTTATTCTCATTTTCTCTCTTTTCTTGTAGGGTAAGATCGATTTCTATAGCACATTACCTGTATTTCTAATTTCCCAGTTACATGCAAAAACAATTCTCCATATTTGTTCCTAAAACTTTGAGTTCCAACTTCTCTCCCTTCCTCCCTCCTCATCCATTCCCACTGAAAAGGTGAGCATTTCAATATAGGCTACATATGTGTAGTCAGGCAAAGGACTTCCATGACAGTCATGTTGTGAAAGACTAACTATATTTCCCTCCATCCTATCATGTCCCCAATTATTCTATTCTCTCTTTTGACCTTGTCCCTCCCTAAACTTGCTTCCTTATTATGTCCTCCTCCCATTTGCCCTCCCTTCAAAAACCACACCACACACCACTAACCCTCTTCTTTTCTATTTTCCTGTAATATAAGATAGATTTTCATATAAATTGAGGGTGCATGTTAAGCCAAATGCGATGGGAGTTATCTTCACTATTTCTTTCTCACCTCCCTCCTTTTCCCCTCCATTGAAAAATCTTTTTTCCTGCTTCTTTTATAAGAGATAATTTCTCCATTTCATTTCTCCCTTTCTCCTCCCAATATATTCATCTCTCACCTTTTGATTTTTTATTTTTAGATATCATCCTTTTCTATTCAAATCACCCTGGGCCCTCTGTCTATATACAAGCATATAATCCCTCCAACTCCCCAAATACTGAGAAGAATTTCAAGAATAACAAATGTTATATTTCCATGTAGGAATGTAAACAGTTCTACTTTAGTAAGTCCCATATGATTTCTCTTTCCTGTTTATCTTTTAAGGTTTCTCTTGATTCTTGTGTTTGAAAGTCAAATTTTCTCTTCAGCTCTGGTCTTTTCACCAAGAAAACTTGAAAGTCCTCTATTTCATTGAATGCTCATTTTTTTCGCCCTGAACTATCATACTCACTTTTGCTGGGTACATGATTCTTGGTTTTAATCCTAGTTCCTTTGACTTATGGAATATGATATTCCAAGCCTTTCAATCCCTTAATGTAGAAGCCACTAGATCTTGTGTTATCCTGATTTTATTTCCACAATATTGGAATTGTTTCTTTCTGGTTGCTTACAATATTTTCTCCTTGGCCTGGGAATTTTGGAATTTGGCTATTTTTTCGTTTTGAATCTCTTTCAGGAGATGATTGGTAGATTCTTTTAATATTTATTTTACCCTGTGGTTCTAGAATATCAGGGCAGCTTTTCTTGATAATTTCATGAAAGATGATGTCTATTTATAGTCATATGAAAAAATGCTCTAAATCACTATTGATTAGAGAGATGAAAATCAAAACATCTCTGAGGTACCACATCACACCTATCAGATTGGCAAACATGACAGAATAGGAAGATGATAAAGGTTGGAGAGGATGTAGGAGAGTTGGAACACTAATTCATTGTTGGTGGAACTGTGAGCTGATCCAACCATTCTGGAGAGCAATTTAGAACTGTACCCAAAGGGCTACAAAAATATTCATATCCTTTGATCCAGCAATACCCCTTCTAGGACTGTATCCCCAAGAGATCATAAAAATGGGAAAGGGTCCCACATGTACAAAAATATCTGTAGCAGCACTCTTTGTGGTGGCCAAAAACTGGAAATCAAGGCAATGCCCACCAATTGGGGAATAGCTGAATAAACTATGGTACACGAATGTAATGGAATACTATTGTGCTATAAGAAATGATGAACAAGAAGACTTCAGAGAGACCTGGAAAGACTTATATGATCTGATGCTGAGCAAAAGGAGAAGAACCAGGAGAACTTTGTGCACAGCAGTAACCACAGTGTGTGAGAATTTTTTCTGGCAGACTTGAAACTTCATAGCAATTCAAGGACTTAAAAAAATTCCCAATGGTCTTTTAAGGCAAAACGCCTTCCACATCCAGAAAAAAACCTATGGAATTCAATTGAAGAATTTAGCAGATCATTCTTTTTTGTTTATTATGTTTTGGTTTATTATATGATGTCTTCCATTCATTTTAATTCTTCTACACAGCAAGAAGAGAAAGAGAGAGAGAGAAAGAGAGAGAGAGAGAGAGAGAGAGAGAGAGAGAGAGAATATCTAGACTCTGTGTTTGAACATGGTTTTCACGTAGTCCTATAATTTTTAAATTTTCTCTCCTGGATCTATTTTCCAGGTCAGTTGTTTTTCCAATGAGATATTTCATATTGTCTTCTATTTTTTCATTCTTTTTGTTTATTTTTTAATTTCTTGGTTTCTCATAAAGTCATTAGCTTCCAGTTTCTCCATTCTAATTTTTAAGGAACTATTTTCTTCAGTGAGTTTTAGAACGTCCTTTTGCATTTGACTAACTCAACTTTTTAAGGCATTCTTCTCCTCATTGGTTTTTTGGACCTCTTTTGCCATTTGAGTTAGTCTATTTTTAAAAGTGTTTTCTTCAGCATTTTGGCAAATTGTTGACTTGTTTTTCATGATTTTCTTGTGTCAATCTTATTTCTCTTCCCAATTTTTCCTCCATCTCTCATTCTTGGTCTTCAAAATCTTTTTTTTGCACTCTTCTATGACCTGAGGTCATTTTATACTTTTTTTTGGAGGTTTTAGATGTAGAAGTCTTGACCTTTATATTCTCCTCTGATAGTACACACTGTTCCTCCTCATTTGAAAGGATGGAAAAAAAAATACCTGTTCACCAAGAAAGTAGCCTTCTATAGTCTTATTTTTATCTCTTTTTTGGGCATTGTTCCAGTCTGTTACTTGATTTCTGAGTCCTTTGTCAAGTGGAGAGTATACTTTAGGAACCTGCAAATTCTCAGTTCCTCCAAGGTGGCATAGTCAAGAGCCTGAGCTCTGGTCAGGAAGCAACCACAAGCTGTTCTGCCCAGAATCTGTGAGTAGAATTCCCATTTCAGAACCTCCACCAGCTCCACTGCACCAGCTCACTTCTTCACCCCAGGGCCACCACTCAGGACTGAGATTGAGGTCGCCTCTTGATTACCCTAGGGTCTTTAAGCTGAGGGCTCCAAAAATGGATGCTGTGCAGCAGTGGCTGCTGCCACCCTGGGCCTAGAGCTGAGGCTTGACCCTGCTCCATTCTCACCCAGATGAAAGAGCTTTGTCATTAACCTTTGAAGCTATCTTCACAGCAGCTGCCCATGATTCTACACCCAGAACCATGCTCCAGTCCTGTCTGAGCCACACTGAGGCCAAAGCTGTGCTCTGAGGACTGTGCTCTGCAGACTGTGCTCCGCTCCAAGTCTGGAGCAATAGACCTTTCCTGTTGGCTTTCCAGATTACATTGGGCAGGAAATCTCTTCACTCTCATTTTGCAGCTTTTGCTGCTCTAGAATTCGTTTAGTGCCTTTTTTTAATAGGTATTTTATGGACTATGGTGGGAGAGCTAAAATAGGTCAGCTTCTACTCTGCCATATTGGCTCTGCCCCCCCCCGTCTTTGTTTTATAGAACTACTGGCCTTCTTCATAGAATATCTCTCATGTCACTTTCTACTTGAGACCTTTGCCTTACTGGTTAGGGCTTTTTTCCTCTAGGAATGTCTTTGTCTGTATTTTACATTTATTTATCCATGAAAATATTGCATCCATCATGTATAATTTTATATTTTTGAGGACAGAAACTATTTTATTTTTATCTCTGTGGTCTTAAACTTAGCTCACCACATTGTATATTGTAAGACTTTAATATTACTCTCAATTTGTCCAGTTTATAACTTCTTTTTGCAGTTTTTTGAATATTGTCTTCTCATTTAAACTGTGAGCCCCTTGAGAACTTTTGCAGTATCCTCAGCACCTAGCACTTCTTTTGTTATTTTAAAGGGCTTTGTTTTAGTCATTAAATACATTAATTGTACAGGAGGTAATATATTTGAGAAGACACAATGTTCTCCTAAGGGCAAAGTAATACAGGTCAGGAATACAAATTGGGTGTTTAATAAGTTCTAGTTATTAGTTGACTGATATGTTTGCTTAATTGAATTAAATAGGAAGTATATTGATGTTTGCTATGAAAGAGATTTTTGAAGGCTGGTCAAATCATATTATTTCTCATAATTCTTTAAAATATGGAATCTTGGAACTAGAAGAATTTCAGAGGCCACCTCGTTCAAACCTTTCTTGATTAGAAATACTCTCTACAATATTCTTGAGAAGTGATCATTCAGTCCTTGAAAACTTCCAGTAGTAGAAGCCCAAAATCTCCTTTTCCTCCTCCCAGTAATGAAAATAATTAAATCTAGTACCAACAATTTGCCATATTCTATTTTATTTTTTTAACAGATATTATCTTTATTATTTCATTTGATTCTCACATGATGCTGGGAGGTAGATGCTATTATTATCCACACTCTACACTTAAGAAAATTGAGACATATAGAAGTTAAGTGACTTTCCCAAGGTCATACAGCTAGTAAGTCTCTGAGGATGGATTTTAACTCAGGTCTTCCTGACTCTAGATTTAGCATTTTATCCATTGTGCCACCTACCTGCCCACTCCATTTGGACAGTGATAATTATTAGATGCTTTTCCTCATAATACTGATATTGATAAGTTCTCTCTATGTCTCTACTCCTCCCACTCTTCCATCTCCTCCTCCTCCTCCTTCTTTTCCTCTCCCCTTCTCTAACTCTCTTTTTCCCTTCCTATTTCTTTCTCTCTTTTCCCTCCCTATCTCTCTCTTTGTCTCTGTCTCTCTGTCTCTCTCTCTTTTCCTTTCTCTTTCTTTGTCTCCCATTTCTTTTTGCCTACCCATCTTACGCCATCAGATTTATACTCATTGCTCTTAATTCTGCTCTGTGTGGTAGGTCAAGTGGAACAAAATTAACCCTCTTCCACATGACAGTTTTTCTTTGATACTTTTCAAAGTATCTCTGATTTATTCAGCATGAACATGTTTTGTCCTGCAGAGAAAAACTCCTCTATACCTAAATAGGCATGTACAGTGAATAAAAAGATAAAGCCTATGTTCTGGTGATAAGCTTCTTCCAATTTTGGCAAGCTGATTCTTGAAATACTCATCAATTTCTGAGGTTGGTGGGTGTATGAAATATTCAGTTTCTTGATACCTTCTCTGAGAAAGTCAAAGCCAATTCATCACCTGGTCTCTACTCAAACCAATTTTAGATGGGTAGAACCTCCTGGCATTTCTGCTTTGCTGATATAACCTTCAAAAATCTAAAATATCTTTATGAGGAATCAGAGGAAGATTTCAGAGAATAGATTGATAGAATCAGAGAATTTCAAGGAAGGAAAAGAGATCTTAAAGTATAAACTTTTAGTGCTGAAAAATGGTCCTTAGAGGGCATTTAGGTCAATATTCATATGGGACTGTTGGAGGAATTGAGGCCTCAAATGGGGAAATGACTTGTTTAGAGAGTTTTCACTTAGAGTCCAAGTCTTCTTATTCCTACTTCCATGTTCATTATAACCAAATGTATATTTTGGAATGATACTTGGATGCTTTACAGACTATTATTGGAAACTGACTTCTCAATACCTCAGTGATTATACTTTAGTTTCTTCCCATCAAGTAGTCCGAAATAAAATTCAGGAAATATTTTCCAATACCTCATATACTTCCAAGAACCCTCTTCTTAAAATGCATAACCATTAAAAGATTCTCTAAAGCTTAATTCACCACATGAAATCCATAGCCATCTGCAGTATGCCTGTTTGTGGATCAGCCTTCCATTTCTTGCCAAGTCCATTAGCCGATGCATGCTGGGAATATCTTCCCCACCCCTTTCTATTTCTACTTCCTTTAGTGAAAGTAACAAAAAACTGAAAACTTTACTTATCTCAGTAATTGTTTAGAGTTTCACATTTTGAAATCACCTCAGGAATTCAAGGGGATCATGTAAGGTCCTTATATAGCTAGAAAGCTATTGCTGAGAGTTACAAGATGTTCAGGGATTCTAGGGCCTTGGGCAGATCATTGGATCAGTGTTTACACTGCAGGAGGTAGGAATCTTTGGGCTTAATTCTTACTAGGTACATATAATTCGAATCCCTTGAAGACAGAAATCACATGGTAAACTTGCTCTATTCTTTGTTTCCATCCAAAATGCCCACCAGAGAGGAGATTGCACAGGCATTCCACTTATTGGCATAGGTCATTATCTCATTCAGAGCACATTATTTTTCTCCCTTATCTTTGTGTTTTTCTTAGGTTTCCAAAGCTTTTTCCAGAGAAACCTTTTATAAACTATAATAATAGAAGCAGAGTTTTATGAGTAAAGGAGGTAATGATCTCAGTAATTAATCCTTGTCTGACCACATCCAGAATACCGTTTAGTTTAAGTCATTGCTGAATTGGATCATGTCCAGAAAAAGGTGAATAAGAGGTTCTTTCCAGGAACGGAAGACTTGCCATATAAGGATCTCTTCAATTGTTTGGGTGTATATAAACTGAATCCAAGGAGAACTAGGAAACACACAATAGATTATTTTAATATTTGAAAAATGTATTGGGAAGAGATATTAAGTTTCTTCTACTTGGTGTTAGATGGTCCAACTTGAAACAATGGGCAGAAGTGGCGAAGGCAGATTTTGGGGTGAAATGAGACAAACTTTATTAACAAATAGAGCTGTCCAAAGGTGAGGTGCCCTGATTCAATCAATTAATCCAACAATAAAAATTTATTAAGAACTTACTATGTGTTAGACACTGTGCTAAGTGCTGAACATAATAGCTACTTCATTACTCTAGGTCAGAATTATCTATAAATGGTTTGGACAGCATTGAAGTAAGTTTCCTTCTGTTGGAGGGGTCCAAGTGGAGGTTGAATCATTTTTTGTGATGGTTGTTGATTATAAAATGCTTCAGGTGACTACTAATGTCCTTTCCAACTCTAAAACTCTGTGTTTCTAGGACTCTAAATCAAGAGTTGTCATAAATCTAGACAGGAGATATTTTGGACAAAAGTTTAGAGTCCCTCAGATCATACCAAATATAGTAAGTACCAGGCAGTTACTGATTATTTAGGGCCATGATATCTGTCATAATTGTGACCTAAATTCCAGAGTATTCTCTATGCTGACAGCTCTTCATACCATCTAGACATGGTGGTGATGCCAGCAAGAGGTGCAATGGGGTAGAATGTTTTCTGCTCCTGTAACCAGCTAATGTTGGTGGCATTCTCTTTTATTACCTGACATGATTTTTGTCTAGTATTCATGCACTGCATGTGAGTCAGTTTTGTTTGATACACAAGCCCTGTTTCTGTGAAGAAAAGAAAAAAAAGTACGGCCAGTTAGAGGGTGTTGACAGAGACATGAATGTGGAGACAGGAAGGTAGAGAGGGCAGTGTGAAGGGAACAAGAAGAGGCTGTCATTCACATCTAAGAGAGGGAACCAATTAAAACTTCAGATTAATTTTGAGAGAGGAGAAGCTATAGAATCCAGGGGACACTTTGTGGGCTTTCGGTTGAAACCTGAAACCTTCCCTCTGCTCTGAATAGACCCCCCTTTGCTCTGCCCTGTGAAAGTGCTTCTTTTCAGGTAATAATTAATGCTCATAGTTGGAATCTATTTAACAAAGAATACAAAGCCTAGAAGAGTTGTATTATACCTGTCATTTGTAAGTGTCCAGTGATCCTCTAATGTACTGTGATTCATGGAGCTGAAAGAAATGATTTGCCTAAAAAATTATTAATGTTCATTCTGCTGGTAGAACCTCTTAATTCCCGTTAGACATGTCAGCATATTATGACTGGGAGCTGTCAAATTCTAATGACTAAAATTTCATTTTTCTGTCTCTTCACGCTGTGTTTGAGAACTATAGGTTGGAAATAATTCCCCCAGCTAAATTTCTTCTTCATCTGGTAAATTTGGGAACCTTCTCTTTCTCTTCTTTTTTATTTTTGTTCTTCTTTCCTTTTTATCTTTACAATTCTTATTTGCATTTATTTTTTCAAAATAAAAATACAACAAACTAGAATGATTTTCTTCACAGGGCTATTGCCTGTTTTCTGGACCATAATGGAACTAGACAGCTGACAGATTCGATGCAAAAATTTTTTTGCTCATTGAGTTGATCAAAACAGAGATTATTTAAAATAAAAAGGGTTAGTGTCAAATGTATTGTCTACACTTTGTAGGGTTAAAAAGCTTTGACATTGAATATAGCTTTTTCCTCTTTTATTCACCTTGAAATGGGAATTTGTTGACATGATTTTCAATAAATTGAGATATCACAGTAATACTATCATACTGAACATATGAGACCAAATAGGAACTATTGATCTACTTGATCTACTCCTGTTACTGAAATGCTACATGTAGTGCAAGAGACACCAGGCTCCAATTTAAATTGTTAAGTGATTGGTTTCAAAATTTATGTTACACATGTCCAACAAATCATGAGTAAAGGCATAGGGGAGACTGTGTAGTCTATATGCAATTTCTTCTTCTTTCTCCTATTAAAAGCCTTTCACTAGTGAGTGACCAAAGAATATAAAATATCTCTCTATGCATATCAATGTATATATGTAGATGCACACACATGCATAGGTATATGCATGCATACATACTATATCTATCTATCTCCACACATATACACATTTAAAGCTACATTTTCAATAGGCAGGGAAAAATAGGAGGGGGGAAATAAACTATGTTCCTACATTTAAAAATAAAATTAATTGGAAGTCCCTTGATCAAGGGATTGGTTATTGTGTAGAGGATTTAGCCCCCAAATATAAAGGTCTTGTTTGACCTTCCTACCTAATTTAGTCAACTGAAGGCAGGTCAAAGAAGTTATGACCTGTGAGTTGCTTTGTTTGGTCAGAGAATTTACTGACAAGCCCTTTGTGTGGCTTGTGACCAGGGTTCAGCCTTTCTTTTGCTCTTGGTGACTACATTAGTTTGCTTATTATAGTCATTCCAAACACATAGGTTCTCTCATTTGGGGAATCTGTATAAACACATACACACAATCTCACACAAGTGAGTGAACCTGACTTCACTAATTAGAAGTAGTCTTGAGAACAATAGTCATACAGTGAGCTGGTATGCTTTTCTTTCTTATTTTGCAGAACCATCTCCAGCTAGACAGGAGAGTTAAGCTTTGGAAGAGAATTAAAAAAGGAAAAAAAAACTTACAAAATAAAATAAATAAATAAATAAAAGCACCACCCTCAGCCAAACAGTTTTGAATTTGGAATTTTAGGAACAGTAGTTTTTAGGAAGGTGTTTCCAAGGTACTCACAAATAACAACAAAAAAGAAATTAGGATAAATCTGAGGGGAAGAATAATGAATGGATGGGGAAATGAAGAAGAAAATGTTAAGTTGAAATGCAAAAGAAAAGAGGAATGATTCAGCTGCAATTTCTGTTGGATGATGATACAGAATTATTATGCTAATCAGTCACACTGTTTCGGTTTTCAAAGAACTTGCAGCCATTTCACATGGACACTTGAAGTTTTATTATTCCCATTTTATAGAAGAAGAAACTGAGGCTCAGAGAAATTAGGTGATCTGACCAGGGTCAAGGAAATGACGGATAAGTGTGTGTGTGTGTGTGTGTGTGTGTGTGTGTGTGTGTGTGTGTGTGTGAGAGAGAGAGAGAGAGAGAGAGACAGAGAGAGAGAGAGAGAGAGAGAGAGACAGAGAGAGAGAGAGAGAGAGAGAGAGAGACAGAGACAGAGAGAGACAGAGAGAGAGTCGTCCACGTGATCATCATAGTGCTTTTTAGCTGTCAGGTTTGATAACCTAGAGCAGAAATCTCAAACCCACGCCTGCAGCCCTCTTTGGCTGCTCTTAAATTGTTAAGTCATATCATGTAGGTCTTTGTTCAGATGACTATGTAATTGGATTAATAAGTCTTTGTGAAAAAAAATAAAAATTTGGATGGCAACAGTATGCCATAAACTTAACTGAGACATTCAATTTGAGAAAGCTGGCATAAAACACATCTTCAGAAAAAAAAAAAGATTTTCTAAGATAAGCCCACTTGGAACAATTCTCTCACTATTGTCTGTTCATTTCAATTCGTATAAGTTTAAATCAACAACCATTTATTAAGAGCCTTTACCCAGACTACATCTAATCTCCCACCCCTGTGCCCAAATGATCTTCCCACTGTCTCCTTTGTATTTTATCTTTGCATAGGATATTGCTGCCCTCCTTCTTAAACTCTTCTCTATCCTTTAAATGCCAAAATGAATTACATATTGTCCATGAATCTTCCCTTATTCCACTATGTCCTCTTGCACTTTTTTGTGCAATTATGACACATTAAAAGTGTTTGTTTAGGTTCAATAATACCCTTCTAGAATGCAAATGTCATGAGGGCAGGGACCATATTTTATTTCATTTTTTCCAGTAATGACAGAAGTGATTTGTACATAGAATTGATTTAATAAACATTTGCTAGAGTTCTGGCTATAAAAATAAAATAGGATGGGCCTTTTATCATTGCTATCATCCTGATTGTCTGCTTTCTACCATTTAAAGGGAGGTGATATTTTTTTTTCTTCATCTACTTGTTTTTCTAGCATCATTTGTAAGGACTCGGTTGTCATGTATATAAACGGTCAATCAACAAACGTTTTTTAAACATCTACTATTTAATTTCTTTTATCTCCAAAGTGAAAAGTTTAGAGCAGATGATCCATTCATAGTCTTCAGTCTTATTCACTTTGTAATGATTCATAGTTGTGAAATGATCAGGCAGGTTGAGGGGTACGGACTGATAACTGAGACGCCAAAATAGAATTCATTTGCATTTGGAAATGACCTTTTTCCTGCTTTTCCTATACCTCTCCCATGCACACATCAATTTCTACATTACATTGTAGTAATTAAATACTTATGGTATATTTATTTATCTGTCATATCCCCAATACTTGATTGAATGTCCCTAAATGAATTAAAGAATAAAAGTTTTCTATTACCTACAGATTAACTACTTTTCCATTTTTCTCAGTGTCTAGAAGGAAGTTCTGTTTCTGGGCATAGTAGACTATTAATAAATGATTATTGAATGATTGAATGAAACTCTCAGAGAGGAACTGAAAGAATTATTGTAGACTTGAATAAAACCAAAAGTAAATAACCTTTGGCATAATTACATCATCTCTAAAATTCTTTCCACTCTACCACTCCATATTTTCTCTGATTCTGACCATTCTTTTCAGTTTTAATATTATAGATTCTATGATTCTAAAGTGTCTCCCAATGTCCCAGCTCTGACATTCTATGATGTGTAACTGTGGAGAGAGAGGTGGAGGGGGAGAAAGAGAGACATATATAGAGAGAGGGAAAGGGTTAGGGAGAGGGAGAGAATGAGTCTAGTGGGGAGGAAGATCAACTGTGTTAGGAAAACAATAGAGGGACTGAGGAAAAGGAAAATAGAAAATAGGCAACAAACACTTGAGTTTAGCTCTAATAGGCTACTGGAGACACAGCACCTCTGTGTTCTCTCGGTGTGGGGTAGGAAAAGATGAATTTTTGTGGTTCAAAAGAAAGCTTTGAGTTGCTGGCATAGTCTGGAGGAAGTTTTGATATGTTCTGACTTACCCAAATTAGGGCTTCCTTTATTCACACCAACAAGCTTTGAATATTCAAAGTACCAAAACCCAAGCATTTTGAAAGACACAGAGTGTGAAAGGTGAGGGTTGGAGTTTCAGAATTCCATACAGATGCTACCCAGAGACTTAGCCTTCTCAAACATCAGGATTACTCTGGAAATTTGATCCAACTCAAATTGAATACATCCCCTCCCTCCAGGGTCTGTGGAGAATAAGGAGAGTTACAGAATAGAGATAAGGTATGAAAATCACATTAGGGCCTGGTTTTTTTCTGTAAGATTACTTCTAAGACATACACTAGATTTTAGGTGTAATGAGAAAATATTCTAGGTTGAGTGCCTATCAGTATAGTACAGAACTCATTGTATAAAACAGTAGCGGTGACTCTGGTTTTGACTCTTGGAAATAAAACCTCTATCTTTCTTAGTGTGATAGATTTAGAACCAGAAAGTATATTAGAGGTAATGTAGTACAACATCCTTATTTTATTAATGAGGAATGCAATGCCCAGATGTGGTTGAATTACTTGTAAGTGGATCTGTTATGATGTGAAGCCAAGTCCTCTGACTCCAGATCAGGTGTTCCTTCCTTAGGACCAAATTGCCTGAACTGAATTGCATGTCAGAAAATGCAGAGTTCCAGAAGGGATCAAACTTTGTCCAGGGAGTCTTTTCTTCTTATCACGAGTCCCTGGGATTTCCCCTTCTCTTGCTGTGAACGATTTGAATCACATAGCCTATCTATATCCATTAGCCCTGGATTATGTGATGCCTTGGTTTTTCTGTAATAATTTCATATGTGTTGACATAGTTCCTGGCTAGTAAATAAGCTCCTTGACTTCATCAATCTAAACCTAAACCTAAAATTGGTTGATTGAAGTGAGCTTTACAGGATCTGTGAGGAATGAATCTGATCAATGTCATAGAAAACACAGATTTGATTGGATCTCAGAACATAGCAGAACAGGAACAGACTTTAGAAGCACGGAACTGTGGAGTATTATTGCCTTCCCCTTTTCCTGATTTGGCATTGTTCATGCCATCTTCAGAATGGAAAATGGTCCTCATCTAGAATTTCAATCCTTTGTAACCCCTTTGCTTTGTATGGTCCAACTAAGTTGACACCTTATCCATGAAGTCTTTCTTTTCATGTGAAAGTGATCCCTCGCTTAAATTTCTCATAGTATTTTCCTTTGACTATATAAAATTCTACTTTGCACACCATACCATGTTTGTGTATCTTATTGCTTCCCATCCCAAACTAGACTGTAGAATACTTAAGGCCAGAATTTATGTAATTTTTAAAAATCTTTTATGTCTCCAGGGTTATACATTGCACATAGGAGGCACTTAAAATATTAAACTGAAGTTTTGTCAAGTGCTAAAGATGGACTTTAGAGTGATACAATATAGAACTGTAGCACCTAAAGGGACTTTTGAAGTTAACTAATTTAAGCCATTAATTTTATAGAAGAGATTCAGTGATTTTTTCCACATGGTATTAACTAGGTGTTAGTGGCAAGACTAGAATTTTGCATTTCTGATCCACATCTGGTGCTCTTTGTACAATACCACCATATCAGAAACACTGAAGGATAACAAATTTGGAGGGGGGACAGTGTTTGATAGAGACTTGAAAGCCAGACAATAAACTTATATAGACTCAAAACTACTCATTCAGGGACCATCCCTCTGTTTTCTCTTTGTAATCTCCTCACATCCTTTATGAGTACACTATCCTTGGTGCTGTCTACCTGTCTAATGCAAGATTTCTAGGTGTGAGCAATACACACTATTCTAAGGACCAAAGCTGTGTTAAAGGAAGATGACATGCAGGAGAACATTGCTGGAAAACAACCCATCAGACTGTATTCCCCCACATGACAGACCCAGAGGCAGCGCCTGAGCCATTAACACAACTGCCTGAGGAGGTGGACAAGGAGAGTGATTCTGACACTGGAGTCATACCTGCCAGTACACCCCAGTCCCATGGCGGTTGTCCAGGCTCTCTGGGCTTTCACACAAGTGTTGCAGAAGGCAGAACAGGAGAGAAGGTGGGGCTGTCATTCTATCCTTTGGCATATGTTCTGTTTCAAATGCCGATATCTATTTTTAGGGCTATTCAGAATATTATGGATAATGACCCTTTTGAAGTATTTTGAGTTCATGTTATTCTGGGAGAGCAAGGCCAGAGAAAACAAGAAAAAGCTTAATTGATTTTATGTTAAAAGTGCATATGCTTTTCATTATGAGATAAGTGACATTGATGGATTATTTCTCTGAGGTGCTAAACTTTGGAGGAGAAAACTGTGTGCTTCTCTGTGTTCTGGGCTTATTCAGTTGGGGGAAAAGTATCTATTATAAACAATTATAATATTTATCATTTCAGAAACTTTGAATTATGAGATTGTGTGGATGATCAGGTCACACATTCATTTTGGTGATCATATTTTAGGGTTAAAGAAATCCCTAAACTCTTTTTTTCTGTAAGCTCTTGTCACACTATGAACATAGTTTTTCTGAAAATGCACACTTATTTCCAGTAGTGTTGCTACTGTGACAATACAAAAAATCCTTGTTCATCATGGCTACAATTATTGTTAGGACTACAAACCAACAGTCCTGGAAGCAAGGCTGTGGCCCTGGAGAATAGAAGGCTATAGCCGCTAGCATGCTGTTACAGGCCACTGGCATCCTAACTAGACAGCTTTAATTTTAGCATAAAATCCATATTCCTAACCTTATGGAGGAGGAAGCAGATTACACTGTTTCCATTGAAAGCATCAGACACCATTCTATGGAATTAAGAAGATTAAAGAATCTTTGAGCTATTTGAATTCTCCCTCCTCATCTCAGCTGTTTCTCAGGGTATTTCAGAGAGGCCCAGTCCTTGAGTTGGGCAAGTCGAAAAAGAGGGACACTAATAAACCACCTGGATTCAAATTCTTACCTACTAGTTTTTTGATGATTACTTCTGTATGAGTTAAATGAAGTGATGGCGATGGCTTAGATGATATCTGTAGTCCTTTCTAATCCAAATCTGGTGATCATGTGTAAGAGTTGAGATTGAGGGCATATATTATTTAAATCATGAATCTTTAAAAGAATGAGAAGGGACATGTTGCAACCTTTGGCATTTTAAAATATTGTTTTTATTTCTTTTTTCCAAGGTGGAAATATGATTTCAGAGTCTCTCCAATCTAATGGGACTGGTAAGTCCTACTTATGCTCCACCGTGTGTCAAAACCTCAAGAGGGAGTCAGATGTGCGCACGCCGGTGCTTGAGAATTTAAGTTAAATCTGTAATTTCCACTCCCCCCCCCCCCGCATTTCCTCAGAGAAATTAGCTATTCTATTCACTGCATAAATTTTCAGGTTTTGCTAGCACGACACTCAGGGTGTTGAATTTTTTATGACAAAAATGCTGTAATAATTGTTGAACAGATGTAAGTGCTGGAGAGTGGGCCCTGGCAGACCTCACGAAACCTCTATTAGCAATTTAACCCTGTTGTTGCCTCAGCCTGGCAAGCAAGGAGAGCTGTGATTTAGAATTTGGATGTGCACAAAGCCAAAGAAAGAGTTTTCCAGATAGGAAGAGAGGAACTTTAATGAGATTTTAGACTCTGGTATGAAAAGCAGCATTGATGTATCCTTACCCTTAAATTAAAGCGTTACTAAGTTGTCTGGCTGTATGATTCAAATTAATTGTCATTGGAAGGGCATTTGTCATTGGCTGAATGGCTCATGAACATGAGGGTGTAACAACAAAGTATCATCTCTTGGTGTGAAAGAGAAGTTCAGGGAGTTTGGGTTCTGACAAACAGTCTACACCTGCCTCTTTAAAGCAATAGTATCTGGAATGAGTTTAGCATAGGCCAGCAGCAGCAAGAGTCAATTTACACCTCAAAGAACTAAGTCACATAGGGAAATACCTCTTTGTCAGCTGCCTACATAGGAGGGAGCCATCAGGGATGTGCACAGGACTTTGTCCACCCAATGATGAAAGCATGCAAATTCTTCTGAATCAAAAGGTAAATCAAAAGAAAATGGCGTCTAGCAAAATGAGGCAGCAGTGACAGCCCGTCAGCAGTGTAACCACACGACAGACCTAGTGGTAACTCCAAAGCTGCCAACTGAACCGCCTGAGGAACCTGCCACAGAGACAGATGTCACCGGGAGGAGAAAAATCTTCCCTAGTAGTGTGTGTGTGTGTGTGTGTGTGTGTGTATTTGTGAATGCATGTGATTCATGTATGTGTTTTGGGAGTGGATTGGTTTGAACAAGGAAGGAGTGATACTGTATACTGTATATAACATAGTAAAAATCAAAACAGAAAAATTGTTAATCACCCTCAAACTCCACACAAACCTTATTTTTGTGGAAAGAAAGCACTGGAAAAAATAAAGGAACTCTCAATCATCTTATGACATTTATTAAAGCTTTTTAACAATAGCTACACAAAATGAAGTTTTAAACAGTTGTGTTTGTGTGGGTATGCATCTGTACATGTGTACTTGCATGCATATGTGCTCTTGTGCATATGGCATGGGCCATGCACTTTCAAACACATGTATCTGGTAATATGATAATTTTGTTCTGGTCCATTCCTGGTGACAAGCATTTCTTTGCAGCATTTCTCTCATGTCATTGATAGCTAGTATGATGTTACTGTCCACATTCAAGGATTCCCACTGAGTAAGAGCCTCATATATAAAGGAGGAACTGGAGGAAGGAGGCTGTGATGATTGAGGTAAATATATAAATGTACCTTAAACTCCTAAAATATGGAGAATCCTCACTTCTTGGAAGGTATCAGTGCTGCTTTTTTATTCCCTCACTGAATGTGATCAAAACTACGCAACGCTGCTTCTTTGATAGTTGACCTTTGTCAGCTCATGTGTATGCATAGTAGCAGTAGTAGTAGCAGCAGTAACAGCAGCAGTAGTACTTAAAATTTCTATAGCACTTACTATGTGTCACGTACCGTGTTAAATACTTATAATTATCACATTTTATCCTTAAAACAACCCTGTTCTTTTATTGCCCCCATTTCACAGATGTGGAAACTGAGACAGAAAGAGGTTAAGTGATTTGACCAAGTTCACAAAGCTAGTATCTGAGAATGCATTTGAACTCAAGTCCTCTCAACCTAAGACTTGACATGCTATCCACTATGCCGTCTGTCTCAGATATACAGATACCAGGTCCAACTGCATCAGTTATATGTATTCTTGTACTGTCAAGTTATATGGAGTGAACCTTCATTTAGTAACTCAGAATTTCTGTGGCTGTTAACAACTAAGTCATCTTAGTAGCACAGTGCATGCAGCACTGGACCTAGAATGATCAAAGCCTGAATTCAAATCCGTCTTCAGACACTTAATATCTTTGTGACCCTGGGCACTGTCTGCTTCAGTTTTTCAACCGTAAAATAAAGATTATCATAGCACTTATCTCTCAGAGTTACTGTGAGGACAAAATGAAATAGGATTTATAAAGCACTTTGCAAACCTTACCATGCTGCCTATATGCTGGCTATCATCATACTTTTTATTAATAAGCAAATGAGATTCCAGGACCAATTGTAGTATACAATGAAGAATACTTATAAACTTAATCTTCAAAAAGAATCTTTAATGGGACTGACTCATCCATCAATTGTACAATTACATATATGTGTTTGTGGTGGGAAATCTTTTCTTTTTAAAAGAATGGTGAATCAATGTTTGAGAATTCGTAAATCAGTTCAACTAATTAACTTTTGGGTTTGTTTGCCCCATGTTTCTGTAGTATTCTTTGAAAAATAAAAACAGATGCAAGAGGAAGATGAAAAAGAACTCCAAGCTCCTGACAAATTTTCTGTGGTATCCCTTATCTTTCCATGCTGTGGTTAGGAAACTTCTTGATACTTTGTCCTTTATGTTCTGGCGGAGGGCAATAATGCTAATTATTATATAAGCACTTATGATGTGCCAGATATTGTGCTAAGAACTTTCTAAATATTATCTCATTTGATCCCTATGAGGTAGGTGTTGCTTTAATTCTCATCTTATAGACGAGGAAACTGAGAGAAAGAGGTTTTTAATCCTATGGTATTCTGAAGCCTACAGACTGAAAACGATCATTGGAGGCATCCTCCTGTTATAAGGGGAAGCAAGTGGTACAGTGGATAGAATGCTGGTCCTGTTATAAGGGGAAGCAAGTGGTACAGTGGATAGAATGCTGGTCCTGAAGTCAGGAAGACCTGAGTTCAAATTTGACCACAGACTTACCAGCTGGGTGTTTCTGGGCAAGTTTGCCTCAGTTCCAATATCTATAAAATATCTATAAAATGAGATAAAGAAGGAAAAGGCAAACTACTCCAAAATCTTTTACAAGAAAACCTTCAAATGGGTTCCAGAGTCAGATACAACTATTCAACTAAACAACAATAGTGATAAGCAATCACATGGTGAGTAGGAGTCACTTTGAATGACTATAGCTGTGTAACCACTTGACACCCTCTTTTGATTTGGACTTTTTCAAGTCTGCTGTTGGTGAAGGAAGTTCAAGGCTAAGAAAATGGTCATGAAATCAGGACACCCAAGGAACTGCCATTGGGTTATTGAGCTCATGACCAATTTTATATCCAGCCCATCATTGATACCACCATGTAAAAGTGAGCACCCCAACATACACAGGGGAATCAGCTATGATAAGTCCTTAGATCTGCATTCATGAAAGGAAAGCAATTTTTAAGGTGTTAACAATCACTTTAATCAAGCACATGTACTATTCCTTTAACCAAGTACATATATCAAATAGGTATCAGAGTGGGAAGCATGGACATCTGGATTTTCAAAGCCAGGGGCTCCTTAGCAGCTTCCCAGAGTGACTTCCCAGTCTGGTCGAACAAACAGTTCTAGTCAGTAAGCCCCAAAATGAAACCTCAACTCAGAGTATTAATATCGTTTTTAGAGCCAGAGGGCATCACAACCCTTGGAAACCAGTGCCTCGTTAACAAAAGGCTTGGGTATACTCACAAATCTTCTCTAATCAAACTCCCTTTAATAGGCAGACCCATTAATGAGGGAGGGCGAGAATCTTTAATCACTTTAAAATAATTAACAATACAGTGATATGTACTATTTCTAATTAAAGAAACTCTTGTTTCTGGACTTTACACTTAGTAAAGAATCTTGATTGATAAAGGCAAGATTCAATGAGAGGCACCTGATTGCACTAAAACAAAAAAACAACAAAAGATCCTATTTAATTTACCATCACACCCCAAAAACAAGGAGTGACCTGCAACTTTCAGGAAATGCACAGCAATAGATGAAACAAAGGTTAATCTGGAAGTGATACTACATTTGGATGTAAACTTTATGGGGACAAGGCTGACAACATTAAACATGAGCTCACTAAGCCCTAAAACTGAGTTGGTGTAAGGGAGAGGTGTTGCGAGGAAATGTTTGTATCTTAAAAATAAATATATTTTTGTCAAAATTCATTGATGGTTAAAGGAAACCAGGGATTGATCAGTACTGGCTAACAAGGAGGTAAGAGGTAGCCTTCAGTTGTTCGTACTAAAGAAGGGATACCACAATTGCTCAGGAATACTCTTGTAATCACTGAGTGTTAGAAGAAGTCAGCATGTCTCTGGTACAGTGAGTGAAGAGGGTATTCATTACAGTAGTCTTATGGAACAGTAGCTATAGATGAGAATTGAGAGATCATCTTCTCCAAACCTTTCATTTGTAAAGTTTAGACTAACTTGATATTTCCAAGGCCTAAAAACTGGGAAGTGATAGAATCAGTCCTTGGAATATTTAGGTAGCCTAATTTTCAGCACAGTTTTCTCAAATGTCTCAGAACTAAGATTCAAATATATACATACGCAGGAAAATATTGAAGGGCAAATAAAATACCAGCCTTTGTAAAAAAAAAAAAAACATACTATTTTGTATGTTCGTTAAATTTCAAGAACTATTTACAGTGTCTGGTTAGACCTCTTCTTATTGAGACTGAACTCAAATGGTTACAAAAAAAGGATGAATCAGTAAATTTTTAAATTTAAAGGAAATTTGTAAACCAACATTTATTTATCATCTATTATAAATCTGAAACATTGCTAGGTCCTGAGAGAGGTACAAATGTAGTATTAAAACAAAAATGTGGTATAAAAAAGTCTCTACTCTCAAGGACTTTCAATTTATGTAAGAAGACAAGAATTTTGCAAAATAGAAAATAATAGACAACATTTAAGAAAGACAATAGAAAAAAAAACAACAGCAACATTGAATTTGGGGGCAGAAGATGTAGGGCCAAACCCTTCCTCCAGCAGTCATTAGATGAAATAGATCAGCCAATTTCACCTTTCTCAGCTATCTCAATTTCCTCAAATAGAAAAAGGAAAAATAATATTGCACCATCTGCCTCACAAAGTTGTTAAGAAAACAATTTGTATTCTGTTTAACTCCATATAAATGTGAATTGTTATTAGGTTCATAGAATGTCAGAGCTGACTGAGACTTTTCCTCTTATGTAGCCCTGCCTTCTCATTTGCCAGGTGAGGAAAGTGGAATTCATAGATAGAAAACGACTTGACCAAGGTCACAAATCTAGTTTGTAGCTAGCCAGTACTAGAACTGAAGACTCCTGCCTCCGAGTCCAACGGTTCTTTCTATTTTAATCATTCTAATGATGAATATATTATTGTAGGTCTGAAGTAAAGGAAGAGGAAGTTTTGATGAAAAAGGAAAGTGAAAGGAATAAGAAAGGATCAGAACAGTGGTTCATTTTATTATACTGACTTTAATTAATAGTAATAATAGTAACACGTTGTTATTGTCATGTGAAGCAACAAAAGATGTGAAGTAAAAAGAAAAACAGAGGAAGAATCATTGGAAATGGAAGTTGAAGAGGAGAAAGGAAAAGAATAGAAGAAGAGGAGGAGGAAAATGCAATCTCATCCCATGGAATTATGCAGCTAACTTTCTCATTTTCCTTAGGAGAGGAGGTCCCATTCCATCCTTAGCAGTAGATGACACTCTGGTTACAGAGAATTCTGCCCAGGCTTTTGGCTTTAAGCATCCTGCTGTCTCTGAACTGGTTATTCTTTCCAGCTGAAAGCAGTTCAAAAAGGAAGACTTCTGTATGTATATCTGACACTCAGAGTAGATTTGCTGATATAACAATTATTTGCACTATTTATATTCAAATGTTCTTTTCAAAAAGCTGCATCCAAATTTACTAACTGTGCAAATCAGAAAACTTATCTCCTTTTTATAGACTAAAATCAAATTACACTTTACATTTTTCTCACTTGCGGAAAATTAGATTGCAGTACCTAAATGACTTGTGTTTATGAAAAAGGTGAATTTTAAGAACAAAATTTTAAACTGTATAAGCACTTTAATGTATGTTTTTAGAAACCTGAAATGATCTTTAATGAGATTTTCTATTAAACTAGAGCTCACATACCTTGGCATGGTGGAAAGAACACTGGTTTGCAGACAGGACATCTGTTTTTATTTCTTTCTCTGTACTATACTAAATATGTGACTTTGGACCAATCACTTTGCCTTTATAGGCCTTAGTTTCCTCAGATGTAAAATAGGATTAATTTCCCTTTTAATTACCTACTTCATATGTATTTTAAAAGCATCAAATGATGCAGTGACTAAAAATAGTTTTATAAACCATATATTTCAGTTGTCACTACTACCCCCACCCCCACCACCAGTACCACCATCACCACCACCACCATCATCATCATCATTGTACTCATACTAATTATACTTTTACTTTACTACACAGTCCTTTGAAATATCCAACCAGAATTCTTATTATAGAATAATTGGTCTGAATTTAAAAGAGTGGCTCTATTATAAATAAAAATGCTAAAGTATTACATGCTATCTTCAGTTTAACCTAATGAGCTAATCAATTTATTTTCTGATCTGTAATTTAAGATCTGATTGAGTTTTGAATATACTGCAGTTCACAAAATCTGTCCCTTCTTACCTGGGTTCTGTCATTGTCACATGGCTTTTCGTGTTCTTAATGAGCTGTTAACAAGCTTTCAATTACCTATGCAAATGACAGAATCCAATATTGAGAGGTGCCTGTATGTAGAGTTAAAATGTACTACCTTAGAATGTTATAGAATCAATCACTCTCCCTTTCAGAGCTGTCTTGGCTCATGTGTCTTCTGTCAGGTGTAGGCTTTTTTTCCTGTTAGAATACCTACCATGGAACAAAAAGCCTCTGGGGATTTTGAAGTTGGTTAGAAGGGAGCTTACCTAAATCTTTCATAACTTTCAACTTGACTTACATATTGCCTCAAATATAAGCTTATTTTTCTTTCTTTCCTTTCTCCTATCATAGCTGTCTTTCTACCTGCACACCTCATTTTGAAGTAGTTGAGAAGGTCATGGTTGTACCTCTGCTGTGGAAGTCAAATGAATTATTTGCAGAGGTCTCACAAAAGATTATTTCTCAATCAGAGCATGTGAATTAACTGTGGAAAAATGTGTTCAATGGTCAATGTTTTAAAACATAATCCACCAATGGTTCAACTGAAACCACCTTGTCCCCTCAAATTACAACAAACTATTCAACAATTTTGCAGTAAGGAAACTGATCAATGTGTGAATATAGCTTTGTTATTATAATGACAGTTTTGCTATGAATTATTTCATTTGATCCTCAAAGAGAGGTAGTGTTGTATGATGGATAGACAACTGGCCTTGCGGCCAGGAAATTCTAGGTGCAAATCCTGCCTCTGACACATCTTGGCTGTGCGGTCCTGGGCAAGACACTTGAGAATTTAGAATTGAAAGAGACCTTAGAGATCATCTAGTCCTATCCTCTCACTGACAGATGAGACCCAGATAATGATCATTAATCTCATTTAAAAAGCACATTTCAGCTCATGAAAAAGAATTGTTCACGGAAGCATTGTGAGGATGGTCAAACAATTATTATTATTTTGAGGATGAACAAATAGTAATGAAGTGACTTATCTAAGATCACAAAGATAAAGAGATCTGTATTCATAAAAATGGACCTTGGCTTCTAAAACTTAAAAAAAACAAACAAAATAAATAATTCCCCTGAATGACTACAGTTCCTTTAGCTGTTTCTGTGGAAGTCTGTTTTTTTTAAAAATTAAGTTGATAAATAATAGAGGGGGAACAAAGGCTTTGGCATTTCTGGGAAGGGAATTTTGTGGAGCATTCCATTTTGCTGCATTGGATGTCCCTAGTGGAGAAATGATATTCTAGACTCTATAAACCTCAGTTTCTTTTACTTCCCTTAGTGCATTAGGGTGCCTAAAATTCACTTCTCATAGCTTACTCCCTATAGTAATTGACCTGGAGCAAAGCGTCTCAGAGGACTACATAAACTTAATGGTTTAGCAATCCAGTTTGGGAAATTCAAATAGTATGTTATGAATTGACTATCTGAATATATACAGTATTTGACAGTAAAACTAATTGATTAATTCATTGATTCATTTATTGGTACAGTATTGGTATAGTTTTGAACATGTAGTTTGTCAATAAGCACTTAGTATATTCCAACAACTGTATTTGGAGCTAGAAAAAAATACAAGCAAAAAAAAAAAAGGCTATCCCTGTTCTCAAGATGCTTACATTCTAATTGGCAATACAATACATAAAAGAAAGCTGTAAAATGGCTAGGAGGAAGAGAGAGTATGAGGAAGGCACCTTGTAGTAGGGAGGAAGACAAAAGAGAAAAATGTAGAGGAATGCAGCTTGATGGGAAATAAAGAGAGAGTTAGTCTGAGCACTCTACTTAAATGGAATCAGAAAGTCTTGAATTCAAATCCTGATTTTGATGCATGCTAGTTATATAATCATGACACTTAGACTTCTATCCTTTTTCTTATCTGGAAAATGGAGACACAGAGAATACCTACCTTACAGATGGTTGTTATGATATAATGCATTTGAAGTACTTTGCAAAATTTCAAGCCCTATATAATAATAATAACTTATTTAAAAATATTTGTTGAAGCCTTTTTATTTGTGTTTATGTGTACAGATTATAGGAAAAAAGATCAGGTGAGAAGTAATTAATATAAAATGTGTAAGACTGATGTTACAAATATTTCTGATCAGATGATGTGAAAATGGCAAGGATAGTCAAAGGATGACAAAAACGATTTTAAAAACCCCATATAGAGGAAAACAAGAGTGTCAAAGAAGGGATAAAATTATTCAGATCTTGTCTTTTTTTATTCTTTGCCAATGAGAGAATAAAATCTTTGGACTGGAAAAGATTGAAAAAGAAACCAATAGGTCATTGAAATCCCATATAAACAGAGAGATATTAAGGACACCTGGCCGTTATTGATAAGTACAGATCAATGGACCAGAATTAACTACATCCCTAGGTATAGAAAAAAGGGGAAAAAAACCTGAAATATATCCTTGTTGTCAGTGATCTTTGAAAGGTCATGGATGATGGAAAAGTTATTGCAAGATTAGGAAAGGACACATGCCCCAGTTTTCAAAATAGGAGAAGATATCAGATTGTATATTCTGTAACACAATGAGCTTGTCTTTGGCCTCTAGCTAAATATAAGAATATTTTATTAAATAGATGTTTAATCAACATCTAGAAATAAATGTGATGCTTACTAATTGTTGACTAATTCCACCCCCCCCCCCATTTTATTGGAAATCACTGATAGGTAGGTCATGGGAAACCTATTGAAATAATCATTTAACATATTATCAAAATACTTGAAAATGGCACATTTTTATTATTAGGAACAAAATGAAAGGATTTAGAAGAGAGGATAGTAAGTTTTACACAGATTCCAAGCTGTTGGGATGACCAAAACCAAAGAAGCGTCATTTATAATTTTGGAATTAGGTCTGCAGTGAAGTGCTTCCGGGATCTATGCTTGGCCCTGTCCTTTTCAACATTATTATTAGTGATTTAAACAAAGGAATCAATGGCAGGTTTCTCAGATTTTCACATGACAAAGATCTAGAAGTCATAATTAATAATAACAATTAATACTCATCATCTGATCACTTAAAGGAATCTATAAAGCCCCAAGTATTGGAATTAATCTAAAAATATACTATTTCTTAGGGATAAAGTGTAGTGTTCTCCAATTCAAAGATCAGTGAAAAGATCCGAAACTAGAAGATCAAGAGGCAGGGGTAGAAAAACCATTTTTAAAAAACAAGCACTTCTGTAGACTGCAGACTCAATATGAGGCAATAATGTGGCATTAGGGTAGCCCCACAAAAAAAGGTAATATAAGTTTAATCTATATTAATAAAAGTATGGTCTCTATAGCATCATAGGATTCAGAGTCCAATAGATGATGGCCTGTTCACCATTAGACTACACCAGGATCATGATTTTCTGTTTCCTCACTCTCTTAAAAGATGGAGTAGCCAAGAACAACGTGGCTCTTTATTTCTATGGTACATGTTCAGGCAGAAGCCCTCCCCCCAACTCTTCTCTCTCTGGTTCTCTTTACTTTCTACTGCCTATAAAGGTGTAAGGATAGTTTTTTGATCTTTAGTGGGTCACTGGGTAAGGTGTGTGAATGTGTGCATGTTCGTATTGCACTAAAAATCCCCCCCCCCAAAAAGAACCCAACAACAAAACACCTGTTTACTTGTCTTAAGTAAATACCATGTTCTCTCTTAAGTAAAATTGTTTATTTATTTTCTGCATTTCAGCCTACCTGTTATCCATTCCAAAAAGCATTCCAAAATAAATAGAGAACCAGTTACTTATATGTTTGATAGAGGAATTTGTCTATATAGCCTTAAAGACTGGAGTACCTGTACAATGCTGGTGGAAACAAATACTTAAAACATGGATAAAGTTGTTAAAAGGCAAATTTCAGAGTGACTACAAGGAAAGGTTTAACAATCAATTCAAAAATATAATGGATTGTCTTGGGAATAAATGTATGCCATTTCACTGGAGGCTCAGAGAAAGTTAGTTCCATGGCCAGTTGTCTGGCCTTTTCAGGTGACAGTTATATTATGTAGAGGATGACTTCTGTGGTCCCTTCCAACACTGAACTACTATGGATTCTGACTTGCCTATGGTAAAGTAGAGTCATAAGTCTTAATAATACTACTTGATCTCAGAAAATATTTATAATTTTGCAACTTGTAAAAGGAGAAAGGAAAATTGAGAGGGAAGAAGAGAACAGAAGAAAGGAAGGGAGAAGAAAGGATGGATGAAAGAAGGTAGAAAAGACGGAAGGAGATAATAAAGAAAGGAAAGAAGGAAAAAGAGAACAGGAAAGGGAAAGGAAGTAAGAAGGTTAAAAATCAAAGGAAAGAGAAAAAAGGAAAAGAAAGCAAAAAGAGAGAATGAAAAGGAACAACAAAGGGGAATAAAGAGAGTATGAAATGAATATAGAAAGAAAAGAAGGAAGAAAGAGAGATGGAAAGGAAGAAAAAGCTAGTTAACTAGTAGAAGAGATCAAGGTATTATGGACTAAATATTAGGTTATGAGCCACTGAGAATTTCCTTAAGTGTATGATAGATGTTGAATATAGATTGGTGCAATATAGAGCACTCTTTAGAAATATGGTATAAAGGAAAATCTCACCAGATTGTGTGGTCAGAATTCTATTTCTGGCTTTATCATTCTGTTTTCTCTTTGTACATGAGATAATCTCTCTCGCTCTCTCTTTTCCATCTGCAAACTCTAGGGGGTAAATTTTGCACATGACGCTGAGGGATTTAGCCCTGGGACTCCCATTAACACTAATGGGAATGACAGAGCTCAGTTCCAGAGCACTGGAACATTTACCCCTTGGATGATGGTGTTTTCTAGTTGTATTTTTAATTGTATTTACAAGAAAGTTATACATACAAACATTCGTAGCTTTCAGAATTTTTAATGAGTATAAGCACAAGAAGCTTTTGAGAGCCTATATTATTCAGTAAAAAAACAAAACACATACAGACAGATACCTACCTAAGTAGTAGACAGGAGGCTTTAATTCTAGTCCTGGATATGTGACCAGCTAGTTTTGTGACCTTGGACAAGTTATTTCCCCTCTCTGTGTTAGCACTCACCCAATACTTTAGTTGTAGCCCCAGGGATGCAGAGAAATTTGAACATTTTAAGATGCAAACATTTGGCACAGCTTTATTTGCCACTTAGTATAAAGCCCACCAAGGGAGCAGATCTGTGCACTCTCCAAGACAAAATCAGTTTTGCTCATCCTTGTAAAGACCTAATACTGCCTCCAAGCACACAGAGATTTTCCCTTAGCCTTCCCTGGGCCCCTCACACTTAGACTCAACCCCTTGCTGGTATTTCTACTTTCAGATATGTTAGTGCCAAATACTTTGGAAAAGACATTTTCCAGTTAATCGCTTCATGTCATTTATTTATCTGACATGCTTCCAGAGTTAATTTTGTCTTCTTTTTTTAAAATTTATTTAAGTTTTCAATATTTATTTCCACAAATTTTGAGCTCCAAATTGTCTCCCCATTTCTCCCCCCCCTTCCCCAACCCCAAAATGCCGAGCATTCTAATTACCCCTATCACCAATCTGCCCTTCCTTCTAACATCTCTTCCTTCCCTTGTCCCCATCTTCTCTTTTGTCCTGTAGGGCAAAATAAATTTCTATACCCCATTACCTGTATTTCTTATTTCCTAGTTATATGCAAGAAGAGTACTCAACAGTTGTTCCTAAAACTTCCAATTTCTCTTCCTCCCTCCCCATCTGTCCTTGGGAAGACAAGCAATTCAATATAGGCCATATCTATGTAGTTTTGAAAATGACTTCCATAATGGTCATGTTGTGTAAGACTAACTGTATTTCCTTCCATCCTATCTTGCCTCCCATTTCTTCTATTCTCTCTTTTGACCTTGTCCTTCGCCAAGTGTTGACTTGTAATTGCTCCCTCCTCCCATTTCCCTCCCTTCCATCATCCCCCCCACCCTACTTATCCCATTCTCCCCCACTTTCCCATATTATAAGATAGGTTTTCATATCAAAATGAGTGTGAATTTTATTCTTTCCTTTAGCTGAATTTGATGAGAGTAAACTTCATGTTTTCTCACATGCCTCCTTTTTCCTCCACTGAAAAGTCATTTACTTGCTTCTTTTATGAGAGATATTTTGCACCATTTCATTTTTCTCTTTCTCCTCCCAATATATTCGTCTCTCCCCCCTTAATTTCATTTTTTTTAAGATATTGATCCCATCCTATTCAATTCACCCTGTGCTCCCTGTCTCTCTCTCTCTCTGTGTCTCTCTTTCTCTGTGTGTGTGTGTGTGTGTTTGTGCATGCATGTGTGTGTGTGCGTGTGTGTGTGTGTGTGTGTGTAATCCCACCAACTACCCAGATACTGAAATAAATTTTAAGAGTTGCAAATATAGTCTTTCCATGTAGGAATGTAAATAGTTCAACTTTAGTAAGTCCCTTATGATTTATCTTCACTGTTTACCTTTCCATGCTTTTCTTCATTCTTGTGTTTGAAAGTCAAATTTTCTTTCATCTCTGGTCGTTTCACCAAGAATGCTTGAAAGTCTTCTATTTCAATGAAAGACCATTTTTTTCCCCTGAAGTATTATACTCAGTTTTGCTGGGTAGGTGATTCTTGGTTTTAGTCCTAGTTCCTTTGACTTCTGAAATATCATATTCCATGCCCTTTGATTCCTTAGTGTAGAAGCTGCTAGATCTTGTGTTATCCTAATTGTATTTCCACATTACATAAATTGTTTCTTTCTAGCTGCTTGCTATATTTTTTCTTTGACCTGGGAAATCTGGAATTTGGCCACAATGTTCCTAGGAATTTCTCTTTTTGGATCTCTTTCAGGAGGTGATTGGTGGATTCTTTCAATATTTATTTTGACCCCTGGTTCTAGAATATCAGGGCAAATTTCCTTAAAATTTTCATGGAAGATGATGTCTAGGCTCTGTTTTTGATCATGGCTTTTAGGTAATCCATAATTTTTAAATTGTCTCTCCTGGATCTATTTTCCTGGTCAGTTGTTTTTCCAGTGAGATATTTCACATTATCTTCCATTTTTACATTCTTTTGGTTTTGTCTTATGATTTCTTGGTTTCTCAGAAAGTCATTAGCCTCTATCTGTTCCATTCTAATTTTTAAAGAACTATTTTCTTCATTGAACTTTTGAACCTCCTTTTTCATTTGGCTAATTCTGCTTTTTAATGCATTGTTCTCCTTTTTGCATTTTTGAACCTCTTTTGCCAATTGAGTTAGCCTATTTTTCAAGGTGTTATTTTCTTCAGCATTTTTTTGGGTCTCCTTTAGCAAGGTGTTGACCTACTTTTCATGATTTTCTTGCATATCTCTCATTTTTTTCACCCAGTTTTTCCTCTTACTTGATTTTCAAAATCCTTTTTGAGCTCTTCCATGGCCTGAGACCAATAAATATTTATTTTGGATGTTTGGAATAGAGAAGCCTTGAATTTTATTTCTTTCCCTAATGGTAAACATTGTTCTTCCCCATCAGAAAGGATGGGAGAAGATATCTGTTCACCAAGAAAGTAACTTTATATAATCTTATTTTTTTCCCTAATTTGGGCATTTTCCTAACCAGTTACTTGATTTTTGGGTCCTTTGTCAAGAGTAAGGCATACTCTGGGGAGCTGTAAGTTCTCAATTCCTCCAAAGGGGCACAGTCAAACGTGTACACAGGACTGGAAGCAGGGAGAAATTTTGTGCCCAGAATCTTAGCAGAGTTTCCTCTTCACAACCACCTTGCCTCCAGTTCAGCCAAGCCAGCACTGGGGTCTGAGATTCTGATAAGCTGCAGGGGCAGGGCTGCCATTCAGTGTGAGATAAAGATCAGCTGCTGCAGGGCTTATTCACATGACTGAGGTAAGAATCAGCTGTTCAGTGCCCCCATGGGTTTTAAGGTCCAACAGATGCGGGCTGCTGTGGGAACTGATGCCACCTGCCTGATGTGGTCTCTGTGGGAGCTACCTGAGGCAAGAGCTATGGGAAGCCCTTTCTCCCTTCTTGGCCAGCTGAAAAAACCCTGTCACTGACCTTTGGTGCCTGTGGGTTGAGGGATCTGCAAAGTGCTGGTACTGTGACTGTGGATTCTGCCTCTGAGGCCTACTCATGTCCTCCTCCTGGAGCCAAGCTTCACTGAAGGGCCAAGGCTGGGCTGGACTCTGTTCAAAGTCTCATGCAACAAATGTTCCCTGTTGGTCTTTAAAGTCACCCTTGGCTGGAAATCTCCACTCTGTTGTTCTCCACTTCTGCTGCTCTAGAATGTGTTGGGAATTTTTCTTTACAGGAATTTTTTGGGCTGTGGGTGGAGAGCTAGCATACATGCATCTTTCTATTCTGCCGTCTTTGCTCTGCCACTCTTTCTTTTTTTTTTAAATAAGAAAGAATAACCCAAATTTCCAAAACTCCAAAATCTACTTCCTGCCTCTTCTATCTCTTTCTGCACTAATCAAACTTAATGAATTTCTGACCTTTTCATTAAACACAGAAATTGCACAGAAATATCCACATGTCCCTATGATTTTGTTATTATTAGAGTCAATTGTGTAGGTGCTAATACAACAAATTACCACAATAATACATTGCTATAAGGCAAACAGTTTTTCTCACAATAATCCCATGTCATAATTAGAGTAAATTTTATTTTTACTTCTCAAATTAGAAAACTAAATCTCATACAGAAGAAGTAACTTTCATGAAATCAGTACAGTTATGAAATATCAGCATTCAGTTTGTACCCTAAGTGTCCTTTCCCTCCAAACTCCATATTCTTTCTAACACATTCCAGTAATGAAGAGCAATCAATCTGATAAATAGAACTTCCATGGTCTTTTATGTTGGATTCTTAATAGAATGAAATTCACCTTGCAGTAGCAAGTAGATATGTTTCTAAAGGTCAGCTTTAACAAAAAAACATACACAAAAAATGAATAATATTAATCATATCAACTCATTTTTTTGAGAATCTGAAGTTCTCAAAGAGTTTTACAAATATTTTATCATTTGATTTTCACAAAATCTTTGAGCAGTAATTGGTATCAATTATTTTTGCCTTTATCCAGTTGAGGAAATGAAGCATATTTAAATGAAAACACTTGTACAGATTCACACAACTAGTAATTGTCTGAGACAGGTTTCAAACAAAGGTACTATTTACTTCAAGTCTATCTCTCCATTCACAAATCCACAACTAAGTCAAAAGATGTTCAGCTGAGAAGCAATGATAACTATAGTCTCTTTGTGACTCTTACTGTCCTCATTTGAAAAATGGGGAGAATAATAGATACATAAGTTAGAGTCAGACATCCTCTCCAAGAAATGTTTGATTTTCTTTTTATAAATTTATTTATTTAACCTTTTACATTTATTTTCACAAGATTTTGGGTTCCAAAACTTTCTCCCCATTTGTCCCTTCCCCCCTCCCCATTATACCAAACATTCTAATTATCCTTATTACTAATCTGCCCTCTCTTCTTTCATCCCTCCCTTCCCTTACCCCATTTTCTCTTCTGTCCTGTAGGGCCAGATAACTTTCTATTCCCCATTACCTGTATATCTTATTTCCTAGTAGCAAGAACAATACTCAACAGTTATTCCTAAAACCTTGAGTTCCAACTTCTCCCCATCCCTCCCTACCCACCCATTCCCTTTGGGAAGGAAGGCAATTCAATATAGCCCATATCTGTGTAGCTTTGCAAATGACTTCCATAATAACCATGTTGTGTAAGACTAACTATATTTCCCTCCATCCTATCCGGCCCCCCATTGTTACTATTCTCTCTTTTGATCCTGTCCCTCCCCAAGAGTGTGGACTTCAAATTGCTCCCTCCTCCCATTACCCTCCCTTTCATCATCCTCCCCCACCCTGCTTATCTCCTTCTCTCCCACTTTCCTGTATTGGAAGATAGGTTTTCATACCAAAATGAGTGTGCATTTCATTCCTTCCTTTAGTCGAATGTGATGAGAGTAAACTTCATGTTTTTTTTTTTTCTCAGCTCTCCTCTTTTTCCCTCCACTAAGAAGTCTCCTGCTTGTCTCCTCTATGAGAGATAATTTACCCCATTCCATTTCACCCTCTCTCCTCCCACTACATTTCTCTCTCACCGTTTACCTTGATTTTTTAAAAATATGATCCCATCCTATTGAATTCACTCTTTGCTCTCTGTCTCTGTGTGTGCGTGCATGTGCGTATGTGTGTATGTGCGTACGTGTGTGTGTGCGTGCATGCCTGTAAATGTGTGTGTATACGTGTGTATGTATGTATGTGTGTGTGTGTGTGTGTGTGTGTGTTTGTGTGTGTAATACGACCAACTACCCAGATACTGAAAAATTTCAGGAGTTACAAATATTGTCTTTCCTTATAGGAATGTAAACAGTTCAACTTTGATAAGTCTCTTGTGACTTCTCTTTGCTGTTTACTTTTTCATGCTTCTTCTCATTCTTGTGTTTGAAAGTCAAATTTCCTTTTAGGCTCTGGTCTTTTCATCAAGAATGCTTGAAAGTCCTCAATTGCATTGAAAGACCATATTTTCCCCTGAATTATTATACTCACTTTTGCTGGGTAGGTGATTCTTGGTTTTAGACCTAGTTTCTTTGACTTCTGGAATATCCTATTCCACTCCCTTCGATCCCTTACTGTAGAAGCTGCTAGATCTTGTGTTATCCTGATTGTATTTCCACAATCCTGGAATTGTTTCTTTCTAGCTGCTTGCAATATTTTCTCCTTGACCTGGGAACTCTGGAATTTGGCCACAATGTTCCTAGGAGTTTCTCTTTTTGGATCTCTTTCAGGTGGTGATCAGTGGATTCCTTGAATACTTATTTTGCCCTCTGGTTCTAGAATATCAGGGCAGTT
>CM053769.1:403332377-403344765 GCA_028658325.1 Potorous gilbertii
CTTGTTGGGTCATAAATTTCTCCATTCTCCATAAGTCTGAAAAATACATGACTCCTTGCTCCCCTAATTTGTTTATAGCATCAATCTTTATACTTAGATCATGCATCCATTAGGACTTTATTCTCATGTATAGTGTCGAACATTGGTCCATGTTCAGGTTCCACCACACTGTTATTGTTTCCCAGCAAATTTGTCAAACAGTGAGGACTCATCCCTCAAGTTGAGGTCCTTGGGTTTACCAAACAATATATTGTAATATTCATTAACTACTGTGTCTTGAGTACCTAACATATTCAACTGGTCTACCCCTCTGTTTCTTAGCCAGTATTAAGTGGTTTTGATGACTACTATTTAATAATAAATTTGAGATCTGGTAGGGTTAGAACACTTTCCCTAACATTTCTTTTCATTTGGTCCCTTGATAATTTAGACCTTTTGCTCTTCCAGATGAATTTTGATATTATTTTTTCTGGCTCTAGAAAATAATTATCTGATAATTTGATTGGTAGTCCAGTAAATAAGAAAATTAATTCAGATACAATTGTCATTTTTATTATATTAGCTTAGCCCACCCATGAGCAACTGATGTTTTTCTACTTACTTAGATCTGACTTTATTTGTGCAAAAAGTGTTTTTAATTGTGTCCATATAGACCCTGAGTTTGTTTTGGAAAGTATACTCCCAGATGTTTTATAGTCTCTCCTGTAGCTTTAAACATAATTTGTCTTTCTATCTCTTGCTGTTGGAGTTTGTTAGTAATATATAGAAATGCAAATGGTTTATCTGGATTTATTTTATAACCTGCAACTTTGCCAAAGTTGTTTGATATTTCAGGTAGGTTTTTTACTTGATTCTCTGGGATTCTCTAAGTATATCATCATATCATCTGAAAAGAGTGATGACTTATTTTCTTCTTTGCCTATTCTAATTCCTGCAATTTCCTTTTCTTCTCTTAATGCTGCAGCCAGCATTTCTAACACCACATTAAATAACGATGGTGTTAATGGACGTCCTTGTTTCATCCCTGATCTTATAGGAAATGCATCTAGCTTGTGCCCTTTTCATATACTGCTTGCTGAATAAATTAGGTAGATGCTCCTTATTATTTTATGGAAAATTCCATTTATTCCTATGCTTTCCAGTGTTTTCAATAGGAATGAGTGTTGTATTTTGTCAAAAGCTTTTTCTGCATCTATTGAGATAATCATGTATTTTCTGTTAGTTTTGTTGTTGATATGATCACTAATGCTATTAGTTTTTCTAATGTTGAATTAGCCCTGCATTCCCAGTATAAATCCTACCTGATCAAAATATACCATTCTCATCATAAGTTGCTGTATTCTTTTTGCTAATACCTTATTTAAATTTTTTGCAACTATATTCATTAGAAAAAATGGTCTATAATTTTCTTTCTCTGTTTTGGTTCTTCCTGGTTTAGGTATCAGAACCATATTTGTATCATAAAAAGAATTTGGTAAGACTCTTTCATAGTCTGTATAGTATTGGAATTAACTGTTCTTTAAGTGATTGATAGAATTCACTTGTAAATCCATGCAACCCTGGAGATTTTCTTTCTATGGAGTTCATTGATGGTTTGTCCAATTTGCTTTTCTGAGATGAGGTTATTTAAGTCCTCAACATCCTCTTCTGTTAATCTAGGAAATTTATTTTCTAAAATAATCAACTATCTTATTTATATTGTTGAATTTATGGGCATATAGTTGGGCAAAATTATTTCTAATTTTTGTTTTAATTTCCTCCTTCTTTGAAGTTAGTTTACCCTTTTCATTCTTGCTACTGGTAATTTGGTTTTCTTCTTTCTTTTTCTTTAAATCAGATTGAAAAAGATTTATCAATTTTATTGAGTTTTTCATAAAACTAGATCTGTTTTATTTATTAGTTCAATAGTTTTCTTAATTTCAATTTTATTAATCTCTACTTTGGTTTTCATGATTTCTAATTTGGTATTTACTTGAGGATTTTCAAGTTTCTCTTTTTCAAGCTTTTTTAGCTACATGGCCAATTCATTGATCTCCACTTTCTCTATTTTATTCATGTAGGCATTCAAAGATAAAAAACTTCCTCTAAGAACTGCTCTTGCAGTATTCTATAAGATTTGGTAGGTTGTCTCATTCTTGTCATTCTCTTGAATGAAGTTATTGATCATTTCTATGATTTGTTGCTTGATCCTGTTGCTTAATTCTTCAGGATTAGATTATTTAGTTTCCAATTAATTTTTGTTCTATCTTTATGTGACCTTTCATTACATATAATTTTTATTGCATTAAAATCTGAGGATGCATTGACTATCTCTGCCTTTCTGCACTGGACTGTGAGGTTTTTGTGGCCTAGTATATGGTCAATTTTTGTATATGTGCCATGTACCCCTGAGATGGGGATCATTCAATTTTCTCCAGAGATCTATCATATCTACCTCATTCAGAGTTTTACTCACTTCCTTAACTTCCTTTTTGTTTATTTTGAGGTTAGAGTTATCAAATTCAGAGAGGGGGAGGTTGAGGTCCCTCTAGTATTGTTTTGCTGTTTATTTCTTCCTGAACTCCTTTAACTTCTCTAAGAATTTGGATACTATGCCATTTGGAGCATATATGTTTTGTAATGAAATTGCTTCATCTTTTATGTTGCCTTTTACCAGGATACAGTTTCCTTCCTTATCTCGTTTAATTTGATCTTTTTCTGCTTTTGCTTTGTCTGAGATCAGTATTGCTACCCTTGCATTTTTTACATCAGATGAGGCACAATATATTCTGCTCCAACCTTTTACTTTTACCCTTTATGTATGCCCCCATTTCCAATGTGTTTCTTGTAAATAACATATTGTTGGATTATGATTTTTAATCCATTCTGATATCTGTTCTTGTTTTATGGGAGAGTTCATCCCATTCACATTTACAGTTATGATTACTATCTGTATCTTTCTTTCCATTCCTTTTCCCCACATTTATACTTTTAATTCTCCCTTCTCCCTTCCCCTCCACAATAGTTTTAATTTTTCACCTCCTCCATCAGTCTTCCCTCACTTCTTTAAGCCCCCCCTTAATCTCCCTTTCCCTTACTACTTCTTCTTTCACTTTTACCATCCCCTCTGTTTCACCCTCCCCTTCCTTTTCTTCCCCCTTCCCCTCCTACTGCCTATAGTGCTAGTTGTATCTCTATACTTAACTGAGTTTGTTGTTCCAGGAACAACAATCAAATGAGAATAACTCTCAAACAATGCTTATCTCCCTCCTCTCTTTCCCTCTACTGTAATATATTTTTGTGCCTATTCCTGTCATGTGATTTCCTTTTGTCTGACTCCTTTTCACATTTCTGGTTACAATTCTTTCACACCCTTAAATTACATTTTTATCCTGACATCTTCTAATTTATACTACTCCCTCTATGTTTGTATACCCCTTTTATATATTATAATAAATAAACAATTCTCAATATTAATTGAGAAATTAATATTGAGAATATTAATTAGCTCCTCACATTTGAATTACTTCTTTCTGGATGCCTGCAGTATTTTTTCCTTTAGTTGATAATTCTGAAATTTGAAAACTATATTCCTTGGTATTATTACTTCCGGATCCCTTTCAGGAGGTGGATGGGGGATTCTTCAGATGACTATTTTGCCCTCTAGATCTAGGACTTCTGGACAATTTTCCTTGATTATTTCTTGGATGATATTGTCCAGGCTCTTTTCTTCATCATGGCTTTTTGGTAGACCAGCAATCCTTAGATTTTCTCTCCTGGATCTGTTTTCCAGGTCAGTTGTTTTTCCAGTTAGATATTTTACTTCTTCTATGTTTTCATTCTTTAGCTTCTGTTGACTGATTTTTGATGTCTCATAGAGTCCTCAGCTCCTACTTACCCAATCCTAATTTTTTCAAATTGTTTTCTTCATTTAACTTTTGCATCTCCTTTTCTATCTGTCCAATTATTCCCTTTAAAGAGTTCCTTTCTCCAGTCAGTTTTTGTACTTCCTTTTCCATTTGTCCAATTGTCCTTTTAAATTCTCCTATGATTTCTTTTTTCATGTTTTTAAAGTCACTGGTCAGATTTTTATCTATTTCACAAATCTGTGTTTTAAAATCTTCCTGAGCTGTTCCAAGAATGTTCTTTGTGCTTCAGAGCAGTTCATATTCCCTTCTGAAGTTTCAGTTGGGAGTGCAGTCTCAATGCTGACCTCTTTGGTATTTGTGTCTTGGTCCTTCTCCCTGAACAAAGATTCTATGGTCTTTTCTTTTCTGCTCTTAGTCATGATAATCACCCTTTCCTCCCTTTTAATGTAGATCTCTGCATCTGGGGCACAGGGGGCTCTCTCCCACAGTTCTTGTGCTTAAAACTTGAGAATTTGTATGCTATCAACTCTGTTTTTTTTCAGCTAGAAGCTAAAATGCTACAACTTACATGGTGTTGAACTGGCTGATGTTGGTAAGCAGAGGCCAGATGATGTCTTTTTGGGTTTCTTGCAGGTGTCCTGGAGCTAGCTTATTAAATGTAGGGAAGAGGTGGTCTGACCACAGGAGGTCTCTTTTGCTGAGCTAGAGCAAAGGTAAGCTAAGTGGGTTGGTGATCCCATCTGCTCCAGTGACTTCCCAATTTCCCTGGGCTACTGAGGCATGCTTGGGTTCCTGGTGTTGGCATTGTGAGCTCCACATCCTTCCCCTGGAACTCAGGATCTTCTCCTGGTTTGCTGAGGTAGGGTTGTCCGGTACAATTCTGGTCCTGCACTGGTGCCCTTAAGCCACAACAAGAGGTAACCTATTTAGCAATTTTCCTAGCCTCATAGGCTATGAGAATGCTTACCACTTCTGCTGCTCCCACTCTTCCAGGAATTTTCCCGGGGAGATCTTCTCTATGCTCTTCATGGTCAACAAGGGGAGGGAGACAGCAATTATTGCTCTTCATGGTCAACAAGGGGAGGGAGACAGCAATTATTGATCACTTCACTATCTTGTCTCCCAGAACCAGAAACCTGAGAATGATTATTTGGAACTATGCCCAAAAAACTCTAAAATTATATGTACTCTCTGTCTCAATATCTCTGCTAAGATTACCCCCCAAAGAGATCATTAAAAAAGGAAAGAGACATATGTTTAAAACTATATATAGCAGCTTTTGTTGTTGTTGTTGTTGTTGTGGCAAAGAATTGAAACTGAAGTATTACTCATGACTTGGGGAATGACCAACAAAGTTGAAGTATATAAATATGATAGACTCCTCTTGTGCTGTAAGAAATGATGCAGAAGATGATTTCAGAAAGAAAAAAAACTTTCGAAGTCTTATATACAGTGTAGGAAAGATCATTGATCAGATATATTGTGCATGGCAAAACCTGAATATAAGGACAATCAATTGTGAAAGACTTCACTACATTTATGAATATGGTGATGCAGGTCAATTCCAAAGGATTCATGATAAACAATGCTATCCATGTGCAAAGAGAAAACTGATAAACTCCAAGTGCAAATAAGAGTACATTTTTCTTCACTTTTCTTATTTTTCTTATTTGTTTTTTTTCCCCCGACATGGACAATGTGGAAATATGTCTTACATGACTTTATATAGATAATGAGTATTTTTTTTCCTTCTCAATTGTTGGGGGAGGGGTGAGAGAATTCAAAAGTAAAAATATTTTTTTAAATAAAAAAATCAAAATAACATCTGAAAAGAACTGCATAGGCAATCCAGTCTTACATAAACTCTATTTTCTCTCACTCTTGGCAGCACTGAAATGATAAAAACATAAATTTGGATAGACCATAGCCAATTTTCCTTCAGGATTCCAACATTTCCCACCTGGGCATTTTATGCTTTCACACAAAAGATCTCCAATGATAATTTAAAAGCAATGCTGCATGAACACAAACAATGTAAGCTTCAGGTAAATCACTCTGTTTCTGCATACCAATTCCTCAAATAATTTCTTATGACTCCCTAAAAGGAGTGTATAATATCTCTGGGAGATTGCATTTATTTTCTCTATATCAATCCATTATTTATAAAATAAAGATAATACATTTCCACAGACTTCTAAGTAATATATTTGTATCATATCATTTCTAGATAATATATAAACATTTCGTCTTATCAGAAGTGGGAGTCATCTCAGCATCTCTGATTTAAAAAAAAAAAACTAATAGCTGTAGAATCCCATATGTGGGTCTGCATACAAATTAGGTTTAATATTCATTGCTTCAAAATTCAAGAGAAGGTTAAAAAAAAGACTTAAGGTTATGTTCTTGTCTGTGAATAAAAAAGGAGTCCTACCCAAAGTAATCAATAACCATTTATCTTTTCCTAGCTAAAATTCCACCTTCTGAAAAATGTCTTTTCTTTTAATATTATTGCCTTCCTTCTTTTGATTATTTCCAATTCATCTTGTTTATCTTTTTTTTTTTGCACACAGTTCTTTCTGTGTTTCCACCCCATTTAGACAGTGAGCTCCTTGAAAGCAGGGACTGTCTTTTGTCTTTATATCCCTAGCATTCAGTATAGTGTTTGGAACATAGTAGACACTTAGCAAAGGCTTTATGACTTGACAAAGTCTGTGGAGGAAGTCAAGCTAATGAATCCCTGTGAATAAATTGACCATCTTCAGCGCTAAAGCCTAGCCTTCTTTAAAAATCCTCCTAACACTGCTTGATCTAATCATCCATTGTTGAGTTCAATTCATGGTTCAGAGGACTGGAGTCTAACATACATTTCAGTAAGCTTGGTGCAATGGATTGTATATGTTATATATAGGGTCAGAGAACTTCGTTAGGACAGTGATCCCCAAAGACAAAAAACCTGAGAACATAGCAAGGCTGCTAGAAGGTGAAGTTTACCTGGCATGTGGAATCTGGCAGCAGACAGTGTGGTCCATCATAGAGTTACACTGTAGCTTCTTTTTATTTTTCTGTTTGCCACACTTGTGTTTTCGTTAGTATAAGGAAATAAAAATGAGTCATGTCCTCTATTAATATAGGAGAGTTCCCTAGGTTATTGAGATGTTAAGTGGCATGCCCAAAGTAGTATATTCCAGGGACAGGGGACAGGATAGAGTCTTCCTGGCTGAGATTTGCTCTCTACCTATCAGGCCATGCTGCTTCACAGGTATATACTTCTTTTAACCAATTCCTTTTGATTTACATTTACTATTCTGCATGGTTTCTAGACTTCTTAAGGAGCGAAAATCTTATCCTTAAGAGTTTGATATCTTGAGGCAAAACCCCATTGATCCTTCCTTAGTTAAGACAAGTACTAGATTTCAGATCTAGGGATAACCATATCAACTCTCTTTCCAGAATTCCCTACATTCCTGTGTTACCCTAACATTTGACTTATTTGTAATATTCTAAAAAGCAGTTAATGACTGTCTTTAAATAAACCATAGCTTTCCTCCATGCTCTTACCTGCAAAGCAAGCTGGATTGTGTGACTGAACTAGGCATATTTTTTTTTGGTGCTTTACATTTATTTGGTTTTCTGACATCACCAAATTTGTGGTCACAAAAAATGTGATCCAACCTTTGAAAAATGTCATTAAAATGGAAAATGAGGACTTCCAGTGGCAAGATGGAGGATTGAGGAAGGAAACCTCTTAAGTTTTCCCAAATTCCCCTCCAAGCAACTAGAAAACTACAGCAGAATTTCTTTAAGTGCAGGGAAGCAGGTTACCAACACTGTAGAAAAGGTCTGTCTTATTAGATAGAGAGGAAAGGGAGGTCCAAGAGCAGCAGAATCAGTAGCAACTAATTTCACAGTAGAAGGGCTCCAGTCTCCAGCTCCAAGCCCAAGCAATCTAACAGTAAGGCCCTACCCTTCTGAAAAGCAGTGACCCCCTATGCAAGACAGCATTCTATGCAAGACAGCAAAGCCCCATCCCCAGTGACCTCATCCCCTATACAAGCCACCAGCAAAGTCTTGACCCCACTGATGACCAGTAATGAAGCCCTGCCCCAAAGCTGGCCAACAGCAAGACTCTGACCCTGGGGACTGTCAGCAGAGAGACCTTGTTTTCATAGTAATTCAAAAGTAGGACCTTACCCCTCAAACATATCAGCAACACCACACCCAAAGGAGATCAATAAAGATGCCCCACACCTCAATACAAGCCAGAAGGGAAGTCTACCTTCCACAGAAAGCAAGTAGCTATGACCTAAAGCCCAATAAAAGTCATCAGGAAGACCTAGAGATCTAGAAGAAGTTTGAGAGAGTGCAAGACTAGAGCCCAACTCTTATATAAAAACATCAAGTCAAAAAAGGCATAAAAATGGGCAAAAAACCCAAATAACAAAATAAAAAACTTGACTATAGAACAACACTATACTGATAGGGAGTTTCAAGGCATAAACTGAGAAGCAGACAACAGTGTCAAAATGGCTACGTGTGAAGACACAAAAAAAAATGTAATTTGGTCTCAGACCCAAAAGGAATTCTTATATGAGCTTAAAAAGCATTTTTAAAAAGCAAATTAGGGAAGTGTAAGAAAAATTGGGAAAAACAAATGAGAATCATGAAAAAAGAGTCAATAGGATGGGAAAAGATATACAAAAATTCATCAGGGATTTATTCCTAAAAATAGTATTGGCCAAATGGAAAAGCACAAAAGTGCTTTTAAATTTGTTATTTAAAAGAAAACAATTCCTTAAAAAATAGAATTTAACAAGTAGAAAGTAGTGACTCTATTTGACATCAAAATATGATTAGACAAAATCAGAAAAGAAAAAATAATACAAGAAAATATGAAACTTCTCATTGGAAAAGCAACTGACCTAGAAAATACATTAAGGAGAGACAAGTTATGGTACTACCAGAAAGCGTTGAACAAAAATAAATAAATGAATAGAGCTTGGACAACATCTTTCAAGAAATTATCAAAGGAAATTTTCCTGATGTATTACAAAAGGACAAAATGATCACTGATCAGCAACTGAAAGAGATCATACAAAGCAAATTTCTAGGAGCATCATATCCAAATTCCAAAGCTCATAGATGAAATCAAAAGTATTGCAAGCAGTCAAAAGGAAACAATTCAGATATAAAAAGAAACAATTCAGGTATTGCAGAGCTACATCCAGGATTACACAGTATTTAGTAGCTTCCACATTAAAGAACCAGAGGGCTTAGAACCTAATATATCAGAAGGCAAAGGAGTTATGATTACAACCAACAATCACATACCTTGCAAACTGAATGTAATTTCTCAAAGGAAAAATGGATATCTAAAAAAAGAGAGCACTTTTAAACATTTTTAATTAAAAGACCTGAACTGAATAATTTTTTTTAAATGACCTTCAAATACAAGACTCAAGAGAAACATAAAAAGGTAAAGGAGAAACATGAGAAAACATAAGAAACTCAATAAGTTTAAACTTTTTATATTTCTATATGGCAAAATAGTATTTGTAAACTTTGCAACTTAATTATTATAAGAGCAATTAGAAGGAGTATATGTAGAGAGAGAGAATGAATAGAAGGTTATTTTGATAGAATGACACTAAAAAAACAAAATTAAGGAGTGAAAAGAAAAATTACACTGGAAGAAGGAGGAGAGAGATTGAATGGGATAAATTATCCCACAGAAAAGAGATATGAAAGAGCTATTATAATAGAGTAGAAAATAGGTGAGGGAGGGTGGTGGGCAACCTCACTCTTAACGAAATTGTCTCAAATAGGGAATAGCATACAAATTCAGTTGGATAAATAAATCTATCTTTTCTTATAAGTAAGTAAGAGGACTGGGATAATAGAAGAGGAAGGAAGGACTGATTAAAGAGAGGGTATATTTGGGAAGTGGTGATCAGAAGTAAAATACTTGTGAGGAGGAAGAAGGTGGTGGTTAGAGAGAGAGAGAGAGACAGACAGAGAGAAAGACAGAGAGAGAGAGAGAGACAGAGAGACAGAGACAGAGACAGAGAGGAATTAAAGAAGCAAAGAACAGCATGGTGGGAAATACAGTTAGCTATTATAACTATAAATGAGAATGGGCTGACCTTACCCATAAAATGGAAATACAGAGCAGAATGGAGTAAAACCAAGAATCACGCTGTTTACAAGAAACACATTTGAAGAAGAGAGATACACACAAGGTAAAGGTAAGGGGCTGGAGTAGTGTCTATTATGCTTCAGTTGAAGTAAAGAAAGCAGAGATAGAAATCATAATCCTAGACAAAGCAAAAGCAAAAGCAGATTTAATTAAATGAGATAAAGAAGGAAACTCTATCCTGCTGAAAGGTACCACAGACAATGAAGTCATAGCAATAATAAACATATATACACACCAAATGGTATAGTATCAAAATTTTTGAAGAAATTGGATGACTTACAGGAGGAAATAGATAATAAAACTATGCTAGTGGAGAACCTCAACTTACCCCTCAGAAATTGATAAATTTAACAAAAAAAATAAAATAAACAAGAAAGAAGTTAAGTAGATGAATAGTATTTTGGAAAAATCAGCTATCGTAGCTCTCTGGAGAAAAATTCAATAGGAATAAAAAGGAATATCTTTTTTTCTCAGTGGTACAAAAAACTTACAGAAAAACTAATCATTATTAAGACATAAAAACCTCACAACAAAATGCAAAAATGTAGAAATACTAAATGCATCCTTTACACACCATAGTGCAATAAAAACTACATTCAACAATGGACAATGGAAAGATAAATTAAAATTAATTGGATTTGTGTAATCTAATATCCTTCAAAATGAGTCAAACAACAAATCAGAAAAAAATTACACTGCCATTAAAAAAACTGAGAACACTGAGACAACATATCAAAATTTATGGGATGCAGCCAAAGCAGTTCTTAGGGGAAATTTTAAATCTCTAATTGCTTACATCAATAAAATAGAGAAAAAAGCATGAATTGGGCCTTCACCTAAGAAATAAAAACAACAACAAATTAAAAACCCCCAATTAAACACCAAGTTAGAAATTCTGAAGATCAAAGAGGAAAAGAAATTAACAGAAGTTAAAGAAAGAAAACCACTAAACTAATAAATAAGAAGAAAATATAGTTTTATGAAAATCAATAAAGTAGATAAACTGTTAATTAGATTTTAAAAAGGAAAGAAGAAAAGCAAATTACTAGTATCAAAAATGAAAGGTGTGAATTCTCTATCAATGAAGAGGAAATTAAGACAATTGTTAGTAGCTATTTTGTCCAACTATGTGCCAGTAAATGAAAATGATGAATATCTACAAAAAATATTAAGTAGCCAGATTAACAGAACAAAGAACATACTTCAATAACCCAATTGGAACTATGCCCAAATGACTATAAAGCTTTTCATAGCCTTTGATCCAACATTATCAATACTAGGTCTATATCCTAGAGACATCCAAAGAAAAAGGGAAAAGGATCTGTTTATAAACCAACTGGTTTAAGGCCTATCAATGATTAGCACCTCTGGTGAGAGTACTTGCAAGTACTTTTTAGAGCTACTTATCCACCTTTGGTATCCACCTTTCACCCAACTCTTACCTGTGACTCCAAAAAGTTGTAGCACTTGCAGCAGCTACAACCTTGTAAAAACCTCTCATTAGACTGGTTAAATCGGGTTGAGGGTAACTAACATGTCTGAGACAATAATAAACCATGGGATTTCTGAGTCAGCCGCAAAATGAAACTTACATTTCCACTCTACATGTAAAAGTTTTAAACACCTTTGGAGAAGGTTCAATCTTTAGGGTTATCATGAATTATTCCTTTAACCTGACTTTACCAAGTATATTTGCTAAGAGATACATTTTTCATGAAGACAAATAGCAAACTCATCAGGAAAACCTCCCTTCTCTGATTGGAGAGGAAATGGAAGCCATTTTATCTCATTTTTTCCTCTAGTGATTTTATTGAATATTGGAGATATTCAGACAGGAAGAATATGAAATTAGACAGATCTTGAAAAATTAAAAAAAATTAAGTGTCTGTAAGTTAAGTAAGGGAGAGTTGCTTTATAAATGTTTATACCACAGAGATTCTTATGCATTATTCCTTGTTTCACAGTAACAGAATTTTCCATTTGGATAACTCAGATTTGAGAAATAGATGACTTCTGGAGAAAAAATTATGAATTATCTAGGTATATGTATATATGTTTCATCTTTAAGCTATTGAGGAGTCAAAGTTTACAAAACATATATAATGTACACGCATTCTATATATTTGTTAAATATATGACATACACATATGTATTGTAATTTACTTAACTTCTACACCTATAGAGTTCTTTTGGGCCTTTTAATTAATAAATAATCAAGTTAAGTAAATGAGAAGAGATTTATGAATAAATGAATTTGTATGCATATTTAAAGCTTTTCTCATTTATTTATATTAAACATTTGTCTTCCAAATTTCAAAATGGAGTTCCTAGTTGACTTCAGAGCAGA
>CM053769.1:403344865-403361311 GCA_028658325.1 Potorous gilbertii
CATGACACAACCCAAAACTATTGAGAGCCTGAAGAGAGTTGCAAACATAGAATCTCATTAATATAGAGCACAGGACAGTAAATGATACAGTAGGGAGGTGATGTCAAACTCAAAAAGAAACAAAAGTCATTAAAGTCATACTTAAGGATCCTTGAGGGCCACATATTGATTAAGTTTTGAAATATAATATCATCTATGTTTTATTACATTTTTATTTATTTTGTTAAATATTTCCCCATTATATTTAATCCACTTCATGTTGAACTTGGGAATGTTGAGGGTTGCATACCATCTACAGGTAGCATGCTCAACACATCTGCCGTAGAATGTATTATGTGAGAGCATGAATGATTCTTAGGTCCGAAAATGTTAAAACATGGAATATTGAAAGTGGGAGGGACTTTAAAACATTAAATCGTGAAATATAGAAAGATAGATCTAAAATAAACCTTAAAAAGGTATCGAAATGTACTATAATCATGCTCAGTTTCCATCCTTCTAATTTTCTAGATGAGAAAACTGAGGTCTGGAGTGGTAAAGAGACTTGAAATGCATCCTGGCTATAATATTCTGTATTCCATGAGTCTATCCCTTACACAATCTCTTTCTAATTTTGCATAGTCTGTCTTATTTAAATTGCAATTCCCCTGAGAAAGGAAAAAAATCTGAAATATCTAAAGTGCTTGCTAAATGATTAGCAATCAAGAAAAAGAAATTAACAATGATATTCAATGTGCTCCTTGAGGGTCACCATCTGAAATCATGAGGTCAGAATCTCCTTTCTTAAATAGCTACAACTGATTTGTTAAACATATGAATGATTTTTTTACTGTGATCATTAATGCCTTTTCAATTGGATGACATTATAAGTATTATTATTTTCTGTTTCCATAATACTTTCATTGAAAGATGATTATGTTATGAATATTAACTTTTAGAAGGATGCATTTACAACTGCTTGAATAAATAGAAGCAGCACTCTCATAAATCAGAAGGACTATAATAATTTAGTTTATTTCTCCTCATTTCTGTGTTTACATTGATGTTATTATATTATTACACTTTATAAATTTTGATAGTCAATGACAAAAATATTTTGTTTTTCATCTTTAATTATGCTGATTTCAGTCAAACACAGCAGACATGGCTTTCAGGGTTAAAATACATACATATGTACACATATATCTTAAATACTTGTGGTGTCATATGACCCAGTTTCCTATCTCCCCTCGTGCTCCAAGATTAGGCTGATTGATGGATGATATTGGCTTTTCACCAGTATCTAATATTCTTCCTAGGTTCCTACCACTTAAATTAGGTTGCTGAATGGGACATGTACACAGAACATTTATAAATCTTTCTTTGAAAATCATCTTTCAAAGATACCTGTCTTCCCAAATGGTCAAATCTTTTAACTTGGACCAGAAAATAATATCTAAAGAGAACTATGCTCTGAACAACACTCAAAAGCAATTTAACTAGCAATAACTACACACACACACACACACACACACACATGTATATATGTTCATGTATACATACACAGAACCACTGGTTCTGTGCTTATATGCTGTATGAGCTGAGTGATGACTTCTGGACTGCAGTAATGGGTAGGAATATAAGTAGGAATTATGAACTAAGCAAAATCTGCACAGCTATGGACAGGGAAGGGAAATGATACCAGACTCCTTCTGTCTATTTAGGTGGTAGCCAAAAATTTATTTACTTACCTCAGTTCCCTGATTCCTTTCCATCCTTCCCAAGAGCAAGCAGATTTTCTTGATGAGTTTGATATTGAATGCCATAGGATGACTATTTTCAGGAAAATAAAATGTGGTAAACTTAAAGTAAAGTATAAATTAGTAAAGTCAACCTATCAACCCCAATAAATTAGGTCTTACTGTGTTCTCTCCTCTTTCCTTACTACTTTTTTGTCAAATTTATTTTTTGGACAACTATCTATTTTGTTGCTGTTGCTCTTTTTTCTAACTGGAGTACAGTTATCCTTTTCACATTGCAACTTTCTCCATCATGGTTTCAATATATCATGTATTGGTATAAGAAATTAAATATGAATTTGGGGGGAGTTTTGCAGAAGCCACACATGACATGCAAGAACAGAAAATGACACAGAAAAATATATGTATAATACTGAATAATATCAATATATTTTCTTTATGTTTTATATATTTACATATATTTATATATATTTTATCATAAATATACATAGTTTCTTTTTCAAAGTTTAAAGATGACTAAATATTTAAAGCACATTAACAATTATGTATTGTAAACTTTCCACAAAAGGAAAAGGAAACATTTAGACTTCTCTGGTATTAAGAGAGGCCCAAAATATTTTTTGTGGATTTTCCAGTTTGTGGGGGTGCCATGCACCTAACCCACATGATGTGGAAGGGATAAGTGGATTTGTTTAGTAAGACTCTAACCTATTTTAGCAAGCACCCTTGGAATGCTAAAATGTGAGACCTGAATAATATAGATCAAAGGTCTTCAACCCCAACTTCTTCCTTTTAGAGGTTCGGGAACTAAACTCTAGAAGTATTAAATAACTCCTTCATGATCTCACAATGGAAATACCAGGTCTTAACTGACCTCCTTTGTTTTCAAATCCTGTGATTTTTACATTATACAGTGCTGTGATTATTAATGTTTCAACTTTCTAGAAATCATTGAGCCCTAATCTCAGACATGAGGGCAGGAAGCTGAAATTTTGGGGGTAATATTTTTCCTTCTACATTCCTTCCATTAAACCACCTCTTGTGTTTTCATTTCTGTGCCCTCATCATCTTAGATTCATTGAATATATCCCCTTCCTTCTTCTTGCACTCTAAATGAAAAACAAATAACCTTTTCTGGTCTCTCAGATTAGCTCCTTCTTCTATTATCAGACTGCTGCCTTCCTTATCTTTTTTCTGAAGGATTTCAATCTCTAGTCCAGGGGTGAGGAACCTTTGACTTAGAGGCGACATGTGGCCCTCTAGGTCCTCAGATGTGACCCTTTGACTGAATCCAAACTTCACAGAAAAAATCCCCTTAATAAAAGGATGTGTTCTATAAAACTTGGATTGAGTCAAATGGTCACATTCAAAGATTAGAAGGCCACATGTGACCTAAAGGCCACAGGTTTCTCACACTTACACTAGTCCCTAGAAGTTATTTCCTCCTGAATTTGATGTCTGTCCATTATCTTCCTCATTAATTCAACTCAAGAAAATGTCATTAGCAACAGGCCCTTTCACTGATTATTTCATTCAATAATCACTCATTAATTACCAGCTATGTATGGAGCACTGGATCATGTGTTTCAGGATATAAATAAAGAAGATATGATATACTCCTTGGCTTCACAGAGCTTACATTCTAGTTGAGCATATGTCATGTGCACAAACAAGTATATCACATATTATTACATGATAAAGGTACTGAAATGTTAGGAGAAGGCTTCTATTACAATAATACATAAGCCCAGCATTACATAGGTAGTAAGGGAAAGAGGCAGAATTGAATTCAGGTCCATTTACTTCAAATTCAGAAATCCTTCAACCATCTCATGCTGCATCTACAGTGGCCATCAGAGTAATCATATGGCTGTAGCCAGATATAGAACAAAGAAAATTACATAATGATGTTCAATATGGTGTAACTCCCTTCCACTTATGCATTGATAGTAGGAAATGGTGCAAAGAATTTTAAGAACCATAATATTTTTAGACATTAATTGAGTTTGATACTCTGACCCACAATAAATCCAAAAATTCAATCAGGAGATATAAGAAATTTGCAATTTAATGAAAAGTGACTTTCAGATTCTTCTTGAAGAAACAAACAAAAGATTATTCCTGGAGGTAACTTCATTATTCTTCCAAAGGCAACATAAAACATAATTTAATAGGATATTCGATCAGCTTGCTTTGTAATGCTTATGATATGGGTGCTATTACTATTAATGCTCATCATGTTGAACATAAGTGAAAGAAACATCATGGAGATAATTGAATATGCTGCAGAAGATTAGAGAGGGATATTTTAGAAAGGTTGAAAAAAGATCCTTCTGTCTTAAATACATCACTGTACATAAGAAAATGGACATAGGAGAGAAGAGCAAAACTATTTTGTAAAATGTGTCTCAGGGTTAAGAATTAAGTTCAGGAATACAATAGAATCACAAAAATGTGATTTATCTATTTTAGCAGATGATGATTTACGTATGTTGGAATTACTTTTGAAATATCTCTTGGTGTTCATTTGAGAAGAATAAAGCAAAAATCAAAATAAACCTTGTTAGATTGATTACCAAAATCTACAATCAATCAGATGAAAGGATAAAGATGAGAAAGACAGAAAGACAATAAAGAGTACTATATAAGAGTACTCATATTATTGGACAAATAGCACATTTAATTGTTCCAGAGACTACAGAGAGGTAATGAGTAGGATCCAGATTTGCATATGAGAAAGAGTATAGATTGGTTTCTAGCTGGGAAATTGGGCAGCACTTTCAAAAATGCCAAGCTGTCCCATGAAGGAAAGACCTTTAATTAATACCAATATTCTTCTGATGATGCTACATATCTGTGAATCATGGGATACCACAATCTCTGGAGAACTGGATATGCAGGTAGCTCACAGAGCAGGGATTTTTGTTTCCTGGAGCCAAGATGGTGGAGTAAGAAGTAAGTCACTCTAACCCTCTCTTATTGACCTCTGAAAGCCCAGAAGGTATTATCTCAGGAAAAACCCTGGAACACCTGAGCCATCAGAAAGACAGGATGCATCAGTCTTGTGGCCCAGGAAGTTTGGGGGATTAATGGAAAAGGGCCCTCTTGCTCTGCCATAGGGGGATCAGTACAAGATGGGAGGAGTCCCAACAAGCCAGCAGCAATCCCTCCTCAGAAAACCATGGGGAAATCTTTAACTGCAGTGTAATGGAGCAGGCAAGAAGCAATATGAGGGACTCTGAGTTTCTCAGCACAGGCAGGGGAACTGGTAGAAACCAGCTCTGAAAATCATCAGTTATGTCTGCATTCTCCAGCAGCTTAATCTCCTGATGCTTCAGCACAACTCCAGAAAGTACAAATCCAGGAGGCAAAGCCCCACGTTGACAAACATCCATCAGCAGTTAATCACTCAATTGCTTTAAAGAAGCCTGAGTGTACATGCCACACTGTCCTCCCACTCTGAGAGCTCCAGTGTTGCTGATCCCAGTTCAGTATCAGCTAAGCTACCAGATCCCTATAGCCTCCAACTGGAAGCATCTGAGGCCCCAGCACACAAAGCCAGTGACCACATCCCAGGTTCCCAGCACACAAAGCTTGGGCCAGTGCCACCTGTGCTCTAGCATGAAAATTCAACTTTAAAAGGCAGGAAATAGGCAAACACCATGAGCAAAAAAATGGAAACAGATGAAGACCATTGATTCTTTTTATGGGGACAGGGAAGTTCAAGGCACAAATTAAGAAGAGGACAACATTATCAATATACCACATCTGAAAACTCAAAGTGGAATATTAACTGATCTCAAGCCCCAAAAGCCTTCTTAGAGGAGTTCAAGAAGAATTTTAAAAGTCAACTAAGAGAGGTAGAAAAAGTTTAGGGAAAAATAAGGGACATGTAAGTCAATAACTTGGAAATGGAAGGAAAAATTACCTGCAGAAAACAAGTCCTTAAAAAATACAATTGTATGAATTAGGAGTTGAGTGGAGGGTGAGTGTACAGAAGAAAACAAGTCCTTAAAAAATATAAATGGGGAAAAAGTACACTGAAGAAAACAACTCCCTAAAATGCAGAATTGGCAAAATGGAAAAGGAGGCACAAAAACTCACTCAATAGAAGAACAACACCTTAAAAATTAAAATGGGGGGAAATGAAAAAGGAGAGCCAATATCTAATAGAAGAAAACAATTCTTTAAAAATTAGAATTGGACAAGTGGAAGCTAATGACTCTATGAAACAGAAAAAATTATTCAAATAGAAACAAAAGAATCAAAAAAAGAAAAACATAAAATGCCTCATTGGTAAAACAACTGACCAGCAAAATAAAACTATGATGAAAAAAGAGCCTAAACAGCATCTTTCAAGAAATCAAGGAAAATTTCCCTGAGATCCTAGAATCAGAAGGTGAAATAGTCATTGAAAGAATCCACCAATCCCCTCCGGAGAGAGATACCAAATTGAAAATGACAAGGAATATTACAGTCACATTCCAGAATTATCAGATCAAAGAGAAAATACCACAAATAGCCAGGAAGAAATCATTTAAATACCTTGGAACCATCGTCAGGATTATACAGACCCTTACAGCTTCCACATTAAAAAATCAGATGGCATGGAATACAATATTCTGTAAGACAAAGGAGCTTGGATTACAATCAAGGATCAACTACCTGGTGAAATTGAGCATAGTCTTTCAGAGGAGGACATGGACATCCAATTAAATAGAGAGCTTCCAAACCTTTCTGATGAAAAGACCAGAACTAAATAGAAAATTGGATCTTCAAACACAACACTAAAGAGAAACGTGAAAAGTAAACAGGAAAGAAAACAACAACAGCATGTCATTAATAATGGGAAACTTGTTTACATTCCTAAAAGAAAGAAAACACTTGTAATACTTAAGAACTGCACCATTATTATGACATTCAAAAGGGGTACATATAGACAGAGGGCATAGGTCTAAGTTGGCTTTGATGTGATAAAAAAGAACTAATTAAGTGGTGAAGAGGGATTATACTAGAGAAGAGGAAAGGAGGAGACAGATGGGTAAATTGCATCACATGAAAAGGCACAAAAACCTATTACAATAGAGGGAAAGAAGGGAGGGCAATGAGGATTATTTGAACCTTACTGTCCTCAGATTAAGCTCAAAGAGAGAATAATATCAAACTTGCACTGTAGGCAGTAGGAGGGGAAAGGTGAAAGAAAAGAGAGGAGCTGGATAGAAGGGAGGGAAGAATTACTAAAGGGGAAGAAAAGGGAGGAGGCTGATAGAAAGGAGGGCAGACTGATGGAGGTACTGGTTGAAAGTAAAAATCTCATGAGGAGGGAAAGGGAGAAAGGAGAGAGAAAAGTATAAATAAAGGGAGGAAGCAGGATGGAGATAAAAAGATAAATAATTTTCATAATTGTGAATGTGAATGGGATGAAGTCTCCCATAAAATGGAGATAGATAGCAGAATGGATTAAAAAGCCATAATCCTACAATATGTTGTTTACAGGAAGCACATTTGAAACAGAGGGATACACAGAGAGTAAAGATAAAAGGCTGGAGTAGAATATATTATATATACATACATACATATATATATATATATATATATATATATGTATGTATGTATATATAAACAATCCGTGATAGTAATCCTGATCTCAGACAAAGCAAAAGGAAAAAACAGATCTAATCAAAAGAGATAAGAAAGGAAACTATATCCTGCTAAAAGGCCCCATAAACAATGAAGCAATACCATTACTAAGCATATATGCACCAAGTGGTATAGCATCCAAATTCTTAGAGGAGAAGTTAAGGGAAGAAATAGACAGCAAAACTATCTTAGTGGGGGACCTCAACCTCCCCCTGTCAGAATTAGATAAATCGAATCACAAAATAAACAATAATGAATTTAAGGAGGTGAACAGAATTTTAGAAAAGTTAGATATGATAGACCTCTAGAGAAAATTGAATGGGAATAGAAAGGAATACACCTTTTGCTCCATGGTATATGATACCTACACAAAAATTGACCATGTATTAGGACATAAACAGCTCACAATCCAATATAGAAAGACAGAAATATTAAATGTGTTCTTTTCAGGTCATGATGCAATAGAAATTACATGTAATAAAGGGGCACAAAAAAATAAACTAAAAATTAATTTGAAACTAAATCATCCAGTCCTAAATAATGAGTGGGTCAAACAACAAATCATAGAAAAACTTCAAGAAAATGACAGTATTAAGACAACATATGAATACTTATGAGACACAGCAAAACCAATTCTGGAGAAGGTTTCATGTCTAAATGCTTACATGAATAAAGTAGACAAAGAGGGGATTGATGAATTGGGCATGCAACTAAAATGATACAAAAAGAACACCCTAAAAATCCCCAACTAAATATGAAATTAGAAATTCTGATAATCAAAGAATAGATTAATAATATTGTAATAAAGAAAACTATTAAGCTTATAAATAAGACTAAAAGCTACTATTATGGAAAAACTAATAAATAGACAAATCTTCAGTCAATTTGATTTAAAAAAAGCAGGAATCAAATCAAATTACCAGTAACAAAAATGAAAAGGTTGAATTCACCACCAACGAAGAGGAAAACAAAACAAAAATTAGGAGTTATTTTGCCCAACTGTATCCCAACAAATTTGACAGTCTTTCTGAAATGAAAATATATATTTGCCATATTAACAGATGAGAAAATAAAATACTTAACCCCATTTCAGGAAAAGAAATTGAACAAACCCTCAATGAACTCTCTATGAGAAACTCTCTAGGGCAAGATGAACTTACAAGTGAATTCTATCAAACATTTAAAAAACATAAACAATGTCAATACTATGTTAGCTATTTAGGGAAAAAAAGTAACATTCCTAGCAAATTCTTTTTATGATACACATATGGTCCTGATACCTCAAACAGGAAGAGCCAAAACAAAGAAATAACATTATAGACCAACTTCCCTACTGAACTATAGAGCAAGTTTCCTAATGAATATAGATAAAAAATTTTTAAAGAGAATATTAGCAAAGAGATTGCAACAATTTATCCCAAGAATAATACACTATGACTAGGTAGGATTTATGGCAGGAATGCAGGGTTGGTTCAATATTAGAAAAACTATCAGCATAATTGACCATATCAACAATAATTGGAAATGATATGATTATCTCAACAAATGTTGGAAAAGAATTTGACAAAATACAAAACCCATTCATATTAAAAATGGTAGAGATCATAGGAATAAATAGAGTTTCCTTCAAAATGATAGATAATATCTATTTAAAACCATCAGCAAGGCATCATATATAATGGGGACAAGTTAGAAGCATTTCCAATGATATTGGGGGAGAAACAAGGATGTCCACTATCAGTACTGTTAATCAATATGGTACTATAAATGTTAACTTTAGCAATAAGAGAAGAAAAATAAATAGAAGGAATTAGAATACACAAAGAAGAAACAAAGCTATCAGTCTTTGCAGATGATATTATGGTCTACTTAGAGAGTCATAGAGAATGAAATAAAAAATTACTTGACGTAATCAAATTTCACAATACTGCAGGACATAAAATAAATGCACAAAAATCCTCAGCATTCCTCTATTTTACAAAGTCAAACATCAAGATATAGAAAAAGAAATTCCATTTAAAATTACTGTAGACATTATAAAAGTATTTGGAAGTCTACCTGCCAAAACAAACTCAGGAACTATATGAACACAAATATAAAGCACTTTTAGAAACATATTTAAATAATTGAAAAAAATATCAGTTGCTCATGTGTAGGTCAAGTGCATTTAATGAATATGACAATTCTTCCTAAATTAATTTATTTATTCATTGCCATACCAATCAAATTGCCAAAAAATATTTTAAAGAGCTTGATAAAACAATGACAAAATTCATCTGGAATTTTCAAAGAAATTAATAAAGATAACTGTAATGGAAGGTAGCCTAGTCATACTAGATTTTAAATTGTATTATAAAGCAGCCATCATCAAAACTTCTTGGTACTGGCTGAGTGGTGGATCAGTGAAATAGGTTAGGTACATAACAGAAAGTAGCCAGTAACTATAGTAAACTATGGTTTGATAAACTCAAAGAATCCACCTTCAGGGATAATAACTCACTATTTTACAAAAACTGCAGGGAAAACTGGAAAATAGTATGGCACAATGTAAAATAAGTGTAGAGCAACATCTTATACCATATACCAAGATAAAGTCAAAATAGGATGTTGACTTAGACATAGATGATGATACCATAAGTAAATTAGCTGAGCAAGGAATAGTTTACCTGTTGGATCTATGGAGGGGAGAAGAATTTATGACCAAACAAGAGACAGAGTACAAAATGTGAAGTGTAAAATGTATAATATTTATTACATTAAATTGAAAAGTTTTTGCACAAAGTCAAAGTTACCAAGATTAGAAGGGAAGTAGAAAACTGGGAAACAATTTTTACAACCAATGCCCCTGATAAAGGCCTCATTTCTAAAATATATAGAAAACTGAATCAAATTTAAAAGAATACAAGTCATTCCCAACTGATAAATGGTCAAAGGATATGAACAAGCAGTTTTCAAAGGAAGACATTAAAGGTATTTGTAGTCATATGAAAAAATGCTGTCAATCTCTATTGATTAGAAAAATGCAAATCTAAACAACTCTTAGGTATCACATTACACCAATCATATCGGCTAACATTACAAAACAGAAAAAGTTATAAATACTGGAGAAGACGTGGGAAAATTGGAACACTAATGCATTGTTGGTGGAGTTGTGAACTGCTTCCAACCACTTTGGAGCACAGTTTCAAAATATGTTCAAAGGGCTATAAAAATGGGAGTACTCTTTTACTGTGAGTATACCAAAGAGATCATAAAAACAGGAAAAAGATCCATATGTACAAAAATATTTTCAGCAACTCTTTTTGCAATGGCAAAGAATTGGAAATTGAGGGGATGTCCATCAACTGAGGAATGACTGAAGAAGTTGTGATATATGAATGTAATGGAATTGTGCAATAAGAAATGATGAACAGGCAAACCAGAAAAACGTGGAAATACTTATATGAACTGATACTGAGTGAAATGCACAGAACCAGAAAAACACTGTGCACAGGAACAGCCACATTGCATAATGACTGACTTGGATAGATTTAGCTCTTCTCAGCAGTACAAGGATCTAGGAAAACTCCCAAAAAAATGATGATGGAAAATGCTATCTACATTGAAAGAAGCAACTTTAGAGTCTGAATGCATATGGGAGCATATTATACCCTCTCCTTTTCTTATGTTGTTTTGTTTTGTATTTTTTTCTTGTGGTTCTCCCCATTAGTTCGAATTCTTCTTAAATTGACTATTGTGAAAATATATTTAATATAAACATATAAGTTGAGCCTTTATCATATTGCATGCCATCTGGTGGAGGGCAGAAGTAGTGAGAGGAAAAGAAAATTTTAAAATCAAAATCTTATAGAAGTGAATGCTGAAGACTAAAATTTAATTATTAAAAAATGAAAAAGAAAAACAAACAGCAGCCATAAAACAGCTGTAGGATATTACCAACAGTTTTTTTGTATGCAAGAAGCAAAATAGAAGATATCATTCACAATGAGATCACAGATTCTGCTGTGTACTGTATTCTGAGGGGAGCAGAGGTGAGATTAGGAGAGGAGAGGATTAGCTGAGTTGGTCAACTGGAAATGGGCAGCTCAGACTATTCACAGGTTGTGATTTGTGTTTTGTTCTGAAAGAGGACCATGACATCAGGAAGATGATGTCATGACTTGCAAATGAATTGAATTTGTGTAAGGGTGAGCTTTGCAAAATCACAAGCATCATTTTTTCTGATAGAGCCATCTGGGTACAGTGGCCAGATATAGACAGTCTAACTGGAGATGGTCAAAGAAAGAAGGGTTAAATTTTAAAGTTGATACTTTTTGGGCCCTCAGCTCAGAGTGATTATAAATAGTAATCATTTCTCTTTTGACCAGCAATGATGAGAACTTTCCAGTCCCAGGTTGATTTTTTTTTATTTTTATTATAATTATTATTAAATGTTATTAATTTAATATACTATATTAAATACTATAAATGCTATTATTAAATAAACAAATAAATGTTATTATTAAAGAGGCCCTCCCTTGACTCACTCCATAAGCAGGCCTATTCCCTGAAGGGGCACAAAAGTGAGAACTCCAAATGACCTTAGCATAAAGTTAGGATGGGGGCAGGGCCAATATTATGGAGTAAAAGCAGAGACTTCCCCAAGCTCTCCCCCCAAAACCTGCAAATACTTAGGTAAAAAATGACTCTAAACAAATTCTAGATCTGCAGAACCCACAGAGTGAACCAAATCCACAGCCCAGGACAACCTGCAAAGTTGACAAGAATGGTCATTCACACAGAATAGGGAGTGGAGCATAGTCTGGTGTGGGTCACACAAGTAAAAACTACCTGAATAGGCCTCAAGAGACTAAACCATTGGCAACTGGGGAAGTTTCCAGATTTCTCAACTCACAAAGGCCAAAAAGGTCAGTGGGAAATCTCTGTGGGAACTGGGTGAAAGAGCAGAGCATGATGTGGCCAAGTCTAGAACCAGCCCCAGGGCAGTGGGGATGGTTGTGGCAATACCTGATGGTGGTAGTAGTGGCAGCAGGAGCAACAACAGCAGAGGCTGCTTTCAGAGCTTTAGGCCCACAGATGGTGGGGGATAGAGTGACAGATAAAAAATCCCTAAAGTCTAATATAGAATACCCACCTATACCTTCTGCAGTGGAAGCAGAGTTTCACCTTGACAAAGAATTAGAATGTCAAGTGTTTGACTGAGAAGATGACTAAACACTGAAAAAATAACTCAGACTATAGCATCTTACTTTGATGACAAGGAAGATCAGGGCATACAATCAGACAAGGACAGCAGGGTCAAAGAACCTATACCAAATACTTCAAGAGGAATATGAATTGGTCACAGGCCATGGGAGAGCTCAAAAAGGATTTTTAAAATCACACATGAAAAAATTGGAAAGAGAAATGAGTGATGCAAGAAAGTCACAAATATTGAATCAACAGCTTCATAAAGGAGACTTCAAAAAATGCTGAAGAAAGTAGCACCTAAAAAATAGGCTAATGAAAGTGGCAAAAGAGATCCAGAAAGTGAATAAGGAGAAGAATACTTTAAAAAGCAGAAACTCATTAAATGGAAAATGAGGTCCAAAAGCTCAGAGGAAAATAATTCTTTCAAAATTAGAATGGAGAAAATGGAAGCTAATGACTTTATGAAAAATCAAGAAATTATAAAATAAAATTGAAATGAAAAAAAGAGAAGACACTGTGAAATATCTCATTGGAAAAGCAGCTTATCTGGAAAACAGATCCACTAGAGATAATTTTAAAATTACTGGACTGCGTGGAAGCTATGATCAAAAAAAGAGCCTTAGACATCATCTTTCAAGAAATTATCAAGGAAAACTGCCCTGATATTCAAGATAGAAGGGGTGAAATAGAAATTGAAAGAACACACTGATGACCTCTGGAAAGAGATCCTAAAAGGAAAACTTCTAAGAATATTATAGCCAAATTCTAGAGTTCCCAGGTCAAGAAGAAGATATTGCAAGGAGCCAGAGAGAAACAATTCAAATATAGTGGAAATACAATCAGGATAACACACGATCTAGCAACTTCAACGTTAAAAAATTAAATGGCCTCGAATATGATACTCCAGAAGTCAGAGGAACTAGGATTAAAACCAAGACTCACCTACCCAACAAAACTGAGTATAGCACTTCAGGGGAAAAAGTGGTTATTCATTGGGACTTTCAAGTATTCTTGATGAATACTTCATCAGAGCTTCATCAGAGCTGAAAAGAAAATTTGACTTTCAAACACAATAACCAAGAGAAGCATGCAAAGGTAAACAGGAGAGGAAAAGAGACTTACTAAAGCTGTACTGTTTACATTCCTACATGGAAAGACTATATTTGTGACTCACAAGACCTTTGTCAATAGTAGAGTAGTTGAAGGAGATAGATAGATAGACAGACAGACAGACAGACAGACAGACAGATAGATAGATAGATAGATAGGTAGGTAGGTAGGTAAATAGGTACATAAGGGATACAGGGTACTTTGAATATGAAGGGATGAAATCAAAATTAAGTGATGAGAAGAATATATTGGAAGAAGGAGAAAGGGAGCGATAGAAGTGGGTAAATTGTCTCAAGGCAAGGAAAAGGTTTTTCAATAGAGAGGGAGAGGGAGGAGATGAGAAGGAATGAGTGAACCTTGCTCTCATCAGATTTGGCTCAAGGAGGAAATAATACACACTCAATTTGGTATCTGACAGGAAAGAAGGTGGAAGGTGATTAGAGGGGAATGATAGAGGGGAGGGCAAATTGGAGGAGGAGATAGAAACAAACACTTTAGAAAAGGGACAGGGTCAAAGTTGAAAATACAATAATTCATAGGGGGGATAGGATGGAGGGAAATAGTCTTACACAACATGACTATTATGGGGGTGATTTGCATATATGTACATATACATATGTATATATACATGTATATATGCATGTATGTATATACATATATATATATATATATATATATGAATGTATATATGTATATCCTATATTGAATTGTTTGCCTACTTAATAGGAGTGGGTGAAGAGGGAAGAAGGGAGAGAATTTGGAACCCAAAGTTTTAAAAACAAATATTAAAAAATTGTTTTTACGTGCAACTGGGAAATAAGATCTACAGGCAATGGGGTATAGAACTTTATCTTGCCCTTGAAGAAAGTAAAGTAGAAAATGATAATCGTGGGGATGATAAAAGAGAGGGCAGCCTGGGAGAAGGCATAATCAGAACGCATGCCATCACAAGGTATGGGGGGAGTGGAAATATGGGGAGAAAATTTAGAACTAAAAATCTTGTGGAAATGAATGTTGAAAACTAGAAATAAATTTAACTCTTAAAAAAAGATAGGATAATACAGAACTCCTCTTAGGCAGAGAGTACTAAGTAGAAGAGTTCAGAAAAATACTCATCAACAATAATAAAAATGCTAATAGTAATTTATTAATAAAATATTCTTCCCATAATGATATGGAGCTAAACATGGGAATGTAAAGATTATGCTACCAAGAGAAGAAACTGTTGAAATTCTACAAAAGCCTAATGATTATCTAAAAAGTATATTTTCTGTCATATAAAAACCAGTCAACTAAGTTCAGAGATGCTCATTAGAAAGGTTTAGCAGAGTGTGATGAAGTTTACTTTGTCTTATTCGAGAATTTTATTTTGCCTTGGATTATATGATTTAGCCAACTATACTTTAAGTAACTTAATAATAGGGTTTTTGAATGATATTCCTTTTCACCCTTTTTATTATGAACTTAACATCACCAAATATTAACATTTCAATATAAAAAAGACAGAAAAGGGATTGTATATTCAACTGTGAACTTCTCTTATCCAGATTGTAACTGTTAAGTTTAACATGATAGTGACAAAATTTGCATTTGCTTGTTTCTTTTTCGACTGAGTATATTTGAATGCTGAAGGTCAATGTTCATTGACTTTCTTTCCTTTTTTTGCATCATTGTCACTATTCATTATTCTCATCTCATTAGTTCTTCCCTTCCCCTCCCTCCTAAGAAAGGGAGTCTTCTCCTGGAACCAATGAAATTGGGAAAATAAAGCCATTCATAAGCCAAGTGTTTGAAAATATATTTCTGATTCTTTTATAGATCTTATTCTGTGGTGTAGTAGAAAAAGCTCTGGAAAGGGATCAGAATAATGAAATTAGTACAACTAGGTTTGAATTCTTTCTCAACCACATACTATCAGTGTGACCTTGGGAAAATTACATAATAGGCACCGAATAAGTGTTTACTGACTGACTGACGGACTGACAAACCAATGGATAGTATGAAAGGGGAACTGGGAAATCATCTGCACCAGGGGTTCTTAACATTTTTTTAAAAATAAGTTTATTTATTTAATTTTTTACATTCATTTTCATAAAATTTTGGGTTCCAAATTTTCTCCCCATTTGTCCCATCCCTGCACCCCAATACATTGAGCATTCTAATTTCCCCTATCACCAATCTGCTCTGTCTTCTATTATCCCTCCCTTCCCTTGTCCCCATCTTTTCTTTTGTCCTGTAAGGCAAGATAACTTTCTATTCCCCATTACCTGTATTTCTTATTTCCTAGTAGCAAGAACAATACTCGACAGTTGTTTCTAAAACTTTGAGTTCCAACTTCTCCCCATCCCTCCCTACCCACTCATTTCCTTTGGGAAGGCAGGCACTTCAATACAAGCCATATCTGTGTAGTTTTGCAAATGACTTCCATAATAGTCATGTTGTGTAAGACTAACTATATTTCCCTCCATTCTATCCTGCAACCCATTGCATCTATTCTCTCTTTTGATCCTATCCCTCCCCAAGAGGATAGATTTCAAATTACTCCCTCCACCCACTGCCCCCCCTTCCATCATTCCCCCCACCCTTCTTATCCCCTTCTCCCCCACTTTCCTGTGTTGTAAGATAGGTTTTCATACCAAAATGAGTGTGCATTTTATTCCTTCCTTTAGTCAAATGTGATGAGAGCAAACTTCTTGTTTTTCTCTCAGCTCCCCTCTTTTTCCCTCCACTAAAAAGTCTCTGCCTGCCTCTTCTATGAGAGATAATT
>CM053769.1:403361811-403377689 GCA_028658325.1 Potorous gilbertii
GTGTACTGAACCCCTAAATGGCCAGTCATTTGATAGACCCATTTTGCTTCAGAGTAGGGACAATATGTTGAGTAGCAATCTTTGCAGCTTGTGCATGTTTGGGCATGGTGAGGGCCATGTGAGCATCTCCATGAAAAACTGACAAATTAGTAACCAAAAACATGTCCCATATATCTTCCCATAATTCTTTGTCCCAGACTTGCTTGCCATGAATTTCCCAATTTTGATTTTTCTACATGGCCATCCATGTAGCAAACCCATTAGCTATTGCCCATGAATCAGTAAATATTATCGTATTTGATAACTTGTTGTACTGCCATAAGTTCAGCATATTGACTTCATCCACCTGTTACAGTACTTTTCAAAATTTTCCTAGTACATGGGTTATAGGCTACCACTTTTCAATGTCTTTTGTGACCCAAATATTTTGCTGTCCCATCAGTAAACCATGCATGCCTCTTTTGTTCTTCAGTTAATTCATTATATCCCTCATTCCATTTTATTAAGAACTGTAACAACTATGACTTTGGTTCAGGGAATGTATCATTTCCTTCAATATCTATGTTTGCTATAGATACATCTAAAGGTGACACTCCACTTTTGCCTACTTTAGATCTATTTTGAATATACCAGTTCCATTTAATTATGCTAGCCTCTTGAGTATGTATAATTCTGTGAGAAGCTGGAGTACTCATTACCCAGGTGATAATCGGAGTTCCAGTCCCTAATATTACCTCATAGACTAAAGTGAGTTATTCAGTCTCTACCAAAGTCCAATATGCAGCTAACAACTGCTTTTCAAAAGGTGTATGTTGAATTTCAGATGAAGTGAGTTTCCTAGACCAAAATCCTAAGAATCCTAAGGGTGCATTTTGACTTTGTTGTGTTTGTCATAAACTCCAGTTTGCATATTCATCCTGTATAGTCACTTGTAATTCCACCAGGCCTCTTTGCATAGACCATTAAATCTAGGGTCAATTTTATAACAGCCTGTATCACCAAGGCAATATTCACAGCACTGGTGGTGACTATGAATATGCCAGCAGAGTTCTCAATTGCAAAATATAAAAGACTCTCCATATAGAAGGCAGAAGAAAAACATTTATTTAAACACCAGAAAGCCAAATTCCAGAACCAGAAAGCAAAATCCATCATGGGCACAAAGAAGTTAATAAACATGATCACAACAGAGGACAAAGCCATTCTCAAACCTCTCCTCCCTCAGCCAGGGCCTTCTCACCATCAACTGTCACAATTTGTCAGTTAGGCCTGTGTCAGTTGGCCTGTTTTCTTTCCCCTCTGACCTTGACCCTACTCATTTCCTCCCAGTTCTACTCTACCCTTCCTGTTCCATTTCTTCAGCAAGCTCCTCCCACCACATGTGACCCAGGCTTCTAGAGCATATGGGCCTATTAATTAATGAGAAAGATCTTTCCATTTAAATTACTATTACACAGCCTTTGTTTCTTCAAAAGCTTTACTCTGTTCAGGTCCCTATTCAAATTCATATTTTTTCCTAGTAATATTATATAAGGGTTTCAAAATTTGTCCTATATGCAGTATGTGATATCGCCAATATCCAAATAATCTTATAAACTTTTGGGCTTCTTTTTTATTGGTGGGGATAGGAAAATCCTGAATCTTTTGTCGAACTTCTGGAAGAATCTCTCACAGCCTCTTATTCCATTGTATACTCGAAATTGGTTTCAGCAAGCACTTGAATCTTTGCTGGGTTAATTTCCCACCCTTTGCTTTTCATATGCTCAGTTAAAAGCATCAAACTCTTCTCTACTTCTTTTACACTTTTTCTCTGTATCATGACATCTTCTATGTAGTGGGTAAGCTGTGCATGAAGTAGCTGGAATTCATCTAAATGTTCAGCCACAATCCTATGACTAGTGGTGGGGCTATGCAGATATCCTTGTGGAAAACATGTAAAAGTATATTGTCAGCCCTGCCAAGTGAAAGCAGATTGGTCCCATTGTTTAGAATCTATTGAGCTAGTAAAGAAAGCATTGTCCAAATCAATAACTATGGACCAAGTCCCATCATATTTCTGTATTCTTTCTTGGTATCAGGAACAGCAATACACAAGGGAAAAGTCACCTTATTCAACTGTCTACAATCCACTGTCATCATCTATGTCCCATCTGACTTTTGTACTGACCAGACAGGATTATTTCATTGAATGGTTATAGGTATTAACTCTCCTGCCTCAACATATTCCTTTATAGTATTGGTAATTTCATCTTACCCTCCTGGTACACAATACTGCTTTAAAATAATTACTTCAGAAGGTTCAGGTAAAGTGATTGGGTCCATTTTTCTTTTACCCACTATTATTTGTTATTGTTATTATCATTAATACCCATTGTATTAGTTCCTATTTTCCTTACTGCAAATTGGTATTTCTCCTCAGATAAATTTAGAATCATACCTCTCAATATATCCATTCCAATGGTGTATTTAGGAATGGGCACAATTACCATGGTATATTCTTTCTTAGGTAATTGTCCAATTTTTATTTCTAGTTTGACTTTTCTGGCTGTTATGTCAGCCCCTCCCAGTTCTGTGACAGTGATAGGAATTCCATGTTTAAACTTATCAAGGTATCCATGTATAAGGAAGAGTTCTGCTTCAGTATCTATTAATGACCTGGTTAGAGAATTTGATCCATTTTTCTAATATATGGTCAAATTGATATGGAGTCTGTAATTCCATGTGTGTATTTCTTTAATCTGAGTTGGGACTGGGCCAATTTTCTATTCTCCCTAAAGGGATGACAAACTTGGATACAAAGAGTCAGCAGGATCTGAAGGGGCAGTTCTTACTTCTCTATTCTGTCTAGCATCAAGCACCTCTTCTCAGTACATTTTGTTTAGTTCGTTAGTTGGAATACCTTCTATACTTCCAAAATCTACCCCTGCTCTCAGTAGAGCAGTAAACAATTCTTTTATTTTCAGTCTATTCTGACTTTGAATCTGCTGCTTGAGGAAATTATTTTTTCCCCAGGTCCTCAAGTCATTTAACTATGAAATCTTGTCCAGCACCTCCAAATAATTTCCCTAGTTATCAGAGTCAGAACTAGTTGCTTGTTGGCAGGGACAACTGTCTTCACTGTTATATTACTATGGGAAACTGGGTATCATAGTATGCATTTGAGTTTCTAATCGTTATGACAGTCTTCATTACCTCCTCCTTTAACTTTCTTATACAGTCCTTAAGTGAATACCGGAGCCTGTCTCCATTAGGCCACATAGAGTCAGTAGGATCCTGCTTACTTCATCCTTTAGCAGCCAAAGCTAACAGATTAATCATATTATTACCTCTTTGCATATTGTAATCTCTAAACACTTGTGTTACAAAATGATTCTAATACTTAATAATTTCAAGCAATCCATGCCATCTATAGATACTCCTCTGGCTCCTTCATCACTGATTCTCACCATCCAAGTTATTAAGGATTCTCCTATCCTTTGAGTGAACCAACTCAAAATATCTTGTTACCTTCTGCTGAGTAAAATCTTCAATTATCTCCCTAAACAGTATGTTTCCCCCTTGGTTCTCCTGTTTTCTCTTCAGTATTGGGCATCTTTCTGCCTCAGAAGTTTCTCCCTCAAACACTATGCTAAGCTCTGGAGAGATAAAAATATGAAAAAAAAATAAAGAAGAAAGTTCATATGCTGAGAATTTTATAATCTAATGGATTATTGTTATTATTCCCATTTTACAAATGAGGAAACTGAAGCTCAAAGGGGATGAATTTACCTAGTATATGTGTCAGAACTGGGATTTCAGCCCACATATCCTGATTTTAAATCCAATGAGTCATTCCAATAAGCCATGATGCTTCTTGGTAATACAGCAGTAATTTATGAATTACAGGGTCAGGGTACAGAGGAGAGGTGTTTAGTTTTTTTTGTCAGAAAGAATTTATATTTTTGTCAGAAAGAATTTCTATGGAATTTTCTCTCACAAAAGTCTGAACCTTTGCTAATAGCATATTAATTTGTGATTGATTACTTCTTCTCCATAGGGACTGGGGCATAGGGAGAGGAACTGATATTGGCATAGTGAGGGTTGAAGCTGGTCACTGTCACTTTTTTGAGCCTCAGCCAGCCATTCAATTAGAAAGTGAGAGAAAGTGGTCCAGGCTTCCTGTTATTTATCTCAGCCCTAAAGAGAACTGCTTTTGGTCCTGGGGGAAGAGGCCTCAGAAATGAGATGATCAGAGTACTTTCAAACCTGCAATCCGTTCTAATCAATGCAGGATTTCTATGCCTCCTCTCAGAGGTTTTCCAAAGTTCAGCATCATTCAGAATGTTTGGAGGGCAGGGGATGAGACAAATAAAATGATCACAATGGTAATGACAACCAAGTCAGAAAGAGAGAGATGGGGTAGCTGTGAAAATATGATAATCTAAAAAGGGTTATGGGTATTTTTCCCCTCATAACCCGAGGACAAAAAAACTTTATTACTATTTAAACTCCTATATTACACCAATTAAAACCCCACATTATATATATATATATTCTTTAAGGCCCAGGTCAAATAAGACTTACCCAGTGAAGCTTTTCCTGATCCCTATCCCTTCTTTGACTGAATCTTAAATATTACTTGATTGATTTATGTACCTTTCTCATATATATATAGACATACAGATATATGTAGATATGTAGATATATACATATGTATCATATTTATACACATATATATCATTTGTTGTTTTGTTATCTATGTATGTGTCATATATCTCAACTAGACTATAAGCTACATGAGGGAAGGCATCTTGTCTTTCTTAAATTTTGTTTCTTTACCAACTTTAAACACAGTGTTATGTACTCAGGAGGAATTTAATAAATACTTACTAAATTTAGTTAGAACTAAACCAAATTGAATTGAGAAGTACCATATTTTACCATTTAATCATCACAGATTTCATGACAAATTTTTTTCCAAAAAACGTGGGGTATGCCAATATTACTTAAAAATCATTTATTATTAAACCATCTTGAATGCAAGATTAGGATTTATGGAATACTCATAAATATGTGTTAAAATAGAGAAGATGCAAGTCTTACCATATCACATGACTTAATCATGGCGGCTTCACTTGCTTATCTATTCCCCTTGTGCCTAAGGCCCTTCATTATGTTGAATGGCAATACTATTAGCACTGCAGCACTCTAAAAACACTATGCAAGTTGGCTTTTGGAAATATACTGACAATGTGCATGTGCTGAGAATTCTAGGCTCATGGCTTGCAATGCATGAGAGATAAAAGTGATTCATATGCTATTGGTGAATTGCTTCTCTGTTTACCTTTTAAAAGGCAAGATGTGACTTGATGAAAGTTAATATAACAAAATAACAGATACACAGATGAGATAAAAGACAGTAAACAGTCTAATTTGGTTGCAACAAAGAGGATAGAGCAGGAAGAACTCATTAGGCAGCTAGTGCTAGAGTAGATAGATTGCTATACCTGGAATAAGGAAGACCTATTTTTTCTAACCCATAAACCATAATGAATTCCTCAATCATATGACCTTTTCATAGTCCTCATTGGTTTTGACCCTTCTTCAGCTTTTGATATTATTTTTCAAACAGTATCGTTTATTCTTAGGTTTCCATGATCTCTCTTTCCTGGTTCTCATTCTACCTACCTCTCTGTTAATTCTTAGTCTCCATTGCTGGACCATCAAATACCTACTGTTTAGTACTGGAAATAAAGGTGCCCACCAAGGCTCTGTCCCAGATCATTTTTCTTACTATATCCTCTATCTTTGTGGTTTCATTGGCTTCCATGAGTTCAGTGATCATTGTGCGAATACTGCAAAATTTAGGTATTTAACACCTATCTTTCTCTTGAACTCCAGTCCCATACCACTAATCTACCTTCTACAGATCTCAGACTCAACATATGTTCAAAGCAGAACTTAATATCTTTCCCCATAAATCTATCCCTCTTCCAAATTTCCTAATTTCTATTTAGGATTAAATAGAATTTAATAGATTAGGATTAAATAGAATAGTACTATTCTCCCAGTCTCTAAGATTCACCATTTTGGAATCATCCTTGACAGAATTTCCAAATTAGAAGAGACCTCAGCATCATTCAGGTGCATCATAACTGAAAAATGATCCCTTCCACATCACAGAAAAGATTGATCACCAAGTCTTTGATTGAAAACTTCCACTGAAATGAAATCCACTGTCCCCCAAGGCAGACCATTCCACTTTTGCCTCCTCTTAGCTATTCCTACTTCAATTAATTATTTCTTTTCTCTAATCCATCTTCTACAAGCTGACAAAATAACCTTTCTCAACAATAGATCTAACCACTTCACTGCTCTATTCAAATATCTCCTGCTCCTCTATCTTGCCTTGAGAATAAATACAAACTACTCACTTTGACATTTAAAGCTTTCCTCCATCTGGCTCCAGCCTCTCTGGACTTATTCCACAATATTCCCCTTTATGGACTTCATATTTCAGCCAAACCAGTCTACTGATCATTTCCTGAACTCATCATTCCATGTCTGATTTCTATGCCTTTCTAATGCCACAGATTGTCTCACATGCCTGGAATGAGCACTCCCTTCTCAAGTCAAGTCAAGAGGCATTTATTAAGTGCTTCCTATGTGCTAGGCACATTCTCAACTCCACCTTTTTGTTTTTTCAGAGTTTAGCTCTGGTGCCATCTCCTACATGAAACTTTATCTTGTTGCCCTGGTTGTTAGTGTTCTTTCACTCTTCAAGTGTATCTCTTCCTTGTGTATCTCTCAGTAAGTTCTAAGGTCTTTGAAAGCAGAGACTATTTCCTTTTGTATCTGTATCCTTATGACCCAGCAAAATGCCTCGCATACTGTAGGTGTGGAATAAATGTTTGTTGAATTGTGGGTGCTACCAACAACACAGGCAACACCCATCCTCTCTGCAACAGCCTTGATGGTTTTCACTAATTATCAGGGTTACAAGTGCTTATTATTTGGTATTCAATATTATCTCTGCATTTACCTAGGATAAGCCATGGATGGGGCATACGTATTCTGTCTCTAGACTTGTACTCAAACTTTTGTAGTCATGTAGTGCCTGGTATAGTTTGCACTGCCCTAAAATAGCCTGTAAGAACTTATGGTCATGTCCACACCCGCTGTGAAACATCAGAATAAGACTTTTGTGAAAGAACAATAGTATTTTTTTCTTTTATTATGACTTAAGACTTGTAAAGCACTTTATTTCACAGATAAAGAAACTGAAATTCAAAGAAATTAAGGAATTCCTTCAATGTCATTTGACTAGAAAATGTCAAAACATGGATGGACATGAACTAGGCTCTAAGTCCTAGCTTGGAAGGTAACCTATCAAGTTTCTTGCCTTTTGTCTTCCTCTTTCTGGATAATGAGGGAGATGAAACAGCAGGGACTAAGGGCAGTGTTTCTTTATTTTTCCATTTCTAGTGTTTTTGTAAACCCAGCCCCCTTGTGCTGTGGCAGGGGTTCTGTTGGCTGCTAGCTCCACCTTTGCTACTAAGTATATGGAAGGTCTAGAATGACAAGGGAAGCTTTTCTCTTTGCCGCCTTCAGCAGATTTAAAGTCCGTTATAATTATGTTAATTACCCTTCTTACCCCCACACCATAATCTCTTTATCATATGTAAAATGCTGGTTTCCCATTGTGTTATTATAAGGGTGGAGTGTATATTAAATATGCCAGGGGTACATTTGATGTGCCGTAGGGGTCCCTTTTTCTCAAAGCTGATTATAGATGTCACACTGGAGCAAAAGAAATCTCAGGGCACTGAGGGCATTCTTAGTATGGAGCAGGGGAAAGGCTGCATCAGGAGCTCTATAGTGTCCCTGGCTAGAAATAATACCATTTGCCTCTACTTCTGAAGTTAGCCTTGATGGATCTGTAAACATGGAAAGCACAACGATGGCCTGGGGTTGGACATGTGTGGATTTTATCCTTCATTCCCTTGCAGAGGAAATCTAGACCAAATCAAACAGCATGTTGTCCTACAGTGGGCTGTTTCAGTTTTTATCTGCCAGTTGAAAGTTTGGAGAGGTACAAAATTTGATTGAGTGCATATGATTTCCATAAGAATCTCAGGGGCTCAGTTCTTCCACTATAGTGTCTCAAAAGGTTTAAATAACTGATAATACACCTCAATGACTGTGTAGTACAACTGGTATCATATTTTCAATCTCCAAAGAATCATAGTTGGAGTTCAAGAAAATCAGTCTCACAAATAGCTGATGAGAGATGTGTAGCTAGATAAAAGTTACACAAAAAAGATTTGGAGGTGTTACTAGACTACCATTTCAGTATATCTCAACAATATGACATGATAGTAAAAAAAAAAAACCAAAACCAAAAACACACTGATGAAATCTCAAGCTGCCTTAAAGGAAACATAATACTTAGAGCATTCTTACTGTTTTCTGCCCTAGTCAGGTCAAATCTGGAATATTGTCCTTAGTTTTGGGCATCCCATTTTTGGAAAGATGTTGACATGAATAATATATCCTACAGAAGAGTTTGAATTAAAAATTTTCTCCTCATCTCTTCCCACCCCCACCCCAGAACAGCATGCACCCCTCCACCACTTCCTCCAGTCTGTCCTCCCTTCTATTACCCATCCTTCTTCCAAATTCTCTCCCTTCCTCCCTTCCCATATTCCTCATTGAGAAGGCAAGCAATTTGATATAGGTTAGACATGTGTAGTTATGTGTAGTTATATCAGTCATGTTGTGAAAGATAAAAACCTCAAGAAAAATAAATAAAGTAAAAACATATATGCTTTCATTTGTATTCAGGCACCATCAATTCTTTTTCTGGGGATGGATAGCATTTTTCCTCAAAAGTTCTTCAGAGTTGCCTTGGTGCATTTTATTCCTGAGAATAGCTAAGTCATCCACAGCTGATCATCTTGCAACGTTGCTGTTACTTTGTACACAGTACAGGTCACTTTGCATCAGCTTCTACAAGAAGAAGCTTCTATAAGAAGAGAGCATCCTGCTCATCATTTCTTATAGAGAAATAACATTCCATCACAATCTCATATCACACTTTGTTCAGGTATTCCCTGATTGATGGGCATCCTCTCAATTTCCAATTCTTTGCCATCAGAAAGGAACTGATGTATATATATATATATATATATATATATATATATATATATATATATATACACACACACACTATATATATATATATATATATATATATATATATATATATATATACATACACACACATATATATGTATACATATACATATATATTTGTTGATATAGGTCATTTTACTATTTTAAAAAAATCTCTTTTGGGATATAGACCTAGTAGTGTTATTGCTAGATCAAAATGTTTTTATATGGTTATATAGTACAGCTCTTTGGGTATACTTACAAATTGCTCTACAGAATGGTTGAAACAGGTCACAACTCCACTAAGAGTGCATTAATGTCTCATTTTTTCCCCACATCTCCTCCAATATTTCTCATTTTCTTTTTCTATCCTATTAGCTGATCTAATAGGTATGAGGTAATACCTCAGAATTATTTTAATTAACATTTCTCCAATCAATAGTGATTTAGAGCATTTTTTTCATATGGCTATAGTTAGCTTTGATTACTTCATCTGAAAACAGGTCGTATCTCTTGATCATTTGTCAATTGGGGAATGGTTCTTATATTTATAAATTTGATTCATTTATGTGTTTGAGAAATGAGGACTTCATCGGAGAAACTTGTTTCAAAAATTTTTGGGAAGGCTCTTTAGTATCTATTTAGTATTTAGTATTAGGTCTTTCCCAAACTTTGGAGGGTTACTAGAAAGCTCCACCATAATACACAATCAATATCTACTGGTAATAATTTCCAAGACCTGTCCTTCCTAAATCTTCCCACTGCAAGGAACTTTTTATGGCCATCATGTGGATACAACCAAGTTTAATTTGCATAGATTAACCTTTTATGTTGAGATAATATTGGTTCAGCTGATTGGCTGCACCCCTTTTTACTGTCATTGGTGCTGGTGCTAATATGTGAAGTAATAAAAACCCATTATTTGACTATATGTTTTATGAGGGTAAAGACCTTTTCTTACATATGCTTTATATTTTTCCCTAGGCCTAGTGTAGTATTTTGCAATAGTAAGAATGTAATAAATATTTGTTGAATTGAATTGAAATTCTATAATATTTTATATATTCAGAGCACTATATATTTCTTATTTCCTTTGTTTTTCACAACAGCTCTAAGAAGAAATGATGATACAAGTAGGTTTTGTGTACTGAATGAAGAAACAATATTAGATTTGGCATCAAATTGTATCTGTTTGATCTTGGGGAAATCATTTAATTAAGCCTTAGTTTTCTCATCTATGAAATGGATATAATAGTACCTGTAATACCCACTGCAAAAGGTGGTTGTAAAGAAAGTGCTTTGTAAACTTTAAACCTCAATATAAATGGAATGTGTTATTAAAAATTATACCTGTGTATGGATAGAGAAAGTGAGACTCAGAGAGGTAAAATAGCTTTTTCAAGGTTACATGGGTAGTAAGTAAATGAAATGAATGAATGAAGGAAAAGACAATTTGCTAAGTACTTTTCTTACTGTATGCCAAAGACAGTGCTCAGTGCTGGGATACAAAGGCAAAGATCCTTTTCTTGAGGAGCTCACAATTTAATAAGGGAGACAACCTACAAATAACTATGTACTGACAAGCTATAAATAGGATAAATTGGAAATAATCAATAGAAAGAAAGAACAGAAATAATAAGAATTTGGAAAAGCTTCCTATAAAAGGTAGGATTTTAGCTGGGATTTGAAGAAAGTCAAGGAAGGCAGGAAGTATAGATTATAGGAAAGGATTCTGTGAGTAAAGGATAGGCAAGGAAAATGCCTAGGGATGGGAGATGGAGTGTCTTATTCAAGGAACATCAAGGAAACCATGTCCCTGGATTAAAGAGTATATATCTGGGGGATTGTAAAGTGTAAGAAGCCTGGAAAGGTGCACTAGTTTAAGTTATTTTGACTTTGAAGTGATGAAAAATCCATAAAAGTTCGGCATACCCTTTCCAAGATTAATGGCAAAGTCAATTTGATTATGGTTACTGAATTGGAAGAGAGTCAGTATGTCATAGAGAGCAAGTCTCAGATCTAGAAAGATGTGTGTTCAATACTGGCTCTGATTTTGAATGAGTCACTTAACCTTGCAGTGCCCTAAACAACTCTCTAAGGCAACTAGTTAGATGATGCAGTAGATAGAGCACTGGGCGTAGGGTTAGGAAGATCTGAGTTCAAATGTAGTCTTAGACACTTATTAGTTATATGAACATGGAAAAGTCTATTGACCTTGGTATGCTTCAGGTTCTTCTGCTATAAAATGGAAATAATAATTGTACCTGACTTGCAGAGTTATTGTTAGATTCAAATGAAGCAATGTTGTGAAATCACTTAGTCCAGGACTTGGTGCATAGAAGATATTTAATGAATGTTTATTCTATTTTGTGCCATTCCATCATGGACTATCATTAGTAAAGGAAATTTCTCATTTAGAGCTCTCTATATCAATGAAATTAGAGGTCTAGTCCTTATCCCATCCAGATCTTGAAGGGAAGATGTTGGGGATTCATGACGGGGCATGGCAGCTGGTGAGAATTTTAGGGAGGGAAGGCATGACTGGAGTCCAGGCTTACAAAGAGAAGGCAACCACCAATAAAGACCTTAGGCCCCTAGGGTGAGAATTTTGGGTTAGACTCTCCTGAATCAAATAGCAACTCATACAAAGTTCAGGGTATAAAAGTGAAAGAGAAAATGAAGGGCACTGAAGATGGTGCTTTTACTGGTGATGCTTTCCATAGTGATAACTGAGTATGTTGTCTTTATTGCTGATACTTTCCCTAGTGAGGTAATATAGATGCTTCATTATCCATCTGGACCAGGGGTGGGGAAGCTGCAGCCTCCAGGCCACATGGGGCTCTCTGGGTCCTCAGGTGTAGCCCTTTGACCAAATCCAAACTTTCCAGAACAAATTCCTCAATGGAAGTATTTGTTCAGTAAAACTTGGACTCAATCAAAAGATCATACCTGAGGACCTAGAAGGTCACATGTGGCCTCAAGGCTGTGGGTTCCCCATTGGTGATCTAAATAATTGGCTCTTATAATCTGTTCTTTTACCAGCAATTACTGAGCACCTATTTCTGGTGTTCAAGGAACAATGCTTGACATTTTTATAGGACACGACAGTGACTAAGCATGATCTTTCCTTTCAAAGAGCTTACAGTCTAGTTCAGGAAAGGATTTATGTACAGAAAGACAAATGTCAGTACATGAGTCTTTGTATAAAGGATAAACAATGGCAACACTGGTCTTAGAATCAGAAGATGGGTTTAAATCTCATTTCTCATAATTACTGGCTGCTTGATTCCAGACAAATTGTTTAACCTATGAGCCTCAGTTTCCTTATCTTCAAAGTGGGAATTACAAAAATTGGAATATCAATTTCACAGGATTGTTGTGAGGGAAGTTTTTGTTTCCTTTTATGTATTTCCTTCCTCCATTAGCGTATAGTCTTCTTGGGAGTAGGGGCTGTTTGTCAAAAACTTGCCCTCATGTAGCTTATGTTCTGTTTGGGGAACAACAAAAATAGGGAAGTAATGTCCAGTGAAAGGAGTACTATTCTGCAAATCATAAAGATACTGAATGGAAAAATGGAGCATGCAGTTAACACACACTTTCCAGAAGTAATGACATTGGTGATTTCATCACAATTCTCTGGGGAAATGTAGAGAAGGGTAGGGCAGGAAAAATGCTATCAAGATGTCATGCCAGATAATGAAGCTGCATTATACTGGGGAATGCAAAACCCAGTGTCTTAACTTCTCTTAAAAATGGTTTACAGTAATCCAGTCTATAGTATACATACAAAACACATTCACACCTATGTGCATACACTCACATGCACACACATGCGCACGCACACACACACTCCACACAAAACATTGAAGTCAGAGAGTATAGATTCAAAACCTGTCTCTGTCACTTACTGCCTATATGACCTTTAGAGGAACAAATTCCAAAATCACACAGTCCCTTCTGTGGGGAAGAGTTTACATTTTAATGGTGTGGGATGGGAGACAACACAGCAAATACATACAGAATCAATATAAAGAGAATAGATTCAAGATCATTAAATACACGGCATTTGGGGAGTTAAACAAGTTGTTATTATATGCCAGGCACTGGGTGGTAAATGCTGGGGCTAAAAATGCAAACAAAAGGCAGGATACCCTCTGCTTCAAAAAGATTCCATTCTAATGGAGGAAGACAATACATAAAAAACGAGCTAAAAGTAAAATAGAACTAGGGGAAGGATTGGAATTTCCCTAGATGGGAACCATAGCATCATGGCTAAGTCCTGAAAAATGAATAAATGAATTGATTTGGGGCTTTTTCCCAAAATAAGTGTTCTGGGAACTCACAATTTGGAAAAGAGGCCTACAGGAACAGAGTTAGGAGGCAAATGAGGTTTGACCCATGGTGGGATAATCCAAAACGGGAGTTAGAGAAGCCTGTATTCAACTTTCTAATTCAGCTTGTTACTCTTCTCAATTTAAAAGGTGAGTTAATCTCATTCACAGTTAAGGTTGTTAATTGTTTATGTCCATCCACTGCAATCTCCATTACTTTTTTTCTTGCCTCCCTTTTTTTCTTCTTTTTGCAAAGAAGAGAATGAAAGGAAGAAAAGGAATCTGATTAACAGTGGTAATCTTTAATTGAGGTGGTCAGTTACTGTTTCTCTCCATTCTTCATCCAGAACATACTCTGATTTCTTATTTTTACAGTGCCCTTTCAATTGCCCTGGGCACTGAGTTATCTCTCTTTCTCACTCTAGCTCCCATTGCTCTGAGAGCTGTGTCTTATATCCCTTTGAGTGATCTGAGAATGGACCTGAGAGGCTAGAGCTAGATTTAGGTCTTTAACTACCAGTATGTGCACTGCCTTGCAACTCTCTTTAGAGTGCTGCTCAACTTCAGTGCTGTCTTCCTTACTACAGTTCCTCTCTTCATCTTCGCTGGTTTACAGCCTGTGAATCTTAGTTTCCGTTAACCTGCCTGACACAATTTCTCTCCCATCTTCTGTGGGATCCCACATATACTATATTTACCCTGAATTCAGTGGGAACAACTCTCTACTCACTGTTCTAAAGAGAGGGAATTTTCTTTTTAGTTTCTTTATCACTAATATTTCAGGAGCTGATTTGTAGGATACTTCCTGGAGTTTATGTGGAATAACTAGATGTTTCTAGAACTTTTTATTTTGCCATCTTAGCCAGAGTTTCTATGTTATACACATTCTCATTTAATTCTTACTACAACACTGTGAGATAGGTAATATGAATATCCTTATCCCCATTTTATGATGAGGAAACAGAGACTCAGAAAGGTTAAGTGTCTTGTCCGTTGCCACAGTCAGTCAACAGTGAGACTTAAACTCAGATCTTGCCGACTCCAAGTCAGTTAGTCATTGTGGCATGCTACAATTGTGCTGGGATGTTTGTCAAATGGAATTCAGAAAATAGAACAATTAGGGTGAGCTTGAATAGTCAGGGAAGTCCTTATGGAGGAGATATTGCTTGAATTGGATGTTGGAGAATGAGTGGGTGGGATTTATCATTTTTCCATGTGAAATAATTAAATGGATATAAATATAAAGCAATATAAAGGACTGCAAATGATAAGAACTTCTGGCTCCTCTGAGATGATCTCTCTTTGTCTCTTATACACATAACACACACACATACACATACATACACACACACCTTCCATTTCTCCTCTTTCTTCTCCCTTTTCTCACGAATCAAGGTATGAAAGTACTTGTCATTATTTTCAGCTCCCTTATTCATAGAATCTAGCAGATGCAGACAAAAATCAGGATGTCAGTTTTACCCAATCTACTTAGTAGGCAAGTCTAGTTTTCTTGTGGCTTCATGAGCATCCCCATTAACCTCCAGTCTTTGATAAATATGCAGTGCCTAAGAATGTTGCGTAAACTTTTTTAAGATGGCAAATAGAGAGTAAACAAAATTCAAGTTAAAATGATATTAAGGCCTTGATGGCTGATCAATCATTTATGTGAAGCTAACTAATAGTATAGGTCCTTGAAAACAAATGGCTGAGTGGGCAGAGCTCACAGCAGGGGTGATGTGCCACTATCTCTCTTCCTTTCCTCTCAAGAAAGTCAAGATCTGTGGATTCCTGGGAGTGATAGAGAAAACAGAGTATAATTTGTCTGTTCTAAATCCTATGTCATGAGATTTTCTGAATGAAAGTGCTGTTCTTTCATCTGGTCACTCCTCAATTATTGTGCTCATTTCTGGGAGCTAGAGTTTAGGGAAAAAAATATTAATAGAATGGGATTTAAAAGCGAGTGGCCAATATGGAGCATTATTTTCATTCAGATTGGATTAAAAAAATGGTCTATTTAACCTGGAGAAAGAAAACTTCCCAGGGACATGATAGGTTCCTTCAAATATCAGATGCATGATTATATGGAATATGTTCTTTGTTTGGCTCCAGAAGACAGAATTAGGAGCAACGGTGTGAAGATTACAGGGAAGCAGATTTTGGGTGAATGAAAAGAAGGATGTCCTGGAATAGAAAAGGCAGCTCTGTGGGTAATGAGTTGCTTGTTACTGGAAGATTTACTTTTATTTTTTTTAATTTTTATTTTTTAAATAAATTTATTTAACTTTTTACATTCATTTTCACAAGATTTTGGGTTCCAAAATTTTCTCCCCCTTTATCCCCTCCCCACTCCCCGATACACTGGACATTCTAATTACCCATATCACCAATCTGCCC
>CM053769.1:403378189-403394794 GCA_028658325.1 Potorous gilbertii
CCATTTGGCTAATTCTGCTTTTGAAAGCATTCTTCTCCTCATTGGCTTTTTGAACCTCTTTTGCCAATTGAGTTAGCCTGTTTTTCAAGGTATTATTTTCTTCAGCATTTTTTTGTGTCTCCTTTATTAAGGTATTGACCCGTTTTTCATGATTTTCTTGCATCTCTCATTTCTTATCCCAGTTTTTCCTCCACCTGTCTAACTTGATTTTCAAAATCCTTTCTGAGCTCTTCCATGGCCTGAGCCCATTGGATATTTATTTCAGATGTTTGGGATACAGAGGCCTTGACTCCTATGTCTTTACCTGATAGTAAGCATTGTTCCTCCTCCTCAGAAAGGGAAGAAGTTGACATCTGATCACCAAGAAAATAACCTTCTATGCTCTTATTTTTTTCCCCTTTTCTGGGCATTTTCCCAGCCAGTTACTTGACTTCTGAGATTCCTGTGCACCCCTGCCTACTTCTGCCCAGCTAGTGCTTGGGGTATGAGATTCAAATTCTGCTCCCCAACCTCAGGGCTTTTGGCTGCTGCCTGGCTGCTATTCAGGGTAAGATTAAATCAGGTTCTCAGGTGGAGGTAGGGCTGCCTCCCAGGCTCAGTTCCCTCAGGGGGTTTATGCAGAAACTTTCAGTAATGGAGCTCCTGCTGAGCATCTGCCTGATCTGGGAGCCTCTGGCCATCACTGCCTCTGCCACTGCCTCCTGAGGGGGCCTGAGTTATGGATACACCCCGCTCCCGTCTTGGCCAGCCTGGAAGTCTCACTCCCTGACCTGCAGGGCCTGTGAGCAGAGGGACCCCCGTGGCCACCAGAGATTCCATCCCTGAAGCCTGCTCAGATCTGCTCCTCCGGGGCTGCGCGGCCAAGGTAGGGCTGGGACCCATGAGTGACGGACTTTTGGTGAAGGTTTTTCAGATCTTTCTGGAACAGAAATCTCCTCCACTCTGTTGTTCTGTGGCTTCCACCACTCCAGAATTTGTTAGGAGTTCTTCTTTTCAGATATTTTATAGGCTCTGGTTTCAGAGCTAGTATAAGTGTGTCTTTCTACTCCGCTATGTAGGCGCTCCCACTATATGTCGTCTTCTTAAATGGACTTTTTTCTGATATCCTGTCTCTTCATTACGCACACACACACACACACACACAACCTTAATTATTTCAGTTTATGCTTTTAAAACTAAAAAATTTCTTACCATGTGCACGTATTAGATACTTATCTTCTCCTGTGCCTTTCATCATATTCTACCTTGTATCACTACATTTGCTTCAGCAAGAATTTACTAGTGACATTTATGTGCAGAATATTCTCTTGGATACTGAAATGCAATTGTGAAAAACAATGCCGACACATTCCCCAAAGAGCTCACAATATAAGGGACACGGAGATAGAGGGCACAGCATATACAAAATTTAAGTTCAATACTGAGTCAACTATACTGTAGACCAAAAAAGTGTTTTATGAAAAAAAATAAGGGAAAGAGATTCCTTATTACAGTTACTTGTGTTCATGTTTTACTGTGGATACTCCCAACCCTAACTGACCAAAAACTCCTTATATAAGTTCTTGATAAATGTTTGTTCAATTGAATTTAATAAAACACATTAATCATTTAATCAAATACATTACCCTATATAGTAGTAATCTTAATTTATCCTGAATTTTCTCCATCTGCCTAAGTAGCTTGTTGTAGAACCTCTCAGCAGAACCAGATGCATGGTTTCTATGAAATTGTCTTCTATCAATGTACTGACCATTGGCTTCCTGCTTGCTATCTGGCAAGATTCTGGAATGCAATTTAGTGAAACAATATTAGGACAGTTAGGAGTATATATATAGATAGAAGGAATGAGTGTGAGTTGGAATATGAAGGAATATCTAAAAAATAAAATTAAATGGTTAGTAAGAGGAATACACTGGGAGAAAAGGAAATAGGCAAATTATCTCATATAAAAGAGGCAAGGAAAAGCTTTTAAAGTAAAGGGGAAGACAGGATAGGTTGGGGAATGTAAGTTAAGTGTAAGTGTAAGTTAACTTTACTCTCATCAGAATTGACTCAAAGAGGAAATAACACGCACTCAATTTGGTATATAAATCTATCTTATCCTACAAGAAAACAGGAGAGAAAGGGGAAAAGAAGGGGAAGTGATGGGATGAAGGGCGGATTGGAAAAGGAGGTAGTCAGAAACAAAACATTTTTGAGGAGGGAGGGACAGGGTGAAAAGAGAGAGAGAATAGAATAAAGTGGGGGGGAGGATGGAGGGAAATACAGTTAGCAATCGTAAACTGTGAAAAAAATTTTGAAGCAAGTTTTCCTGATAAAGATTTTGCTTCATATATGTACATATATATATACATATATATATATATATATATATATATGTGTGTGTGTGTGTGTGTGTGTGTGTGTGTGTGTGTGTATACACACATACATACATACATTTACAGAGAGGGAGAGAACTGAGTCAAATTTATAAAAATATGAATCACTCTTCCGTTGTTAAATGATCAACTGATAGGAATAGTTTTCAGATGAAGTAATCAAAGCAACCTATAGTCATATGAGAAAGTATTCTAAATAGCTATTGTTTGGAGCAATACAAACTTAAACAGTTCTGAGATTCTACTTCACACCTATTAGATTGGCTAATAGGACAGGAAAAGAGAATTGTAAATGTTGTCAGGGATATAAGGAAAATGACATATTATTGTACTGTGAGTGTTGTTATGAAGTGATTTATCTATTCTTTGTGGCAATTTTTAACTACATCCAAAGGTTTATAGGCAAAAAAGGAAAAGGACCACTATATAAGGAAATACATATGCAATTCTTTTCTGGTGGCATGGAGTTGAAAATTAAGAGGATGTCCATTAACTGGGGAATAGCTGAATAAATTGTACTATGTGATTGTGATGGAATACCACTGTGCTGAAAGAAGGGATGAGGAGAGTGCTCTCAGAAAAACCTGTGAAGATGAACATGAGCTGATGCAAAGTGAAATATAATGGGTACAAGGTAGCAGTAATATTGTAAGATGATCAAGTATGAATGTTCTATGCAATGATCTAAGACAATTTAGAAGGCCTCCAATAGGCTGAGAAATCTGAGAACCTCAGATGTTGCCAGAAATTCTGCCCTCTGAGACTTACTCCTGTACCATCCTTCTGTGCAGTGTGACCACAAATAACTCCAACTACTGAAATACTGCGAAAAGTTTCCAGAGTTATAAATATTATCTTTCCATATAGGAAAGTAAAAAGTTCAACTTTAGTAAGTCCCTTATGATTTCTCTTTTGCTGTTTACCTTTTCATGCTTCTCTTGATTCTTGTGTTTGAAAATCTAATATTCCATTCAGCTCTGGCCTTTTCATCAAGAATGCTTTAAAATCCACTATATCACTGAATGATGATTTTCCCCCCTGAAGGATTACACTCAGTTTTGTCAGATAGTTGATTCTTGGTTTTCATTATAGCTGCTTTGACTTCAGGAACATCATATTCCAAGCCTTTTGATCCTTTAATGTAGAAACTGCTAGATGTTGTGTTATCCTGATTATGTTTCCACAATATTCAAGTTGTTTCTTTCTAGTCACTTGCAATATTTTCTCTTTGACCTGGAAACTCTGGAATTTAGCTACAATATTACTAGGAGTTTCTCATTTGGATCTCTTTCAAGAAGTGATCTGTGAATTATTTCAATATTTATTTTGCCTTCTGGTTCTAGAATATCAGGGCAGTTTTCCTTGATAATTTCATGAAAGATCAGGCCTAGGCTCATTTTTTGATCATAACTCTCAGGTAATCCCATAATTTCTAAAACATCTCTCTTAGATCTATTTTCAAGGTCAGTTGTTTTTCCACTGAGATATTTAACATTATTTTCTATTGTTTTCAGTCTTTTGGTTTTGTTTTGTAATTTATTGGTTTCTCACAAAATCATTAGCTTCCAACTGCTCCATTCTAATTTTTAAAGAACTATTTTCTTCAATGAGCTTTTGAACCTCCTTTTCCATTAAGCTCATTCTGCGTTTTAAAGCATTCTTCTCCTCATTGGCTTTTTGTAACTCTTTTGCCAATTCAGTTATCCTATTTTTAAATGTGTTATTTTCTTCAGAATTTTTTTGAGAGGGGGTTCTCCTTTAGCAAGCTTTTCATACTTCTAATAATTTGCTGGCATCACTCTCCTTTCTATTCCCAATTTTTCCTCCTTCTCTTTCTTAGTTTTCCTTTCTCTTTCCTTCTCTTACTTAGTTTTCAAAATCCTTTTTGAGCTCTTCCATGGATGGAGACCATTGTATAATTATTTTGGAGGTTTTGGATGCAGAAACCTTGATTTATAGGGCTTTCTCTGATGGTAAGCATTGTTTTTCCTCACCTGAAAGCATGGAAGAGAATAATTGTGCCCTAAGAAACCAGCTTTCTATAACTTTATTTTCTACTTTTTGGGGGCATTTTTGCAGCCAGTTACTTGACATTTTAGTCCTTTATCAAAAGTGGGGTATACTCTGGGGACCTGTAAGTTCCAATCAAGGGAGAGGAATTTACTCCTCTGCTGGCCTACTCTCTTGTCTGTGCGCAGCCACAAGATCTCTGTTCTGCCCAGAATCTGCCAGTAGGGCTCCCTCTGCAGAGCCTCCACCAGCTCCACCACCAGCACTCCTCCTTACCCTAGGCAGATCACTCAGGCATGAGATCTAGAGGAACTGCTCAATTCCACCAGGATATTTAGGTGGAGAGCTCCAAAGATGCAAGCTGCCACTGCAGTTGCTCTTGCTGACAGGGTCAGACCACATTCCCTTCTCACCTATGTGACATAGCTTTCTCACTGATGTTTGAAGCTGTCCTTGGCCTCTAATGGGTTGAGCAATCTGAGAACCTCAGCTGTTGCCAGGAATTTTGCCCTCTGAGACCTGCTCCTGTACTGTCCTTGCTGTGTAGTGTGGCCAAGACTAGTCTGGACTCTACGGGCTCCACTCCACTCTGTGCCCAGTGTGATAGACTTTTCCTGTTTCTGTTCCAGGCTGCCTTGGCCTGGAAATCTCTTTCACTCTCTAGTTTTGTGGCTTCTGCTGCTCTAGGATTTGTTTAGAGTCTTTTTTTACAGGTAATTTATGGGTTATGGTGAGGATCTTCTGTAAATCTGTTTTTCTTCTCTGCCATCTTGACTCTACTCTCTTAAAATACTTTTAAAATATGTTGCAGTCTAGGTAATGTTAATTTCTGGTTTTCTAAGTTAATATGTGACCTGAAGAAATCCTTTCTATTTTCTCAACTGCTATTGCCTTAACCTCAAAGGCTACTTTGTAAGTTGCATTATGCTATGTTATGTATGTATATCTTTCATATGCATGTTCATGCATATATTTATGTATGTGTTTTATTTTTATTAAAAAGCAATTTCCGGGGTGGAACCAAGATGGAGGAGTAAAAAGACACACACATGCTAGCTCTCACCCCACAGTCCACAAAATACCTGTAAAGAAAGACTCTCAACAAATTCTAGAGCAGCAGAAGTGGAGAGCAACAGAGTGGAGGAGATGTCTAGCCTAGGGTGACCTGAAAGGGTGATTGGAAAGGTCAGTCACACCCGACTGGAGCAGATCCCAACCAACCTTTGGTGCAGCTCTAGGAGGAGGAGGTAAGCAGGCCTCAGGAGCAGAATCTCCAGTCACAATAGCAGCAGTTTGCAGATCCCTAAACCCACAGGCACCAAAGGTCAGTGACAGTGTTTCTTCAGCTGGCCTAGAAGGGAGAAGGGCCTTTCCATACCTTTGGCCTCAGGCTATGGCCCCCAGAAGTCCCATCAGACAGGTTACAGGAGTTCCCACAACCTCCCCTACAGCAGCCTGCATGCATTGTTGGATTGTAAAACCCCTGGGGGCACTGAGCAGCCGATTCTTACCTCAGCCTTGTGTAGGCGCCCTGAAGCAGCTGATCTTTATCTCACACTGAATGGTGGCCCTGCCCCTGCACCTTATCTGAATCTCAGCCCCCAGTGCTGGCTTGGCACAACTGGAGACCAGGTAGTTTGTGAAGAGGAAACTGCTAAGATTCTGGGCAAAAAAATGTCCTCTGCTCCCAGACCAGTGTACATGTTTGATAGTGTCACCTTGAAGGAATTGAGATCTTACAGATCCCCAGAGTAATATCCTACTTTTGACAAAGGACCTAAAATCAAGTAAATGGTTTGGAAAATGCCCAAAAAAGAGAAAAAAATTAGTACAGAAGGTTACTTTCTTGGTGACCAGATATCTTCTCCCATCCTTTCAGATGAAGAAGAACAATGCTTACCATCAGGAAAAGACATAAAATTCAAGGCTTCTGTATCCCAAACATAAAAAAAAGCATTCAATGGTATCAAGCCATGGAAGAATTCAAAAAGGATTTTGAAAATCAAGTAAGAGAGGTGGAGGAGAAATTGGGAAGAGAAATGAGAGAGATGCAAGAAAAGTATGAAAAGCAGGCCAACATCTTGCTAAAGGAGACCAAAAAATGCTGAAGAAAATAACACCTGTAAAAACAGGCTAACTCAATTGGCAAAACAGGCTCAAAAAGTCAATGAAGAGAAGAATGCTTTAAAAAGCAGAATTAGTCAAATAGAAAAGGAGGTTCAAAAGTTCACTGAAGAAAATAATTCTTTAAAAATTAGAATGGAACAGATGGAGACTTAGGACTTTATGAGAAATCAAGAAATCACAAAACAAAACCAAAAGAATGGAAAAATGTGGGATAATGTGAAATATCTCATAGTAAAATAACAACTGACCTGCAAAATAGATCAAGAGGAGACAATTTAAAATCATGGGACTTCCTGAAAGCTATGATCAGAAAAAGAGCTTAGACTTCATCTTTCATGAAACTATCAAGGAAAACTGCCCTGATATTCTAGAACCATTGAAAGAATCCACTAATCACCTCCTGAAAGAGATCAAAAAAAAGAATCTCCTAGCAACATTGTGGCCAAATTCCAGTGTTTCCAGGTCAAAGAGAAAATATTGCAAGCAGCTAGAAAGAAATAATTCAAGTGTTGTGGATATACAATCAGGATAACACAAGATCTAGCAACTTCTACATTAAGAGATTGAAGAGTGTGGAATACGATATTCCAGAGGACTTTCAAGCATTTTTGATAAAAGACCATACCTGAAAAGAAAATTTACCTTTCAAACACAGGAATCAGAAGAAGCATGAAAAGGTAAATAGCAAAGAGAAATCATAAAGGACTTACTAAAGCTGAACTGTTTACATTCCTACATAGAAAAACAATATTTGTAACTCTTGAAACTTTTTTCAGTGTCTGGGTAGTTGGTAGGATTACACACATACACACACACACATGCACACACACACAAACAAACAAACATAGAGAGAGAGACAGAGAGCAAAGAGTGAGTTGAATAAGATGGAATCATATCTTTAAAAAATGAAATTAAGGGTGAGAGAATTATATTGGGAGGAAAAAGGGAGAAATGGAATGGGGCAAATTATCTCTCATAAAAGAAGCAAGTTAAAGGCTTTTCAGTGGAGGGAAAATGGGGGAGGTGTGAGAAAAATAATGAAGTTGGAACTCAAAGTTTTAGGAACAAGTTTTGAGTATTGTTCTTGCATACAACTAAGAAATAAGAAATACAGGTAAAGGAGTATAGAAATTTACCTTGTCCTACAGGACAAAAGAGAAGATGAGGACAAGGGAAGGAGGGATTTTAGAAGGAAGGACAGATTGGTGATAGGGGTAATTATAGTGCTCAGCATTTTGGGGTGGCAGAGGGGATAAATGGGGAGAAAATTTGGAAGTCAAAATTTTGTGGAAATGAATGCTGAAAACGTAAATAAATAAATTTTTAAAAAAGCAATTTCCTTGATGGTAGAAATTGGTTTCGCTTTTTTCTTTTTGTCTCCATTACTTAGCAGTAATTGGAATATATTAGGAACTTAATGAATTTTTGAAGAGTAATTGATTAATTGACTTGTTTCCAGTTCTTTTTTAAAAAGAATATAATCTTGAGTTTTCATGTTATATGTTTCAGCTTATTTTGACATATAAATACTTTACTGATTTCCCTATTATTTTTGTCAAATATGTAGTTCTTATCCAGATGATTAATGTTTAGGGATTTATTGAATACTTGATTATGTATCTTATTTTCTATTTCATTAGTACTTCCATAGAGGAAGTGTGTTGTAGTGGTAAAGATAGTAGATATGGCATCAAAAGATTTCAGAATACAAATCCTCTAATTTGCGTCATTAACATGTACTAGTGTTTTTCACCTTTCTGAGCCTCAGTTTCCTCAATCTTAAAATGGAAATAATATTACTTACACTACTTACCTCACAAAATTATAGTCAAACTGCTTTGTAAAGTACAATATAAATGTTGGAAATTACTATTATTAAAGCTTTGTGAACTATGTAAATAATTAATCAATCACTCAACACATGCTACATGCCATGTTTATATTCTAGATGTTAGAAATACAAAGACAAAGGGAAATAATTTTTCCTCAAGGAACTTATATTGTATCATAGGATATAATATGCAAAGACATAGGGATATACAAAATTGATTCAAGATGATTACTATCATTTTATATCCTCTCTTTGATGATATTCATACTTTGCATTTCAAGTGAATCAGTGTCAATTGATATGCATTTAATTTTCACTATGTTCTGATTTTTTTTTAATTGGTCAAATGAGTCAACATATTCTGATCAGATTTCATTTACCTAGAATATTAAAAGTTGTTTTTTTTTCTTTCCAACTAGAGCTCACTGATTGGAAAAGTAGCAGAGAAGTTATCATACATAAATAAAATATAATGCTCCTTGCAGGTAAGAAAGGATGACTATGATGCCCGAAAAGAGTTACAGGAAGATATCCACTATGGAAGATGAAATATTTATAACTATAAAATGGATATATGGGCAGATCTAAGATAGTGGAGTAAAATTACAGACTTGTTAGCATGCTCACCCCAGACCCAGATTAATACCTGTAAAAAGTAACTCTAAGCAACTTCTTGAACTGTGGAAATGAGAGAATGATAGTATGAAGCAAATATTCATCACAAGATGACCTGGAAGGTCACCAGGAGGTGTCTGTTATGTTGCAAGGGGAGCAGAGCACAGTCCGATGTGGGTCACATGGGCACAAGTGGGACCTGAGCAAGCCTTTGAGGAGACTTAATCTTGGGCATTGGTCTGCTTTCCAGACTTCACCACCCCAAACCTCCAAAATTGGAAGGGCAGTGGAAAAAAACTTGTCATCTGTGTGAGAGAGAGGAGAGTGATCCCCGCCGAGTCCCATGGTGGTGGAGTGGGTGGAGGAGCCTACAGCAGCAACAGCAGGGCCAGCAGCCAGAGCAGTGACTGGTTCTGGAGCTCTAGACCAACAGATTGTGGAGTAATTGAATGGTTGTGACAGTACACCCACCACCCTTACTAAAAGCCAGGGACTACCTTAACAAAGAGCTCAACAGTCAAGTAAATAGCTGGGAATATGATCAAAATCCAGAAAAGGAGTCAGGCTATAGAATCTTATTTTGTTGACAAGGAAGACCAAAGTATATACAAAGAAGACAAAAAGTCAAAGCTCCTACATCAGAAGGATCCAAGAAAATTATGAATTGGCCTCAAATCACAGAAGTACTCAAAAAGAATTTTGAAAATGAAGTAAGAACAATAGAAGGAAATTGGAAAAAGAGAAATGAGAGTGATGTAAGAAAATCATGAAAAACTAATTAACTTGTGGCTAAGAGAGAAGCAAAAAATGTTGAAGAATATAACACTTTAAAAAAATAGACTAACACAAATGGCAAAAGAGATCCAAAAAGTCAATGAGGACAAGAATGCCATAAAAAGTAGAACTGGTCAGATGGAAAGGGGGGGTCCAAAAGCTCACTGAAGAAAACAATTCCTTAAAGGTTAGAATGCAGCCAATGGACGCTTGTGACTTTATGAGAAATCAAGAAATTATTAACCAGAGTCAAATGAGTTAAAAAATAGGAGACAATGTAAAGTATTTCTTTGAAAAAACCACTGATCGAGGGGCGGAGCCAAGATGACGGAGTAGAAAGACTCACATATGCTAGCTGCAAACCCACAGCCTATAATTATCTATAAAAAGAACTCCCAACAAATTCTGGAAGAGTGGAGCTGCGCAGCAATGGGGTGAAGGAGATTTTTGTTCCAGAGAACCCTGAAAAACCGATCCCAAAGATCCGTCGCGCACTGGACGGGAGCAGAGCCCAGCCCTGCCCTGCCCTGGCCACGTGGCACCAAGAGGAGGAACAGATCTGAGTAGGCTTCAGGGACAGATTCTCCAGCAGCCAGGAAGGTCCCTCCACCAACAGACTCACAGGTTAGTGAGAGAAAGAAAATTTGAACAAATTCTTAATTGCATTGCAATGAATTTCCAAGTCTACCAGAAAACCTCTTGCACACTATGGTAGTTGCTACGCACAAAGTTCTCCTGGTTCAGCTCCTGTCACTCAGCATCAGATCATGAAAGTATTTTCAGACCTCTCTGAAGTCTTCCTGCTCATCATTTCTTATAGCACAATAGTATTCCATTACATTCATATACCATAATTTATTCAGACATTCCCAGGATAACTAATATGAGGCCTTATTCTTCCCATGTGGAGTCCAAATGCACTGTAGAAACTTTATGAAAGCCCCATTGACCAATAGTGTCCAGTGTGTACTTTTCCCATCCTTGTCCCTCTCCAGCTATATCTTGACCTCCATATTCTACCAACCTATGGGGAGGACCATTTTCTGCCAAGTTTAAAACACTATATAAATTTGAGCTATGATTATGATAACCTTTTTCATCTTTATTATCTGCATCTAATGCCAGTGGAATAAAATAGATTTTTCCTGATTTTGACAGTTTCAGAGGAAATACCAATCTGAATATCTATACTTCCTTCTCCTTCATGAAAACTTGTTAATTAAATTTGGGTAGTTCCGTGTGACAGCCCTTCAAGTAAATGTAGACAACTACCATGTCTCCTTTATATCTACTTTCCAACAGGCAAAGTGTTTCATATTCCCATGAGATTGGGGAAAATATTTTTATTCATCGTTGTAAAGCCACAAAATCTGAGAAAATTAAGAAATCATCTAGTCCAAACTACACTTGAAAAAGTATCTTATTGATACATTTCCAATAAGTGGTTCTCTAGTCTCTGTTTAATGACTTCTAATAATGGAGAAGCATTGGTGTGTGGGAAAACATGTTAAGACTGGCTCTCCAGGAATAATACACACACACACACACACACACACACACACACACAACACTTTTAAGTTTTGTCTATGTTTTGTTGCGGTGGAGCCAAGATGACAGAGTCCAGCTGGAGACCTAGTTGAACTCTCAAAATATTCTCCTCAAAAAAAAATCTTTAAAATAATACATCAAATCAAATTTTGGAGTGGCAGAGGCAACAAAAAGCAAGAGGGAATTATTTTTTCAGCCTAAGACAACTTAGCAAGTCCACAAAGAGGTTTGTCACACTGGGGTTGATGCAGGCCTAGAACATGGCAGGGACACAAATGGTGGTTCTTCGAGGCAGCCCAGACAGCAGCAGCAGTAGCAACCAATTTCAGGAGTTTATAGACCAGAGACAGTAAGGAGGTTGGGCAACTATTGTAAACAGATTACAGTGAACCCTTTACTGGTACTGGGTGCAACTGCTGCTAACTTGCAAAGTCTACCAACAATTTACAATTCTGTACAGTCTCAGTTCAAGGGTGAAGAGGAGCACCTGTAGTAGATTGCAAGGTAGTGGAAACCCTAGTCACAGATCGGGGACCAAAAGGAGTGCTAACATTTGGGAATGCAAGAGATAAGGACCTTTCCTAGGTAAGTACCAGAGCTCAGACCAGAAGGGTAGTGACCACACCTCTTCACAGATCATACCACCATAACAACATGGAAAACTTGCAGACCACCAGAACTCATCTTGAAAATAGCAACACAAAAAATATTGTAGCCTGGCATAGCACCTCCCCATCTCTTGGTGAGCAGAACTCAAATTTAACATATATGGGGAGCTAGGCCAAATTAAAATATAAATAAATAAAAAGGAGATGCTCCTTAACTGATAAAATGATCAAAAGATATAAACAGAAAAAGAAACTGAAGCTAGCTATTTGAAACAATGCTCTAAATCTTTATTAATTAAATTAAACAACTCTGAAGTGCCACCTCACACCTACGAAAAATGACAAATGCTGGAGAGGATGAGGGAAAATAAACACAATTATGAATTGTTGATTGAGTAGTGAACTGGCCCAATCGTCCAGGAGGGCAGTCGGGATCTGTGCCTAAAGGGCTACAAAACAATCCATATGTTTGGTCTCTGGGTGAACAAACAAAAGAAAAGGAGCTATACAGACAAAAATATTTATTGAAGCTTTTTTTGTGGTAGCAAAGAAATAGAAATTGAGGAGTGAATATGAATTGTGAAATAGATGAACAAGTTGTAGCATATGATTGTGGAGCACTGTTGTGCTATAAGAAATGATGAGGGCGTTGATTTCAGAAATAAAATGGCAAGACCTATGTGAACTGATGCAAAGTGAGAAGAACTGGGAGATCGTCATGCACAATAATAGCAATATTTTAGTGATAATTGGCTGAAAAAACCTGGTTACTTTGATCAATACAGTGATCTAAGGCAATTTGAAAGGACTCATGATGAAAAAATGGTACCCATTTCCAGAGAGAAAGAGAGAGGAAAAATGAGAAAGAGAGAGTGAGAGAGAGAAAGTGAGAGAGAGAGAGAGAGAGAGAGAGAGAGAGAGAGAGAAAGAACAGATGGATGTTAGTGCAAATGAAGTATCATTTTTTTTCTTTTTTGCATTCATGTGAGTAATATAGAAATATATTCTGAATGATTTTTGTTTTCTTCCTCAGTGATTGGGAGATTGATAAGGATGGGAGAAAAGCTGAACCTCAAAATTTAAAAAGAAAAGAATACTCAATAGAAGTAATAAAGAAAAAATCTTAATCTGCATTATTAGCTTATTTTCTTCATCACTTTCTCATGTTTAGCTCATCAGCACAACAATAAATGAAACACTGAATCGCAGCATTTTCTGAGATACTCACCCTGAAATTTTTACAGTCAAAGCCCTTAGGAGTGGATTCCAACACTTCATGTATCCAAAAAGTCCTTAGGCAACATATTCCACATTTGGATAGTACTAATTGTGAATAAAATTTTCATTGTATTAAGTGAAAAATGCCTCTTTACAACCAAGTTATGCCATCTGGAATCAGCCAGAACAAGTCTATATCATTCTTCCATAATATAGTCCTTTAAATACTTGAAGTCAACAAACATAGCTTTCCCAACTTTTCCCTTCTCTACGCAAAAATCCCCACTTTTTCCAATAGATTATCACAGTTCATGGTTACAACTCACTTTACAATTCAGGTCCTACTTCTCTGCCTGAATTCCAAGTTGTGAATGTTTGGAAACACTGGAATACAGAAAAAGCTCATGAGAGCACCTAGGATTGATGCTCTATGAAATTCACCAAACTAGTGTATTTATGAAAAGAAAGATGTTTCAAGAGGTGGTGCAGAGTTAAGTATTTATTTCCAAATAAACAACTGAAAATAGAAATGAAAAATATTGCAAAGCTGACAGTAAATGCAACTTTAAACACTGCTGTTACAACTGCTACACATAAAGCTGATTTCAGGAGCAATTTTTTGCTAACAATATGGTCCTTGTTATGTACAAGATTTTAATTAAGTAGGGAGACAAAGTATAATAGCAACATATTAAAGGTAGACATACTAGAGATAGGACATCTGATAGAGAGGGTGACTTGTTTATAGTTTGTCTGTCAATATAATTGTCATTTTAGAGTTCTGTTTATTTTTAAATACAGATTTTACTTTGCACAAGGAAGAAGAAATATTCCTTTTCATCAAAGTTTGGATACTAGATTTACATACAAAGTCTAAATATAACCAGCAAATTAGAATCCTCTTTAAAATCTTCTCAAAATCATTTCAAATTATTTCCTAGTGATATCATGTAATCCTAGAATTCTTTAAGTTTAGAATTTGAAGAACATTTGAAATCAAAGAACCATAATGTGCCAGAGTCAGGAGAGCCATTGGAATAAGAAATTATGGCATTGGAATGAAGCTAAGAATTATAAAACATAGAATGTTCTAGAGGAGACCCTAGAGCCATTGAACCACAAGAGTAAGAGATGTAGAACATATAATGGAAAGTCAGGGAGGCAAATTAACTTTCTTTACCCCATAAATGAGTTGTAGAACTAAGACAAGAATTTAAGTTTCCTGTCTCTTGTTTCATTGCTCTTTGGGAGTAGTCAGTCAATCAGTCAACAAGGACCTACTCTTGATAGGCACTGTGCTAAGCACAGGGAACACAAATAAAGGCAAAAAACAACAAAAACAATCCACACTCTCAAGGAAGTAGTATTCTAAAAGAAAGACAATATGCAAAAAATGTACAAATTATATACAAACAGGACAATTGGAAATAATCAACAAAAGGGAATTATTAGAGTTAAAAGGGATGAGGAAAAGTTTCCTGTACAAATTGGTCTACTAGCTAGCAGTTGAAGGAAGACAGAAAAGATAGGAGGGAGAAATAAAAAGGGAAAGAATTCTAGGCATGATGGATTGTCATGGAAACTGCCTGCAGTCAGGAGACAGAGTATCTTGTATGAGTAGTAATTTAATAATTTAAATAGGTGAATGACTACAAAAAATACTGAAAATGCCTTATGCCTTTTTGTAGCTCAGCTGGGTATCAAAGGGAAGGTGGACAAGACTTTAAAGGAAGAAAAACTACCATAAATGTAATAGCGAAGGGAAAAATTTTCTTCTGGGAAGCAATTGTGGAGAAGAGATTTTCATAGTCTGAGTCCAGAAAGGACCTGAAGAAAAAGCTCATTTGAATTTCTACAGCAATCTATTCCCATCTCTTGTCAATTTATGTAATAATTTTATTTTGAAAATGAAATATTCCAGAGAAAGTAACCAATTTTTCCAAAATCATAAGGGTATTGTTGAACAGATAAAACACCAAAACACAGATATTTATGTTTCTTAGTGTATTCATCTTAGCCTCATACTGTGTTGCATCTAATGGAAAATTTCTGGTGAGGTTAGTTACAATTCTGTTCAAGGGAATCACCAAGATGATCCTGTGCTCAGTGTCATCATTTGCACTTGTTCCTTTGATCCTTGATTCTAAAGTCATAGGGCATTTTTAAACCTCCCTATGAAGGATATTTGTAGTAAATTAGCTATGTCACTAATGGTATTGTGGTATCTGACTGCTTGGTTAACCTTTATTTCTTCTCAAGTTGTTGTATGCTTATCTTATATCATAATCACCAAAGGTCTTATAAGACAGATTACATGATCTGTGAGGTCTCTTCCAACTCGGAGATCCACTTATTCTAATTTTGTGCAGCCCTCAAGAAAAGGAAAGCTTTCATTGAACGGAGAACAAAACTTCCAAGCCTTTCTTGATAGAGAACATGATCTTCCATGATATTATTAATATAATCTGAAAGTTAGCAAAAGCCTTTCATCAACAGGAGCAGGTAGACAGACAATACAATCAATGTCGATCCTGGGTACATCATCATCTCTTTAACTATGGAGCTTCTTATAGGCTTCATGTAAAAGCAAAGAAAGCCAGAGACAAAACTAGCTTTCTTTTAGTTAGGTAGACTCATTATATTATAGATACATACCTATGTGTGTTACAAGGAGAAACAACAAGGCATTTAGATATGATTTCTTTGTAACGGAGCACTATGACTCTGGGCATAGTGCTCTTAGTTGCTTTTAAATGTACATTTGGGTCTAGGTTTTCCACGTGTACATTCTTAAAGGGATATAAATTTGTCAAACTATTGTGCCAAATAACTTAAGTGTTGGGCATGGAGAAGAATTAGATCTTGACTTTTGGGGTCTACTGGTGCAGAACATTGCATATCATATCATTTATTAAATCTGTTGAATGATGTTGTTTATTTTTTCTCATTAAAAATATTTTTTGCAGGGCGGAGCCAAGATGGCGGAGTAGAAAGACTCACATATGCTAGCTCCAAAACCACAGCCCATGGATTTCCTCTAAAAAGAACTCCCAACAAATTCTGGAACAGTGGAAGCCATGCAGCAACACAGTGAAGGAGATTTCCGTTCAAGAGAGCCCTGAAAAACTGATCCCAAAAGTCCATTGGACACCGGACAGGAGCAGAGCCCTGCCCTGCCCTGGCTTCATGGCACTGAGAGGAGCAAGCAGATCTGAGCAGGCTTCAGGGATGGAATCTCCAGTGGCTGTGAAGGTCCTTCTACCCACAGACTCACAGGTCAGTGAGAGAGATGGGCTGAGAGGGGAGCGGGGTGTCTCCGGGACTCAGGTCCCCTCCGGAGGCAGCAGCAGAGGCAGCGGCAGAGGCAGCGTCAGAGGCAGTGGCAGAGGCAGCAGGTAACCAGAGGCTCCTGGAGTAGGCAGGAGTTCAGCAGCAGCTCCATTACAAAAGGTCTCTGCATAACCCCCCTGAGGGAACTGAGCCTGGGAGGCAGCCC
>CM053769.1:403395294-403418022 GCA_028658325.1 Potorous gilbertii
TGAGGTGAGAGAAAAACATGAAGCTTACTCTCATCACATTAATAAAGGAAGGAATAAAATGTACACTCATATTGGTATGAAAACATATCTTATAGTACAGGCAAGTGGGGGAGAAGGAAATAAGCAGGATGGGAGGATGATGGAAGGGAGGGCAATGGGAGGAGTAAGCAATTAGAAGTTAGCACTCTTGGGGAAAGACAGGGTCAAAAGAGAGAATAGAAGTGGGGGGGCAGGATAGGATGGAGGGAAATATACTTAGTCTTGAACAACATGACTATTCTGGAAGTCGTTTGCAAAACTACACAGATATGGCCTATATTGAATTGCTTGCCTTCCCAGTGGGGATGGGTTGGGAGGGAGGGATGGGGAGAAGTTGGAACTCAAAGTTTTAGGAACAACTGTTGAGTATTATTCTTGCATACAACCAGGAAATAAGAAATACAAGTAATGGGATATAGAAATTTATCTTGCCCCACAAGACAAAAGAAAAGGTGGGGAAAAGGGAAGGGAGGGATGTTACAAGGGAGGGAAGATTAGTGAAAGGGGTAATTAGAGTTCTTAGCGTTTTGGGGTAGGGGAGAAATGGGGAGAAAATTTGGAAGTCAAAATTTTGTGGAAATGAATGTTGAAAACTTAAATAAATAAAAAAATTAAAAAAAATTTTGTGATAAGGAATATCTTTCTGGAAGGGAGAGTGGAGGGATTCTGGGAGAAAGCTATATAAGGCAAATACAAAGACAATGTATATATTTTTAAAATAATAGATTTCTTAATAATAATTCAGAGTTGAAAAGGATCTCAATGTTCATTCAGTCTAATCCTTAACTAAGACCTCCTCCTACCAACTTTAAACTGCCAACCACAATCAGTAATGGACATCCCTACTGTCTTACAAAGAATGTCACCTCATAAGGAAGTGAGTCATTTTTATATCTGTTCATCCTTAATTATTCAGAATTTTCTTTTGGTTTATATGGTTTTCCTTAGACTAAATCTAAATATGACATCCTATAGCTTACACATTTTCTGCTTACCTTGTTACTTTGAGAGCTAGAACCGAAGTTCCATGAAAACAGGGACTATTTACGTGTTTTTATTTTTAAAAGAAATTTCCCATAAAGTAGTTTCTTAAAAATTGATTGTAAAATTGAATTTAATTGGGAACCAACCAAGGACATGTTAGTATTTTATTTTTTATTAATTCCAAATTTTATTTTCCCCAATAGCATATAAAATAATTTTTAACTTTCATTTTTAAACTTTGAATTCCAGAAATGCCAAAGAAGGCGATCTAACTGAACAAGATCTAAAATTAAATTTTAAAGTGGAAATCTCAAAACTATTTGTTACTGGTTAAGAAATAGAGTGGTAGATCTATGGAATACATATGGTATGCAAGACATAACAGTCAATGACTGTAGTAATCTACTGTTTGATACCCAAAGACTCCAGCTTCTTGGATAAGAACTATTTGAAAAAAACTGCTGGAAAATAATAGAGGAGAAACTAGACATAGACCAACATCTCACATCTTCTACCAAGATAAAGTCTAAATGCTACATAATTTAGACATAAGGGATAATACCATAAGCAAATTAGTAGTGCAAGGAATAATTTACCTGTCAGACCTATGGAAAAGGAAAGAATTTATAACCAAAGAAGAGATAGAGAACATTATGAAATGCAGAATGGATAATTGTGGTTACATTTAAAAGATTTTCCAAACAAAATCAATGCAAACAAGATTAGAAGGAAAGCAGAAAACTGGAATTTTTATAATAAGTGTTTTTGAAAAAAGCCCCATTTCTCAAATATATAGAGAATTGATTCGAATATACAGAAATACAAGTCATTCCAAACAAGTGATAAAGAACACTTTGAAATGCTAAATGATTAGTTTATATTGCATTAAATTGAAAAGGTTTTGTACAAACAAAGTCAAAGCAACTAAGATTTGGAGGGAAACAGAAAACTGAGAAAGAATTTTTACTACCAGTGTCATTGATAAAAGCCTCATTTCTAAAATATGTAGAGAACTGTGTTAAATTTACACAAGTGATTCATGAATTGATAAACGGTCAAAGAGTACAAACACTTTTCAGAAAAAGAAATTAAAGATGTCTATATTCATCTGAAAAACTGCTCTAAATCACTATTGATTAGAGAAATACAAATCAAATAGAAATCAAAACAATTCTTAGGTACCATATCTTAGGTATCACACCTGTCAGATTCATTAACATGACAAACCAGGAAAACTATGAATGCTGGAGAAGATATGGGAAAATTGGAACACTACTGTGTTGTCATTGGAGTTGTGAACTTATTCAATCATTTTAGAAAGCAATTTGGAAGTATGCTCAAAGGTACATAAAATATGGGTACCCTTTGACCTACCAATATCACTTCTAGGACTGTATCCCAAAGAGATCATTCAAATGGGAAAAGGACCCACATGTACAAAAATATTTATAGCAGCTCTTTTTGTGGTGGCAAAATTGGATTGGGCATTGATGGGATGCCCATCAACTGGGGAATGTCTGAACAATTTGTGGTATATGAATGTAATGCATTATGACTTTGCTGTAAGAAATGATGAGCAGGCAGACTTCAGAAAAACCTGAAAATACTTATATGAACTGATGCTGAGTGAGGGGTGCAGAACCAGGAGAACATCGTACACAGTTGAAGTCACATTGTGTGATGACTTGCTTTGATACACTTGACTCTTCTCAAAAATGCAAAGTTGTAAGACAACTCCAAAAAGCTCATGATTGAAAATGCTATTGATATCCAGAGAAAGAATTAAAGTCTGAATGCAGAACAAAGCATACTATTTGCACTCTTCCTTTTTTGTCTTGTTTTGTTTCTTCTTTCTAGTAGTTCATTCTATTGGTTATAAATCTTCTTTACAACATAATTAATGTGAAAATATGTTAAATATGAATATATAAGTGGAATCTATATCAGATTGCACATTCTTCTGGTTCTACTCATTTCACTTTCCATCATTTTGTGTAAGTCTCCACAGGTTTTTCTGAGAACATCTAGTTCATTTCTTATATCATAGTAGTATTCCATCACAATCATATACCACATATTGTTTGGCCATTCCCCAATTGATGGGCATCCTCTCGATTCTAATCCTTTGCCACTGGAAAAGAGTTGCTATAATTATTTTGGCATAGTTCCAAATTGCTCCACATATTGTTTGAATCAGTTCACAATTCCACCAGTGGTGCATTCAAGTCCTAATTTCCCCATATCCCCTCCAAAATTTATCATTCTCCCTTTCTGTCCTATTAGCCAATCCAATAGGTGTGGTATAGTACTTCAACACTGTTCCAATTTGCACTCCTCTAGTCAATACTAATTTAGAGTATTTTATCATATATCTAGGGAAAGCGTTGATTACTTCGTCTGAAAATGTCTGTTCATATTTTTTTAACATTTTTCATTAGGGGAATAATTCTTATTTTTTTATAAATTTGATTCATTTTTCTCTATATTTGAGGGATGAGGCCATTGTTAGAGAAACTTGGTCCAAATTGTTTTTCCTAACTATGATTGCTAACTATATTCCCTTCCATCCTATTTTGCCCTGTTTATTCTATTTTTTCTCTCCTTTCACACTTTCTCTTCTCAAAAGTGTTTTGTTTCTCACTGTTGCCTCCTGAAATGTATGATCCCTTCTGAGAGCACTTCTTTTCTTACACCCTTCCCCTCCTAATTTCTTGTAGGGTAAAATAGATTTCTATACCCAATTACTTGTGCATGTTATTTCCTCTTTGAGCCAATTTTGATGCCTCTTTTCTAAGGCTCAAACATTCTCTGCTATCTTTTCCAGCATTCCTTTCACTAGAACAGATCTTTTTTACTTCTTGTATGTGAGAAAATTTATTGCATTCTGCCCTTTCCAAAGATATCATCTCATCATATTCAACTCACATCTGTGCCCTCCGTGTGTGTATGTGTATGTGTGTGTGTATGTGTGTATGTATATATGCATATATATATATATATATATATATATATATATATGTATATGTATATTGTGTTCATCCCTTGTTTCTAAAGAAGACCATGCCATCAAAGAAGTGATGATGTGACTTGGCACTTGACTTTATTTTGAGTGAGGAAGGGCTGTGCAGGTCACCAGCCTCACTTTTCCTTCAAAGCCTTCTGAATCCAGTGACTTGACATTCCTCAGGATAACTGGAGATGACCCAGGATGGAGTAGTAGACCTTAAACCCTTTAGGCCAAGGTCTTTGCAGGTACGCACTTAGCGTGAGGCAATGCCCATTCATTGAATAGGCCTGTTTAAGAAGTACTGAGGTCATGGCCCCTTTAATGAAGTCAAGAAAAAATATATATTCCTACTAACTGCCCTAATAATGAGAAAAATCTTATGAGTTACAAATATCTTCTACTCATGTACAAATGTAAATAGTTTAACCTTATTAAGTCCCTTATGATTTTCCTTTCCTATTTATTTTTTTTTTTGTGCTTCTCTTGAGTCTTCTATTTGGAAGTCAAATTTTCTATTCAGCAATGTTCTTTTCATCAAGAATGCTTGAAAGTCCTCTATTTCACTGAATATCAATTTTTCTCCCCTGAAGGATTATACTCAGATTTTCTGGGTAGGGGATTTTTCACTGTAATTGTAGCTCCTTTGTCCTCCAGAATATCACATTCAAAGCCTTCTGATTCTAATGTAGAAGCTGCTAAATTTTGTGTTATCCTGACTGTAGCTCCACAATATTTGAGTTGTTTCTTTCTGGCTGCTTATAATTCTCTTAACTTGACCCATGGACTCTGAAATTTGGTTGTAATATTCCGGGAAGTTTTCATTATAGGATCTCCTTCAAGAGGTGATCAGTGGATTCTTTCAATTTCTATTTTATCCTCTGGTTCTAGAATATCAGGGCTGTTAGAAAAATGATAATTTCTTCAAATATGATATCTAGGATTCTTTTTTTTGGTTATGACTTTCAAGTAATCCAAAAAAATTCAAATTATCTTTCCTGGATCTGTTTTTAATGACAGATTCTGGAAAAATGGCAGATCAGGTCAGAAAACTTTCATCTCCTCTAATTTCCTCCACAAAAAAAAGACAGAACATAGCCTCAGAGTAGCAAAAATAAATGCATGGTAAAGCAGTTGTCCTCCTATGACAGTTTAAGAATACTCCAACAAAGAGTTTGACCTGAGTGAAGGGCAAACATGTCCAAGTCAACTAGGCAGAATCAACAAACAACAAGAACTGGGGGCAGCTGAGTTGAGAGAGATCCTCAGCCTTAGAAATTTTCATCTCACAGAAAGTGTGGAGGTCTGAGAGCTGAGTAGGAAAAGATTGAAGGATCTTCCTCTGTTGAGGGACACCAAACAAAGCTATGCTGACCACATGTGGTTGGAGGCAAAAGGAGCTATCACGCACCTGGTTTGTGTAGTAGTAGAGGGACAAGGATACTGCTGTCTATAGGTGCTTGACTTAGAAAAGTCCCTGGTTTCAGTTTTGAGGCAAAAAAGACAGTTGTAATTTGTAGCCAATGGAGGGACTGCAGGGAGCAAGATATCTGGGGAACAGTGTGGCTAGGGGCCCTAGGTGTGGTTTAGGATTGGAGAGGAGAGTACAGGTTTGGGCCTTGAGCAAAACCTCAGAAAATAACAGTAAGAAGGACCTGAAGCTTGGGGCCTTATTCTTCATACCTTGTGACTGCAATATGATTACCTTAATAACTGCTAAAAACAAAATGAAGCCAAAATAAAAATTAGTAATCAAAGGAGAAAGAACCCAACCATAGATAGTTACTATGGAGACAGAGAAGAACTGGGTTCATATTCAGAAGATAATGGAGCTAAAAGAAGTCACTCCTCTTTTAAAATATTTTTAGTCACTCCTTTTTTAATGAGAAATGTCAAATATTCCTCCTCCCTTCTTTTCTTCCCTCCTTCTTTCCCTCCCTCTTTCTTTCCTTCTTTTCTCTCTTCCTTCCTCCTTCCTTTCCTTCCCTTTCTCTTCTCCTTCTTCCCTCCTGCCTTCTTTCTCTCCTCTCCCTCTTTCTCCATAGGGAATCATACCTTTACTTGAGAGTGCTTTGCATAAAGGAATATAACTGTTGATCACTTTAACATGTCAAGATAATCTTGGGGTTTGCAGGCTAGATTTCTTTTTTAAAGAAATATAAATTACTCTGACTGTCACAGATTGAACAGCAAGATGTCCAAGGTCAAACCTCATTTGGTCATTGTTTGGGTTATGACGGCTCAGAGTGAGTGTAAATAACACTTGTATCTGTTTTGGTCAGAGGACCTGAGGGTCTCCCCCTACCAGACTGAAGTTTTTTTTTGACCAGGTAAAAGATATCATTATCTATTTCATTTCTTCCTAGCCTTAATCACTGAATGGGCATTGCCTCAGAGAAACTGAGACCTGGGAAAGACTTTAGCTTAAAAAAGTCAAAGTCTCCTATTGCCTCCTGGGTCATCCGCAGTCCTCTTGATCCATATTTTGTCACTGGACCTAGATGGCTCCTGAGGAGACTGAGGCTGGTGATTTTGCACAGCTCTACCTCACTTATATCCAATTCAGTTGCAATTCATGACATCACCTTCCCAATACCATAGTCCTCCTTGAGAATGAAGGACAAACAACTATCAGTATATAATACACCTATTAAAGTAAATATTGCTTCACTGGTGATAATGCCTTGGATAATCAATTTCTTCTTCTCCTTTCTCCCTTCCGGCAGGGTGAAGCCAGCTGTCACATAGACCTTGACTTCTCACCTAAGCCTCTACTATTTCCACCCTACCCACTTGCCTTTCTCACATTAGATGCTAGAGATTTAATTAGCTAGACCAAGTTATAACAGCTACATCACTTTTTAATCTGGGTCATTATAATAATCCTTGGATTCAGGCTCTTTCTCTGCTGTTTTATGGAGTTTACATCAGATAAAACATTATTAGTACAATCACTATAGTTCAGACTGCCCTTTTGGTAAAATTCCTAACATTTGGAAAGAAATCTGTCTCTATCCAGAAAGTAATGTTTAGTATATTTAGAGCTAAACGCTAAACGCTTTATTTTTGAAGCAAATATCAGAAAACATTTGTGTAAGAAAAGCAAAAGAACACAATAAAGTGTGTGTTTAATAGATAAACATGAAGATAAAAGTTGAGTAAAGAGTCAACCATTTGAGTAAATTTTCATCAGTCTTTTAAGAGAGTACAATTGATGACTTGAACTCAAATATTCAACTCTAGAATTTTTTTTGGTACTAATGTTTCACTTCTGTCTTTCCCCTCTCTCCTACAGCTCAGTTTGCTTTTCAGTATCTCCTTTTCAATTTTTCATTTCAATTTCTTCTTGCAATTTTCTCCTTTTAGGGATTTTTTTTGTGCTTCTGATTCCTTCTAGCTTGGCTTGTTATTTTAGGTAGGGTTGGGTGCTTCATCTACTAGCTGCTGTTCCTGCTGTTCAGGCTCTATCACCATAGCCTGAAATTGAGAGTATATACTTGAACCACAAAGGATAGAATGCTATCCTTTTCTCAAAACAGTATTACTTTGTATCTCTAGTGCTTGCCTGGCGTGTAGTAAGTTAAAGCTTAAAAATGTTTGTGAATTGATTGATTATGAGGTTAAATGATCTGTTCAGTTAGACAGTCACTATGTGTCAGACATGGCATTTGACCCCCGTCTTCCTGACTCTAAAGTTAGTTTTTTTTTTATCAAGTATACCACTCTTCCTCTCTAATTCCATTAAATTATTCAATCATAACATATAACCAATGAAATAGCAAAAACTTCAGTTAAATATTATTAACACAATTGTACAATTTGATCCTAATGATGTCACATTTATCCTTTGCTCTAAGATTTAAAAAATACTTTCCTCACAGGAGCCCTGAGAAGTAGGTAGTACAACTGCAATTATCCTGATTTTCCTGATAAGGGTACTTAGGTTCCAAGGGCAGAAGTGATTTGTTCATGGTTATGTATCTGGTAAATGGCAGGTCTAGTTGTCAAACCTAGGTATCCCAACTCCCCATACTACCAGCTTTAATTACGGTTTATTGGCACAGTCTCCTTATGTAATTCTCAGATGCTTCAAGCTTCCATGAATTCATCCCTCTGTGTATTCCCTTCACTGGTGCCAATTAAGTTTCCTGCCCTTCTCCATGCCTTGTCCTCTGATGTGATTTCTAGCCATGTCTTTCCACAAATTCCCTCATACATGATTTATTTCTAATATGCCAGAGACCTCCCCCTGGTTCTTTGAATGTCAGGTTCTGATGTAGCATTTGAGCTACCTATTTGTTGTTCCTCATTCTTGCTATGTGTCCAGCCTGACTCCTATAACCTCTCCTGTCTCAATCTTCTCAAACATAAGCAGCATGCCTATGTCCATCATGAATTTTTCCATTGTGGTTTTGGTTCTTCATAGTTTTGCTTCTTCAGAGGTCATTGTTCTTTCTTCAGTTAAAGTCAGATAGTGGGAGATAACTGGAGAACACTTTTTGTAACAGAAATTCCTCCACAATTTCCCAAATGTGATCCTATCTGATCTCCTTTTTTTTCCTCTCCCTTTCCTCCTAGTCCTCCTCAATTTTACATTCTACTCATTTTTCATCAATAGTCCGTCTAAATAAATAAACAAATGGTTTAGTCCATCCTGACCAGTGAAAAGAATAATAAAAAAAAATAGTTTCTGATTGTATTCTGTTTAAGAGCTTCTTGAAGTAGTTTTGAGTATAAATATTTCCATTTTGCATACAAAGTAATTGAGACTAAGAGGATGGAAGTAATTTACCTAAGTTCACAAAGCTTGTAGTTGGACAAATGAGAGCTCCCTTGGCTCCAAGTTCAGAGTTCCTTCTACCAAATCACCTTGCTACTGCAGTATTCCTTGTGTATAAGTAAGCTATATTCATTATGGTTTCTAGTCAAGGCCTCCATCTTTCTAACCTCAATGATTTTTATTATAGGATCAGCTTTGATCACTAAATCCATTAAAAGCCCAGATCCATTTCCTATTGCCTGAGTTATGGCAGCTGTACAAAACCCCCCACATTTGAGGTTTGCAAAGTGTGTAAATTATTTTCAAGTCATGTCAGGTAGAGTTTATTCCAAGGTTTGCTTGCAAATTTTAATCAGAAAACACAGAAGGGATGTGCAGTTCAGATTGAAATATTCCTTCACCTTGTACTCAGCACTAGGTTGACTTACTGTTGGCTGATAGAACTGGCAGAAGTTACAGCGTGCATGATAGAGGAAGGCTGGACAGAAACTGGAGCAAACACATAAAGAAACATTTATTTAAAAAAAGTAAATCAACCATAAAGATCCTCCCAGTAGACCTGGGAGATGGAAGTCTTTCTCATTTTCTCCATGGCAAAATTTAATCTAGCGGCTTGGCTTTTCAAGCGTCATATTCAAAGAGATGCAAATTCGTCAGAGCTGAGACCCCAGCTGACTTTTAGCACTTTGTGAATGTCAAAGGGGCTTAAAGGTTGAAGCGTCTTTACCTCCCTCCATCCTAACTCATTCTAAAAAAAAATTAAAGGCTGAAGACATGATCTCCCTATACCTATTCATTCTGAGTCTTTTCTTCTATGTGGATACATTTGCTATAAATCCATTATTTATCTATAAAAAAATACATAGAAATAGAGGGGCAGTTTACAAATTCAGAATCAATTTCCAAGTAACCAATACACACACACACACACACACACACACACACACAGACACACACAAAATTGTATTTATTATATTTGATTCTTTATTTAATGCATTCTCAAATGACTGGTTTAGGTACTAGTATTAACTCCTCAGTTATCTCAATCCTCACACAGCTCCCTTTGCACAATCCCCTCAAGTAATATAAGTAATGGTTTTACCATAAATATAAGAGGTGTTAATGAACATCTAGAATAACGACTAGGTGATTTGGTGGGGGAGGTTATGCTGTGAGGAGAGTTGACCAGATGCAGCTCCAGTGTGGCTTATGCTGCCATTTTTGCAGAGTATAATATATTCTGCCAAATGAATTTTTGTAACTTGGGGCAAACAAAGGAAAAGTAGTCTTCAATAGATCAGTGTCTTTAATTTTGTAGTGAATATAGATTCTTAACTGTAATTACAAAATGAAAGAAAACATTGTATATGTTAGATAAATAATATTTATAGAGTATTTCTTAACATTTTCAATCTAACAGCAGTGTGGAATAGTAAAAAAAAAAAAAAGTGTTGAATTTGGAATCAAAGGACCCAACTTTGAATCTTCAGTCTGCTACTTACTACCTGTCCTTGGGCTTAGAGAGGTTGAGGGATCAGCCCACTGTGACCTAGTTACTAAGAAACAAAGCTGGTATTTGAACCCACATTTTCCTGACAAGCAAAATATTCCCCCCCCCCTCAGGGTGTGTGTGTGAATTGGTTACTGTATGACTTGGACATTGATTCTGAATTTGTAAACTGCCCCTCTATTTTGATGTACTTTTTCATAGCTAAATAATGGATTTATAGCGAACATATCCACACAGAAGAAAAGACATAGAATGAATAAGTATAGGGAGATCATGTCTTTAGCCTTTAATTTTTTTTAGAATGAATTAGGATGGAGGGAGGTAAAGATTCTCTCTCTCTCTCTCTCTCTGTCTCTCTCTCTCTCTGTCTCTCTCTCTCTCTCCTTTATTCAATACTTTTTAATGGTCACCTTGTGAAGAAGACAGTGCAACTTTTATTAGGAGGCAATACTCAGAAATATGAAGTGTTTTGCCCATAGACATATGACTACTAAGTGACAGATGGTAAATGCAATCCAAGATCTTCTGACTCTAGTTATAAAAGTCTACCCACTACTGCAAGTTATAAACCTAGAATTAGAAGGAATCTTATTGTTTTAGTTCATCCTCCTCATTTTCCAAATAAGAAACCAAGTACAGATTGGTTACATGCCTTACTTAGTGCACAGTGAGTTGTTGGAAGAGTCCAACTGGAATCCAGGTATCATTTTAAAGGAAAGGATAAGAGAGGTAAGTTTTGTGACTGTTCCTTATTCTTTTTCAGGGTTCCAGTGACTGAGTTATTCAAACAAAGGATGGATGGAAACAATTTAAATAAAAAAGAAACTTGAGTTTTCTCATTTTTATAAGTATCATGAATTTTCTTAATATTACAGAATTTTATCATTTCATCTTACTGAGAAAGGAAAAAAGTGATGATTGTCTCTTTAAGAAAGAGGTTTGGGCAGTACATTTTGGTTTGAAAGTCTGTAGACAGTGGCATTAGATTGATTAGGTGTGTACATGTTGGCTGAGAAAGCTGTAGAAAGGGGAATGGAAGTGTTTGACAAGATGAAAGACTATTCAACATGTTAGACAGCTGGTTGAGTGAAGAGATCTATAACAGCACAGTAAAATGTACTCAGCAGTAAATGATGCCTTCATTGCAAAGTCACTCCAAGTTAGGTCACACAATTTTAGTCTTGCATGACACGTACAGCCAAACAAAGTTTTAAAACACAAATATAGTTGATGGTTGATGTGTGTGTGAGTGTATGAGTATACATGTATGTACTGTCCAAGTAATTTAGGATAGCAGATTTAAGACTAAGAGAGGCTGCAGAGATCATCTGGTCTTAAGAACTTCATTTTGTCCTTAAGGAAATTGAAGGAGATCAGGGCAAGGTCTGTCTTCTCCCTTTCTTTGTGTCCTCAGTTCTTAATATGGTGTCTAATATATGATACACCTAATAAATGTTTATTGAGTGACTGGCTTGTCAAAGTTCCATATGTATTCCAAAAACAGGTGGTGGACTCAGGTCCTTTTGACTTTAAATTCAATATCCTTACTTTTATATTCAGTGCTATAATGTGCTTAGTATGTTCCTTTGTGAGAAGCAAAAATCTGCAAATGAAGAAAGGAAACCTATTAGAAAAGTTTGCTTCCTGGGTCTGGCATAAAAGTCAGGTTTGCGAACTAATGTATCACTTGAGTCCTGAGTCGTGTGGTGTAATGAGTTGATGATTTTTACAATTGAGTAAGTAAAGCAAAGTACTCTAGAATACCAGAAATAGTGGATTAAAGTAGGAGATAATTTCACAAATGACAAATAAAATGGCTAATAGACACTCAGCTATGAAGCAAAAGAAGTGGGTTTCTGTTGGTGTATTTGCAGTAATTAAACTGCCTAATTAATTTTCAAAAGATCACAGACTACTAGAGTTTGAAGGAACCTTAGGGATTTTCTAACCTAGGCCAGTAATTTTACAAATGAGGAAACTAAAGTCTAGAAAAACAAAGAGACTGGTTCAATGTCAAACATATAGTAAATGATAGTCAGAGATAGCTGGGTAGCACAGTGAGTAGCATGTAATACCTGAAGTCATAGAGAAACTAAATTAAATTCTGCCACAAACACTAACTAGATATGTGACAATGAGCAAGGCCCTTGATCTCAGTTCCCTTGTGTATAAAATGGAAAAAATAATAGCATATAACTTCAAGTATTTTATAAGTGTGAAAAGAGATAATATTTGTAAAGTGCTTTGTAAACTTTAAAGTGCTATAGAAATGCTAATTTTGTTGTTTTTAAATTAAAATTCAGAGGCTCTGACTTCAGATGTAATGCTCTTTCTAACAAACCATTTTGCCTTTCCAATCACTGGATATCAAAGATGGAAGGAATCTTAAAGGACACCTAAGAAATCTTCCAAGATAAAGAAGATAAGGTTAAGGAGTGAATGACTTGCTTGATGTCACACAAATAGTAATATAACCAAGACTAGATATCAGGACTTTTGATTCCTGATCCCACATTCTTTTTATTACATAATTTTATTAAGAGAATAGCTAAAAATCCTTTTACCAGGCTCTATATTTTATTACCATTTGAGAGACACCTCTGGTCATAGTGAATGACACTTGGTTTTGTTGTTGTTGTACTTGTCCTTCGTTCTCAAAAAGTACCATGACATCATAATGATGACATGACCTGCAATTGACTCTGATTTGAGTGAGGGAGGGCTGTGCAAGGTCACCAACCTCACTTTCTTCTCCTGAGCCATCTGGGTCCAGTGACCTGATATTCATCAGGACAACTGGAGATGACCCAGGATGCAATGGGAGACCCTGGCCTTTTCAGACTAAGGCCTTATCACATTCTCACTTTGAGTGAGATACACCCATTCAATGAAGAGGCTTCTTTACTCAAGGGCTGACTCCTTTAATCAAAAAACCAAAAAATCAAATTGGTTTTACCATGCAGTCATGGAAGCACAGTATGAGATCAGTAGTGATCTGTCTATTCCTGAAATTGTAAATCCATTGAAATGTTGACATATAAAGGTTGAGCTAACCAAAATAACTCAAGAAAAGTATCCATAAGTAATATTTATTTTTAGAAAAAGGAGGAATATTTGGAGATTGTTATTTTGTTTGCCCCATTTTACTGATGAGGAAAATGCAGTGTGTGGAATTTAAATAACTTGGTAGCAAGTGAGTGGTGCAGCAAGGACTATAACCCACATCTGTAGGAGCTCACTTTGCCACACTATCACTCATATGAAGCCTTGAGACTACTGAGTCAGTCCTTCCTGTAGGACTTCTAGAGTTACAGACGTTTACATTCATGGACCTGAAAAATACATCTCTCATTATTTATTAAACACAATGAAAAAGTCACATCAAAACAAAATTGTAATGGATACACCTTACCTTCTTCTGAAAATGTCATGGCCAGTGCCAAATATTGACATCATATAATAGAAAGGACACTAATTCATTGGAGAGACTGATAACTTCAAAAGGTATCTAGCTAATTTAAACCATACACCTTTTTGAAGAATACAAAATTGCTTCTTCTTGTAAGAAGTCTTCCTTCACTCATCATTTGAAAATTATCATTCACCTGAATTCAGTGCAATTCAACTCCAAAGCACTTGCTGGTACATAATGACTTTGTCTTGCTAAGATGTTAGGAAGTCAAAACTGAAATATAATTAATTCACTGTCTTCCAGAAACATGCAATCAAATGGGAGGAGGAGGGCAAGATATGGATACAAATAATCATAATATATGACACATACAAAAAGAGGAGCTTACAAAGTACTCATGAAAAACACAAGAAGAAAAAGAATTCCAGCAAAGCACTTGAGGGTTAGAAAAGAGTTCAGGAAGTTCAGGGCCATGAGGTAATCCTTGAAAGAAGAAAGGGATGAGTTAGGAAGAAGGGTTGAAGTGAAGATACATGTCATAAATGTGAACTGAACAAAACATAAGGACTGAAAAGAGCAAGAAGAAAAAGAGCAACAGAGAATAATCTGACCTGGTAGGAGCATGGCATATGTGCAGATATTTAGGATAGCATTCGGCTAAAAGGTATGTAGGATGGCATAATATTGTAGAAATCTTGAATGCCAGCACCAGGTGCTTACACTTCATTTGTACTACTGAGGGTTTTCCATTAAGCAGCAATGATATGATCTTATAACTCTTTGTGCCTCTCTTATGTGCATAAGATGGTATATTTTTATTATTTATTTGTGTATATATTTTATCATTCCTTATTAATAACAAATTTTCTTTTGTATGTTATCTTTTAAGAACAAGGGCAATGTGTTTATATGTCCCTCAGTACCTAGCACAGGGCATGGGAATGCTAGCTGAAATAACGCATTATTGAATGCAGCTCTTTATCATAATTAGTAATTATTCTAAACTAAGCTGCATAATGAGATGTGACTATAAAGTCACATGGTAGACTGTTTAACAAATGTAGGAGATGTTTATACATCCAAATGCATGCTGTCCTTCAAAGTAAGCACTTTGATAGCCTTCATGCATATTCCCTTCATCCCATGCCTGCAATCAGTTTATGAGCCACACCTTGAAAATGGCCTTGTGCCTTTGATAACCCACCTGGTTTGAGCCCAAAGCACAATTACTTTGATTGACCTAAATCATCAGATTGATCCTGAAGGATTTTAATCTTTCTCTAAACATAAAATCTGTCTTCACAGGGCCAGCACACGAAAAACATAAGAGCCAATACCTTAATTAACTTTAATGATAAATTTTTCCTTAAATGTGAGGAGCCAAAATGAGGGATTTGGACCTCTTCAAAAAAGAGGAATAGGTTGGTAAGGAATAGAAATGACTGGGTTATTGAGAGTATACTTAAAGATAATGGAAGGCTGCAAGGAACAATACTCAACATGTATTTTTAGAATTAAGTAAAAATAGCTCTTCTTTCAAATACCTTCTGCCTGAATGTACTTTTTGTACAATATCAGGTCAAACTTAAAATATGACAAATTAATTGTTAAGGAATTGACCTTGATCCATGGGAAGCAGCATTAGCAATAGAGATGGTAACAATAGAAAAAGAAGTATGGGCAGTGTCATTGGCATTAATGAAGGTACAACATGGACAGAAACTCAAAGTTTTTTTTGTATGTTTATTTGGTTGATTACTTATTATTCTTTTTGGTGAGGGGCTCTAAAAATGAGTAGACAGAATAAGGTCCATAGAATAAAACCTGCCTCAACAGAATTGGAAATAAGAGAATGGCAATTATTCTGGCTCTTGATAAGGTTTGTTCTGCTTTGTTTTCACTGAGAGTGCAAAGTTCAAGGACCTCACTGCCATATACAGAGATTATGACCCAGGTCATTGTAAGTCACTGTGTTTTAGAGTTAAGGACATATATTGTGGTAGATCAGAATGACACCTTTAATAACAAGTATGGCTCAGTTGACTGGAGAACTTTCCTTTAGTTAGATTTCCTGGGATAAGCTGATGAGGGGTCATTTGAAAGGAAAGAACTTCTTGAAGGAGGATATAGGGATTGCTTCCCATCAGAGCTTTTCATCTTTGATAAAATGATTCTGTAGGCTGCTTCTACCTAGTGTTTCTAAATGCATCTTTGCAGATAATGTTAGACCATAGGGAGCTGGGTTCAGTGTGTAGTTTTGAACCTCAGAGATAAGCATTTGCATGATTGAAATTCCATAGCTCTGAATCCTCCAATTATTTCTGATCAGACTAAACTCAGACTGGGACAAAAGGTAAAGGACTATGAATGCAAAAGCGTAACAGAGTTCTATAACAATAGCACACCTAGGGCTACATTTCAGAATGAACTGAGGTTATAAAAGAAAACTAAGAGGGATTTTTAAAAAGTGTTGTTATTTGGCTATGTTGTATGGAAAAATATAGAATAAAAAATAAAGAATTTCTACCCAATTTGATGATGATAAACATTAGAGATGAGGCAGTACTCTGCCCTCTTATAAATGAACGTGGCATTTATTAAGTACTTACTATGTTCACAGCACTGAGCATGCAAATAGAAAAGTAAGACAGTCCTTGATCTCAAGGATCTCACTTTCCAATAGGAAAGATAATACATATGGACAATTTCAGGTTCAAGGCAAAAGAAAAGTCCCAATTTCCTTAGGGTACACAGGTATAGGAGATGGCAATGGCTCTTTTTTCATGTCATTTCCACTGACAAAATCACATTACTTTCTGTTGTGGAACTATTTGATAATACCAAGCACTTTGTTGACAAAAACTTTTCTGAGTGACTGGCACCTATAAGCAGTAGTTAGACTGAATCTCCACAAAGGTTGTTTCCAAAGATGATAGTTGTGGACATGGAAGTTTTACTATCCATAGACTCTTGAGTTCATGGTCTTTGGATATATCCAGCAAGATCAAAGAAGACATGGTGTTTGAAATCATGGTAGTAGTTTGACCTGACTATTACATAATGGGTCCTGTCTCTCCTTCCAGTTAGAGAGCTGCTTGAATTAAGCTGCCTTGCTTACCTGTTTGTGGCAATCAGTGTGGATGGTCCAGCCCCACTTCATAGGAGGAATCTCCCCAGATTATGTTTGTCAAAGTTGAACCAGGAGCATGACTAATGAACTGAGGAGTAAGGGGAAGGTGCCATTACCAGAGCTCATGTCTATTGACAGCTGGTCAACAGTTCTTGCTGATGGTAAAGAGAAAAATAGATCCTTCTCCAAAATCACTTCTTCCCTCAATCTTGTCTGTTGTAGCTGAGTTGGAAGTATATAATGGCAGTTTGGGGAAAATTGCTATTCCTAAGGCTCTTGGGTTTCAAGTCCTAAGATGCTTCTATCAGAAGCTGAGAAGAAATGGAAGTGGTGGTGGTGGTGCTGGTGGTGGTGGTGGAAGGGGTGGTTCTACTTGTCTGACACATTCTACATCCTATCTCTACCTCAGGACACTCTACTATTTTAGCTAGACTAATTTGCTTGTTCTTAAATAGAGAAAAATATACCATAATGAAAAATATTGAATTTAGAGTCAGAGGGTGAATTTCAATTCATGGTTTTCCTTATTATCTGTATATCCCTGGCATTCATTTCCCTTTTCAGGTTTCAGTTTCCTCAGGAGTTGATGTAATGATCATTTTAATGGGAAGAACTTTCATATTCATCAGTAGGCCCATGTGACCTGCCTGGGTCACATAGGAAACCAACGTCACAGGCATCTAAGTCATATGGAGCCTGTGCTGGGAGAAATGTGCTGAATGGGTGGGACAGGAAGGGTAGAATTGAAAGAGATGGAACTAGAGGAGAGTTGAGAGGAAGTTAGAGAGCAGTCAGAACTGAAGGATGCAGGCAAGTCCACAGCTGACTATACATGTCAGGAGAGTATTTTATTTAAGGGAAGCCCATTTGTGATTTGTTTACAGGACCTGGCTTAAGGGAAGCCTGGAAGGGGGAAAGGCTTGGAGATGTTGCTCTCTGCATTGTTGTTGTGTATAGATTTTTGTTGCTGTGATGGATTTGGCTTTCTGAGGTCTGAATAAATTTTTTAGCTTTATCTTCCATGTGGAGAGTCTGTTGTATTTTGCAATTCAAAATTGTATTGAGATATTCATGGTTGCAACAGGTGCTGTGAATATCACACTGGTGCTACAGTTGAACTAGATGACTTCTGATTTCCAGTCTGTCTCTAAATCTGTGATCCTGTGTTTTTGTTTTCTCTACCAAAGAGGATAATCTTTCTACTGAAAAGGACAACATAAAAATGACTGAAAGACACACAATATACAATACCTAAGATGATAGGAAGTGACCATTAGCTGCCTTTGAAAAGTTCAAATCATCTGACACAGATGAATTACACCGTGGAGCACTGAAAGTAACAAAAGCAGAAAGTACTATTGAACAACTAATTGCCACTGATTTCTGAGAGAGCAGGAACTGTACTGAAGAAGGAGAAATGTTTTCCTGCCCTTTAAAAGAGGCAGGGGGAAGCCAAGACAATGAATAGCAACTATATATTATCTGATTGTCAGAAAATTTCCAGAGAATGTTATTGAAGGGAAGGTTCAGGGTCATCTAGAAAGGAATCACTGTTCATATTGAGTCAATGTGATTTCATCAAAATTTGGTAGTGTCAGACTTCCAGAAGCTAAGCTGGTGGAGTAAGCAGTGAACTGCTGTAACTCCCACATTCACCTCTAAATAACCATAAGATAATGTTGCAGAACAAATCATGGAACAGAAGAGTCAGAAGAAAGATGGAGTATAGTGGTCTTTTTCCCTGGGAGACAGTTCCATCTCACTTGGATAAAAGAGGAGCACATTCTAGGATAGGAAGCATCCCAACCAGCTAGCAGTGAGCCCCACATCAGCAAACCAGTGGGAGATCCTAAGCCCCAGGATGGTGGAGCAGGCTACATCAGGACCCACCACTTGCCTTAGTGTAGCCAGAGGAACTGGCAGATCCCAGCTCGAAAAACCACCTTGTGCTTCAATGAGACTCTGGGGAAATACATAAAAATGCCACCTGGCCTCAGCACATAGCAGACACCACCACTAGGGAACCCAACTCTGCACCAGGTAATCTGTCAGACTCCTACAGCCTCCAGCAACACCAGCCACCCTTCACCCAACCTTCTCAATGCAGCACCAGATATGAGGGTCCCTAATGGGCCTCAGGGCAACATCAACACAGAAACAAATGAATAGACAGAGTCTGGAGTCACTAGTGCAAGAAATCTTTGACAGAGCCCCTTCCACTCTAGGAGCAGAGCTGGAGGATCTAGACAGAATCTTTCAAGAAATTATCAAGGAAAACTGCTCTGAAGTTCCTAGAACCAGAGGGGAAATTAGGCATTGAAAGAATCCGCCAATCATCGTAGGAAAGAGATCACCAAACAAAAACTCCAAGGAACAATATAATCAAATTTTAGAACTAACAGGTTAAGGAAAAAACACTACAAGTATCCAGAAAGAAACAATTCAAATACTACAGAGTCACAATGAGGATCACACAGGACTTGGCAGCTGCAATATTAAAGCACTGATGGTCATGGAACATGATATTCCAGAGGACAAAGGAACAGAATTTCAACCAAGAATCACTAACTTGGAAAAATTAAACATAATACATTAAGGGAAAAATTGCTTATTCAAAGAGAAGGATTTCAAGCCTTCATAAGAAGACCAAAACTAAACCTAAAATTTGACCTCTGATACCATGACCAAAGGGAAGCATAAACAGGGAAGCATAAATAGGTAAAATAGGGAAAAGAAAACATAAGGGGCTAATAACAGAGTCAAACTATTTACATCCCTACATGGAAGGATGACAGTGTAAGTCTTAAAAATTGTGTCATGAATAGGAAAGATAGAAGGAATAAATGTAGACAGAGGATAAACGTATAAGGTTAATTTGAGAGAATGGTATAAAAAAAAATAAGGTCTGAAAAAAAGAAGTACAATGGGTCCAGAAGGAAGGGAGAGGTAGAATGGGCTAAATTATCTCACATGAAGAGGCAAGAAATACCTATAACAGGGGAGGAGGAAGATGAGGGTGGGGGGGGCAGGGAAGTAAGAGAGGAGGAAATTAAGTGTATGAGCTTTGGGGGGAGAATGACAGAAAGGAGGGGGTGGAACCAAGATGGAAAAATAAAAGCAGGGGCTTCCTAGAGCTCTCTCCTTAAATCCAGTCAAATAACTGTAAAAGATAACTGTAAACAAATCCTGGAGCTGCAGAACCCACAGAGTGACCAAGAAAAGCAAATCACTAGCCCAAGAAAGTCTTGGAGGTTGATGAGAAATGTCTATTGCACTGTGCTTGGAGCAGAGTGTAGTACAACATGAGCTACCCCAGCAGAGACAGGACCTGTGCAGGCACTGGGGGACTGAATCACTTGCATCTGTGGTGATGTCCAGACTCCTTGACCCCAAAACACCAAAAACAAAATGAAAGGTCAATGAAAAAAACCTGTAGGACCTGTGTGAGAGATTAGAGTGGTTTGCTCCTAGCCCCAGGGCAGAGGAGCCATCAGCAGCAGCAGGAGCAGCAGGGGCAACAGATGTTTCTGGAGCTCCAGGCCCACAGATTGTGGGAGGATCAAGCAACTGACAATACAAACCTCCTTACCCCCAAACCTGCTGGAACCAGAGAATTACCTTGACAAAGAACTCAAAAGTCAAGTAATTGGTTGGGGAAATGACCAAAAAGAGGAAAAACATGAGACTATAGAATCTTACTTTGGTGACAAGGAAGAGCAAAACATACAACGAAAAGAAGACAAGAAAGTCAAAGTTCCTACATTCAAAGTCTCCAACAGAAATATGAGCTGGTAATAATTCATATTTGAAAATAATAAAATTTGGAACATTACTTTAGGTGGCAAAGTCAGCATCTGAAAGGTTCTTAATATGTGAATATTATGAGCCAACTCTAATATATTAAAATTTCCTTTTTCTCCTCTTCCTCCTCCAACAGTAATTATCATGGAAGACCTCAAAAAGAATTTGAAAACCAAGTAAGAGATGTAGAGCAAAAATTTGAAAGAGAAATGAGAATGATGCAAGAAAATCATGAAAACCAAGTCAAGTAATTGCTAACAGAAACCAAAAAAATGCTGAAGAAAATAACACCATAAAAAATTGACTAACCCAAATAGCAAAAGAGATTAAAAAAACCAATGAAGAGAAGAATGCCTTTAAAAACAGAATTGGCCAAATGGAAGAGGAGGTCCAAAAACTCACTGATAAAAATAATTCCTTAAAAATTAAAAAAGAACAAATAGAAGCTAATGACAATGAAAAATCAAGAAATTATAAAACAAAATCAAAAGAATGATAAAAAGAAGACAATGTGAAATATCTCATTCGAAAAACTCCTGACCTGGAAAATAGATCCAGAAGAGACAGTTTTAAAATTATTTGTCTTCCTCAAAGCCATGATAAAAAAAAAAAACTACTAGATATCATCTTTCAAGAAATTATCAAGTAAAACTGTTTTAATATTCCAAAACCAGAGGGGAAAATAGATCTCAAATAGATCTCAAAGAGATCCCAAAAGAAAATATCCTAGGAATGTTGTGGCCAAATTCCAGAACTCCCAGGTCAAGGAAAAAATATTGCAAGCAGTCAGAAAGAAACAACTCAAGTCTTGTGGAAACACAATCAGGATAACACAAGATCTAGCAGCTTCTATATAGGGATCAGAGCGCTGGGAACATGATAGATAAGTAAGTAAATAATTAATAGATTAAAAGGAATGACAGAAAAAGGAGCAGATCATGGGAGGTGGTAGACAGAAGCAAAACACTGGTGAGGTGCAAAAGTGTGAAAGGAGAGAGGATAGACAGGAGGGCAAATAGGATGGAAGGAAATACACAAGTAATAATCAGAATGGTGAATGTGAATGGGATGAACTTTCCCACAAAACAGAAATGGAAAGCAAAGTGGATCAAAAACCAGAATTCTACAATATGTTGCTTACAAAAAAAACATACTTGAATCAGAAAGACACACAGAGAATAAAAATAAAGTGCAGGAGCACAATCTATTATGCTTCAGCTGAAGCAAAAAAAAAAGGAGGGAGAGCAGTCCTGATCTCATTCAAAGCAAAAGTAAAAATTGAGATAAGGAAGGAAACTACATTTTGCTAAAAGGTACCATATAGGAGACAATGAAGTAATTGAATTAGAAGAGCAAGGAATACTTTAACTGTCAGATCTATGTGGAGGGGAAGAATTCATGACCTAACAATAAACTGGAAGTATTTATGAAATGTAGAGTAGATACTTTTCTCATATTAAATAAAAAGCTTTTATATAAATAAAACCTATGCCACCAAGATTAGAAGGAAAGCAGAAAGCTGATGAATAATCTTTACATCAAGTGTCTCTGGTTAAGGTTTCATTTCTCAAATAGAGAAATAAGTCAAATTTATAAGAATACTAGCCATTCCCCAATTCACATATGGTCAAAGGATATGAACAGGCAATTTTCACACAAAGAAATCAAAGATATCTATAGGCATATGAAGAAGTGATCTCAATCACTTTTCATTCAAGAAATGCAAATTAAAACAACTCTGAAACACCACCTCACACCAATCAGATTGGCTAATATTACAAAAAAAAAAAGAAGAAAAATCTTGGGATAAAAGTACAGGAGGTGATCTAGGTAGACTGAGTCAAGTAGATTCTGAAACAGCCAAGTAGCTTGCACCTCTTTTTCCACTTGGCTAATTCTGCTTTTGAAAGCATTCTTCTCCTCATTGGCTTTTTGAACCTCTTTTGCCAATTGAGTTAGCCTATTTTTCAAGGTGCTATTTTCTTCAGCATTTTTTTGGGCCTCCTTTATTAAGGTATTGACCCGTTTTTCATGCTTTTCTTGCATCTCTCTCATTTCTTTTCCCAGT
>CM053769.1:403418522-403457774 GCA_028658325.1 Potorous gilbertii
TATCTTCCAGATAAGAAATCTTCCCTTTCAGAATGGTACCCACCACCAACACACACCAGCAATGCTAATTGACAATGTTCTGTAACATAGTACCTAAAGAGTTGCCTAGGGCACTGAGAGGTTAAGACACTGACTTGTCCAGAATCACACCATCAGTATATGTCACAGGCACACTTGAATTTAGGTGTCAGGAGTGCAGGGCTAGTCTTTTTTCAACTCTACTCAGTTCCTCATTAAAATGCAGCATCCATTAGTGTATATAAATACATATGTCGAAATATGTATATATTTGTTAATTTACGTACAATCTACATATCATCTGGCAGGATAAGGTACCAGCCACTGAAGTCTTTGCTTGAGCTGAACTGTCAAGTTTTCAAACTATGCTTCAGAGAGCACAATTCCAATGGACTTGGCCACGTTGTTCGAATGCAAAATGTACACTTGCCAAAAGACTATTTTATGGAGAACTTGCATGGGGCAGGTGATCACATGATGGCCAGAAGAAATGATACAAGGACACTCTCAACGTTTCTTTCAAGAACTTTGGATTTGACTGTGCAATATGGGGACACTGGTACAGGACTGTTCAGCATGTTATGCACACATAAGAAAAGGCTCTGTGCTCTGTGAGCAAAGCAGAATAGAGACAGCACAAAGTAAATGCAGGATGCGCAAATTTGGAATACCTACCTGAAATATTCATATGGACTATCTGTGCCCAAACTGTGGGAGAGCATTCTGAGCTCTTATTGGTCTGGTCAGCCACAGTCGGACACACTGAAATTTCACTTTACAATACTGATGTCATTTTGGTGCTCTTGGAAGATGAAGGACAGCAACCACCACTATACATATGTATACATGCATCTATATATATATATATGTATATGTATATATACATATATATATATATATATATATATACAAATGTATACATGCATATATATGTATAAATATATTATTTGTATATTTTCTCTCCCATTAGATTGTAAGCTCCTTGAGGGTGGGGACTGTCTTTTGCCTCTTTCTATAACCAGTGCTTAGTATAGTGCCTGGCACATAGAAGGTAATGACTAAATATTTATTGATTTCATGTACATATGTATGTATGTACATATATATTATAAACTTACATTATTGCTTAAATTCCACCAGTTCTTGGGTGCCATCCCTAACTTCCCCTTGCACTGTTGGGCTGAGTCCATTGAAGGCAACCATTACTACTAAAAGAAGGTAAAAAGAATTTTCTTTAATTCGTTAAGAATTATTTGAAGCAGAGCTAAGACAGCAGAATAGCAAGAAGTATAGCCTGAACTCCAACTCAATTTCTCTGCAAACATTGAAAAAATGATAATAGCCTGAGTCCTGATCAGAAAACTTGAGAAAAGTCAGAGTATGTCATTTTTTCCAGTCCTGATTGAAGTAAAAAGAAAAACAGAGAGATCTTTGTACACTGTGATTGAGATCTGACTAGGGACAAGTCAATGATAGCACTCTAGTGTGCATGAACTGGAAGAGGAACAAAGTTGTCAGCCAGAGTAAGAAGAGGCCTCAGACCCATCCAGGTGGAAACCTACCTTTTGCAGGATGAATGAACAGGTGCTAACTTGTAGATCTTAATTTGAGGCCACAGATGCACAGAATTCTAAGAAGCAGTTGTGGGAATAAGGAATATGTTCCAGAGTGATGAGTAGATTATATGTACTGAATGAGGATGAAGCTTGGAACCAAAAAGTATCTCCATGGTTGTGATTACAGGAACTAATTTGGGTTACATTGTCAGTCATAAACCCAGGCAGGAGAGTGCAACAGAATAAACAAGACATTAATATAGCACTAATGGGGAATCTGTCATTCTGCTACTCTGAAATACCAGAACTTTCAAACTAGTGATAGTGACTGAGGCCAGTGGCAGTCTCATGGAACTTACAATCATAGGTAAGAAAACAGGAATGCTTTGTAGAGTCAAGCAGAGGTCATGAATTTGCAAACTTATACTAGAAATTAATGAGCCAGCTTACCTTGTAATCACCTAACTTCGGGTGCCCTGAAACCTCACGAGTCCCTGGCTTGAGATCCTGGAATAATCTAATGCTCAATATCTCCAAGAAAGCAGTAGAATTAACCAAGAGGACAAAAGCTCATCTCAGACATTATCTTCAGAAATGCATGGAGCCCAGCCCTAGCATAAAATCTAAAATCAAGACAATAGACTAGAAGAATTAACAAATGAAAAAGAACCCCACAATAAAAAAAGTTATTATAGTTACAAGGATGCTCAAGACACAAACCCATAAAAGGATAAAAAATCCGGTGATATGAACAATAAAAACCACAAAGAACACAAAGCCTATACACAAGAATTAGAATTCCCGGCATATACAAAGCAAGAAGTTTTTGTTTGTGTTTTGTTAAGGGCTGAAGATGATTTTAAAAGAAAAATGCAAATATTAGACAAAAATAGGGAAAGAAATTGATATACAAAAAAATGGGGCAATGGATGACACTTGAACCTCATTCTCGTCTTAACTGGTCAACACAGGTAAGAATATGCACATGTAAAGATGCACACAGTCAGGTAGAGAAATACATTTCACTCAGTATGGAAACATAAGGGAAAGGAGAGAAGGAAAAAGAAAGTAGAAGAGGAAGAGTAGGTAAAGAGAGGTATTATTATAAATCGAGACAAATTCTACCTAAGAAGAATAGATTTCAAAGAGGGACTTAAAGGAAATAAATGGTGAGAACCTGTTATTGCACTCTTGTGAGAAAAAGAGAAGAGGGATGGGAGGAATGGGGAGGAAATCAGATGACATCAAATGCAGAGCACTGGTACTGAGCTTGTACCTTGTCTCTCACCACCTTCTTCTTTATAAAAAGGGGGCAGGAAATAAAGAAAAGAAATGTGTAAAACAAAAGAATAGAGGGAAATAGACAACTTACAAAACTGAGAATGGAATGGATGCACTTATAAGATGGAAGAGGCTAACAATTGACTAATAAGCAGAAACCATCTTTAAAAAATAAGAATCACATTTCAAAGAGAAAGAAGTACACAAAGCTAAGATAAAGGGTTAGAATAAAATCAGTTAAACTTAAACTGTTTATTTTAAAAGACAGAAGTAGCAACTATGCAAAGTTATAAGACTAAGAATCATTCCCCATTTGATAAATGGTAAAAAAAAAATATGAATAAGTAGCTTTAGGAAGAAAAGATCCAAGCTATAAATAGCCAAATTCAACTGTGCTAAACATCATTACTAGTTGGAGAAATGCAGATTAAAATTCCTTTGAAGCTACGTTTCACACCCCTCAAGTTGTCAAAGTTGACCAAAAAATGGCAAATGTTGGAGAATCTGTGAGAAAATAAATACATTAAAAAATTATTAGTAGAATTGTGAAATCCAGTCAGTCTGGAAAACAATTCACAATTATTTCTCACAAGTTAAAATGATATTCAACTATGTGTACCTCTGACTCAGCAAGATAATTGTTAATTCTACAATCCAAAGAGAACAAAGAAATAGGAAAAGGACCACTACGTATGCAAATATTTATAGATTATCTCTTTGTCATGGCAAAGAATTAGAAACTCAGAAGATAGTCATCAATTAGGGGAATGGTTAAACAAATTCTGATATGAAATTATAATTGAATATAATTTTCTTTAGTATGATGAAATGGATAGTTTCAGAGAAACATGGGAAGTTTTGGGTAAAATGATGCAGAGAAAAATGTGCAGAACTGGGAGAACAACTTATACAATATTAATAGTATTGTAATGACAGTTGATTTTAAAAGAGTTAGGAACTCTTAAAATTACAATAACTGACCATAATTCCACAGGACTCAGGGCGATGAGAAGGCGAGAAAGTAAATCTTTGTTTGAAAGAAGGTTAAAAATTTTAAAAAAAATATGTCTAACAGAAAACAAAAAACACTGTTCACTGAGTCTCCTGCCCATTCAGATGATCTGCAGTGAGACAATAGGAATTAGAATGTACCACTTCATAGGGGGTAGGGGACCTTCATTGGCCCACCACACCCACACACACCTCAGAGCAAGTGAGTGTTGTCATTGATCAAGAGAGAGGAGTATTCTAACACCCCACCTCAACAAATGAGTCAAGGAAATGAGTGCAAGGGCACTCATGCTGGAAAGGGGAGCCAGGAGGCCATGGTTTTAGGATGGAGCCAGAAGATGGAATAAAATGGAAGGTGAAAGATTCAAGATGAAGCAAGTTTGTTGCTTATGAGAAAGATATTCTTTAAGGTACATGGAAGGGATGAGAAGCATATGGTTGGAACTTGGAGGAGAGTGCATTTAGCAGAATGGGAATAAGGAATCAAGCAGTGAAGGATGGGGATGAATAATGGCCTACAGAGATTAGAATATCTGGCATGGAGAAGGTATGATATAAAGTTTTTTAATCATTCCTGGAAAATTTAAAAACAGATTTTCAATGTCAATAGTGCATCACATCAGGATAAAGTCCTTTCAGAGTCTTGGGCAGTTCAGGTAAGGGAGTAAGAACATGGAGTAGAAACAGTAATAATACTCTCTTGCCAAATAAATTTTAGAGAATGTAATCCTTTCCCTTCACCTTGCAAGTGGGTGGCTGGTATAATGGCATGGAGTTTCTCTTATAACCACAGGAAACTAGACACTAGGCAGAAGAATTAAGTAATTAAGTTAGAATGCCTGGAATGGTACCCTCTCTCTTCAACATAGGAAAAGGAGACTGGAATGTCCTTCTCTTCCAAATGAAAATTGGAGATAAGGCAGGAGATACATGGGACATTGTTCTAAGGTACTTTTCTCTCTACTTGAGGTCATTGGCAGCATAGTGGACAGACCATTAAAACTAGGATTTCATAGACCTGAGTTTAAGTCTGGCTCAGACACTTATTAAATATGACCCCGGGCAAGTCACTTAACCTCTGTTTGTCTCTAATTCCTCAACTATAAAATGGGAATAGTAATAGCATCTACTTCTTTGAAATGCAAATAAGATAATGTCTGTAAGAGTTCTTAGCTCAGTCCTTAGCACATAATACGGGCTATATAAATGGTTTTCTTTCCTTCTTTCCTCTTCCCCTCCCTTCTCCACCATTGGAGGCTGGAGACTGATTCACAGAGACTGCACAGAAGAGATGGGGTGCAGGATGGTAGGGTACCTTCCTCTTTTGTTTCCTCCTCTCTTATTTCTTCCTATCCTTCTTCCTCTGGAAATGATATCAGTAACAGATCTTTCATAATTCAAAACTGAAATACAAAATAAATGGAATAATTTCCAACTGCAATAGTCAGTCAACATTCCTTAAGCTCCTAACAGAACACCAGTATGCCAGTCTTCTCACAACAATTCAAATGAAAATCTCCAAGGTTTTTTGTTTGTTTGCCTTTGGATTTCTGTTCATTTTACTACTAATAGTTTGGGTCATACATGGTCATTTATACTTCAAAATTAACCCTTTGAAAACATTTTGTTCACATATTGGGAGCATTTATCTACTGAGGAATGGCTCTGGTAACTATATAGTTGTGTACCTAAGTAACTAACAGAAGTCCATAAAAACTATGCCATTCCCAATAGTGTAGGTGAGTAGTCAAAGGATTGAATTCACATTTCTCAAAGATGAAATTTAAGCCACACACAAGATGCTTCAAAGTACTAATAAGAAAAATTAAAACAACAAAATTTCACATCATACATAATAAATTGGCAAAGGTAGCAAACAAATGGTGAAAGGACTGTGGAAAGACAGGGAGAGTAAGGCACTATTTATGGAGTTGTGAATTGGTTCAATCATTCTGAAAAGCAGTTTAGGATTATGTGAAAAATATAAAATATTGCTCTCAAAATTGTACTCTTTGATTCAGATTCCACGATACACCCTGAGAGGGGTTGAGGATGAAGTCACTGAAAAAAAACAATCCTCTCATATACCAACTTTTTTTGTGGCAGCATTTTTTTTTGTTGCAGTAAATAACTGGAAACAAAATATGTGTCCATCAGTTGGAGAATGGTTTAAAATATAACAGTGCTACTCTGTAGTACAAGATGTTGAATATGATGAATATCAAGAAGTGCAGAATAACTCATATGAAATGATGTTAAGTGAAATGTTATTGTTTGTTCATTTTTCAATTGTATCCAATTCTTTGTGACCCTGTCTGGAGTTTTCTTGGCAAAGATAATGAAGTGATTTGCCATTTTCTTTTCCAAATCATTTTATAGGTAAAGAAACTGAGGCAAACCAGGTTAAGAGACTTTCCCAGGATCACATGGCTGGTAAGTGTCTGAGGCCAGATTTGAACTCAGGAAAAGGAATCTTCCTGACTCCAGGTTGACTACTTTATACACTGTGTAATCTAGTTACCCATTAAGTGAAAGAGAAAGAGACAAAATATACACAAAAAGAAATGTAAATGTCAATTATCTTGACTAAGGTATGTCCAAAAATGAGGTAAGAGAAGACACTTTTTTTCATTTTTACTGAACTGGGTATGAAATATTATAAGAAATATAAAATGGGTATGAAACTATATAAAATATGAAATACTTTTGATATCTTGGTTAGTTTTAGTGAACTTTTTCCTCTTTTGTATTGTCATTTAGAAGGAATGGCTCTTTGTGATTTGTAAGGGAAAGATATTTGTGGAATTGTAGGTAGTGTAGAAATAAGGTATATGATAAAATTTTAATTAAAAACAAAATGTGGGGAGTGGACCAAAGGTGGAGTACAGCAACAACATAGCTGAACATTACCCTCAAAATTTTGAAATAACTAATCAAATCTAATTTTGGAGTGGCAGAATAAGACATATTTGCAGCCTAAGAAAGCTTAGGAAGGCAACAGGTGACATCTATGACACCAGAGTGGGGGACATGCCTAAATACAAGATGAGATGGAAAGCAATAGCAGCAATCCTTGGCGCTGACTGTGACAGCAGAAATAGCAACTTTGGGAGTTCTCAGTTCAGAGATATTGTTAAGAGATTTAAACTTCTAGTCAGAAAGAGATTGTAGAGGACTGTCTGCTGGCTTTGAGTGCATCTGACCCTGACTGGCAATTCCATTGTCTGTACACAGTTCTATGTCCCAACTACAGTATGGAGTGGAGCCCTTGTATCTCATCACAAGGTAGCAGGAGATCTGATCACAGTTACAGAGTCAATAGGAGTACTAGAACTTGCATATGAAAAGGAACAGGATCCTTCCAGAGTAAAGACAAGAGCATAGGCCAAGAGATCAGTGACCACATGTCTCTCCAGTTTTACACCAACATAGAAGCATGAAAAACTTGCAGAACCCCCAGAACTAGCTCTGAAAACGACAACATGAAAATGCTTAAAATTTGGGACAGTGCCACCCAGTTGAGGAGAGCCCAACTTTAACATAAAATTCAAAGTCAAGAAATAGTCCAAGAAAATGAAGAAGAAAAAATATCTTGATGCTAAAAGTTACTAGGGAGTCAGGGAAGACTAAGACTCAAACTGAGAAGAAAACACAAACATGAAAATAGCTACAAGCAAAACTTCAAAGAAAAATGTTAATTGGACACAAGTCCAACAAGATTTCACAAAAGAGTTTTGTTTTCTTGTTTTTTTTTAAAGAAAGTAAAGAGTTGAGGGGCAGAGAAAAGAAATGAGTGATTCAACAAAAATTATAAAAGTGATTTAACTATTTGGGAAAAGAGGCACAAGAAAATACTGAAGAAAATAATACCTTAAAAATCTTAATAGACCTAATGGTAAAGAAGGCATAAAAATTCTCTGAAGATGACAATTTCTTAAAAAGCAGAATAGACCAAATGGAAAAGAAGGTATAAAAATTCATTGAAAAATAGAACTGCTGAAGAAGCTAAATTAACGATCAGAAAAAGAGATATAAAAACTCACTGAAAAACATTTCTTAAAAGTTGGAATTGGGCAATGGAAACTAATGACTCTATGAGTGAGTGTGTGTGTGTATGTGTGTGTGTGTGTGTATGACACACAAGAAACAATGAAACAAAGTCTGTGTCTATGAGACACAGGAAAAAAATAAAACAAAGTCAAAAGAATGAAAAAAATAGAAGAAACTGTGTACTGTCTCATTGGAAAAAACGCTGAACTGGAAAACAGATAAAGGAGAAATAACTTTGGAATTTTTGGAATACCTGAAAGTCATGATCAAAGAAAGAAATAAAATATGATACTTAGATCTGAAAAATAAATTAAACCATAATACGCTCATCAAGTTCAGACCTTTATTTTGAAGATTAAAAAGAAATGAAACTCAGAGTTCATGCTTATAAAGAATGCACAGATTAACTGGCTGATTGCCTATTGCAAGACAAGTATGGAGACCTTTATCAAGTTGACTGAGGGATTCATCAAACTGATCATGAACTGCCCTCATCTGCCTCTCAGTATCTATGTACAGAAATGGCTTGGCTATTTACTAATTACTATTGTTTTGTTTTGTTTTGTTTGTATGTATTTGTTCCCATTTTGATTGGCATAATGGAAAGAACACTAAACTTTGAAGCAGAGGTCTTGGATTCAAACTCCTACTCTATTATATAACGTATCTCTTTTTTTGTGTATATGAGTGTGTGTGTGTGTGTGTGTTGTGTGTGTGTGAAAATTCAGACTCCACATTAAAAAGCCCTGAGACCAGGTCAAGGTTGGGGAATCTGCGGCCTCAAGGCCACATGTGGATGAGGCTTTTGACTGAATCTAAGTTTTACAGACCAAGTCTTTTTAATAAAAGGATTTGCACCTGAAGTTTTGATTTAGTCAAAAAGTCACATGTGGCCTCAAGACCACTGGCTCCCCATTCCTGAAAATTATCACTAAAGATTTTTTTCCCCATCTAAATCCAATGACTATATTTTTACTGCATCCCTACAATTAGTTGCATCCCTACAGTTACGGTATTTTTTTCAACATCCTTACAATCCTAAAGCCCTACATTACAAAATAATGTTTAGTTAAAATTAATGTCTCCATCACTTTTCTTAAAAATACATTTTCTAGAACCCATTATTTGCCATCATCACCTTCTACTTTGTATCCTTACTACATCTTCTCACATTATATTTTAACTACGTAAGTCAAGAATTGCCCTTTTTTTATGTTTGCGTCTTCAGAGGCCAACGTATATTAGTTAACTAATAATAGTAAGACAGCACAATAACACTTAATAAAATTAAGGTTAAGTTAAATTTAAGACATTGAATACATTTAAGTTATAAATCAAAAGTTCATAAGATCAAAGAATACTTAATTTCAAAGCAGAAGGACCTGAGAAGTCATCTAAATCACCCATTCATTTTACAGCTAAGGAAATTGATGTCAAAACAGTTAAGTAACTTGTCCGTGATTATACAGATAACAAGTAGTAGAGCTAGGATTTGAACTCTTCTGACTCCAAATCCAGGGATTTTATTTCACTACACCCCATTTAATAACTTTTGTCTCTGACAAAATACCCTTGAAGTGCACTAGGGTGCTTGCATGGACCACTATAGATAAAATAGAGTCAATTATGTCCTTATCTATGAAAGAAACAACCATTTATACTTGAGGAGAAAAAGGTAAGGATACTAAAGGTCAACCAAAAAGGTGAAGACCTGAATATACCCAATTTCTTTAACTTACCTTAGGAGGAAAAAGAGCAAACTGTGACTTCCTGCAATGCAGTTTTTAGGTAGCCATTATTATTCCAGATATGGTGGCATGGAAGGATGAAGGGGGAGGGGGTTACTCTGATCCTTAAAAGTTTAGCTGCCTCTGCCAACTTAGACAAGGATGACAAAAACTCCTCTCTTCTTTTTGTCATTCTTTGCTCCAAAGAAAGAAACTTGTCATTCCAACTTCACAAAACAGTGCTTGAGATGAAATGTTCAACTCCACTGGGACAGCCATTTTTTTGCTGTTATTACAGAAGAAAATTATAACCATAAAAATGTCCAATTTAGAAAAAAAGGTGCCACTTTAGTGTCATTTGCATAAAAGCTGTTACATACAAATTGTTATAAAGACAAATGTCTAGCACTCTTGTTGAAAATTGCTTATATGTTAGGTGCTTTCTCTGAAACGACATAAAGTCCTCTTCAAACTGAAATTCATTCTCAGGTAAATAAACCTGAAAGAGAATTTTAACCTATTTGTATGTACGTGAGTGGTTTTTCATACTGTCTTAAGCAGGTTTGGAGAAGCTAGATTTTACTTTTTTTCCCCATAGGATTACAGTATATAGAGATGGAAGGGACCTTAGTGGTTTTTCGTAATGTCAAACAGTTTTTTGTTTAGTTGAGGAACTTTCCTTTTCTTTTTAGAATCATAAGATTTAGAACCAGGAAGAATGTTGGAGAAATTCTAGTTCAAGTTATTAATTTTTCAACTAGGGATACTAAGGCTCATAGTAAAAAATGTAACTAACCCAAGATCACACAGGTAGTAACAGAATCAGAATTTTAACTCATTCATTTAACTCCATACCTAATACAAATTATAAAAACAAAGGAAAACAGTACTAATGCCTTGACCATCAAATGAATAACATTTTTTCCCACAAAAATGTATGAATTCCATTTAATTAAAGTATGAAGGGACTGAAATTTCCTTTATAAAAAGAGGAAATACTTGTAATAATTTAATATTGGATCATTAGAAATACTGAAGAATTGTTGTAACTCAAATTCCTCTCATCCTTAGTAATATTAGAATATTATTAAAGAATAGAGCTTAAAAGGAGGTGAGGTAGGGCAGCCAGGTGATGGAGTGAATAGAACATTTTTCCAAGAGTTAAGAGGAACTGAATTCAAATCCAGCCTCACACAACTGTGGGACCCTGGACAAATCACTCAACCCCAATTACCTCCAAAAAGTAAAAAGAAAGGAAAGAACATCTACAGTCTTCAAATCATTTGATCCTCAGGACAATTCCATGAGGGAGACAGAGCAAAGCAGATATTATGGACCCATTTTACAGATAGGAAAACAAGTATTTAGATCCTCAAAGGAAATTCATGTTGCTGTTCGCAAATGTGAAAAGTCTGAAGCTCTTCCCACACTCTTGTTGCTGCCTTCTAAAAGATGTTTGGATTTTTGGGTTTTGGTTTTTGCATGAATAGAAGGTCTATTGCATTTAATGCCACTATAGAGAGTTGCTATACTGAGGGTGAATGTACAAAAGGTTAGTGTAATAAGTGAGTATCTGCATAGATCTTGGCCTAAAGGACCCAAGGTGTCCCAATGCATGCTCAATCATCTCCATGCCTTTTGAGGAATATTAGTCATTGAATTCAGATGGCTCTGGAGGAGAAATGAGGCTGGTGACTTTTCACAGCCCTTCCTCAATCAAAACAAAATCAAGTGCAAGTCATATCATCATTTCTCTGATGGCATGGTCTTCTCTGGCAAAGAAGGATGAACAAAACCCTGTAGTGAATTTCCCTAGGTGCCAGAGAATTCAAGATAGGTACTTAAAACTCACTGTATTGGATGATAGGATTGAAAGTTAGAAGAGGTCTTAAAGGCCATTTATTTAGTCCAACCCTACCATCTCCCTTACACTTTATTTTATATAGACTGAAGCATTAGGACAAAGAAAGTTATCTGCCCAATGTCACACTCTTCCTTTCAAAAGCTCACATTCAGACTTTTTTTGTCTTTGCAATTTTTAACCTTTTTTTCCCTATTTTTCACCTTTTAGTTCAATTTAATTCAACTCAATAAACATTTACTAAGTGGCTAATTGTTGACAATACAATAAGGAAAAGAAAGACAATCTCTGCCCTCAAGGAGCTTATGACTTATGTTGGGTGGGGAGAAAATACAGCGAAGGAAGTTGAAAGGGAGAAGTACCAGGAAGAACCCAGCATGGGAGTGTGATGTTCTATAGAATGAAAACTAAATAGAATTGCTGATGAAAAATCAAGAATTTCCTGGAAAATTCAGATTCCAGTCCTTTTCCAGCACCATCAAAGCATGTAATGAGAGGGGAGAGGAAGGTTAAAGGAACTGAGAAGGTGCTGAGTATCAAAAATTCAGGTGATCAGCTTATCCTGAGCAGGGCTTGATGCTCAGTGGAATAGAAAACAAAATAGAGTTGTTGATGGAAGACAGAGGTTATCACAGGCCTCTTCATCTGACTCATGAAACCTATGAACTACCTCTCAGAAAATATTTAAATTCATAAAATGAAATATATTCTATTACAAAGGAAACAAATTATGTTGAAATAAATAACAAAATAAACCAGCACTAAACATCCTCCTTAAATTACCTGAAACCACTTTGCTTAGGTTCCAATCATTTTCTGTCTCATATCATATTTATCAGTGTTTGTGGATGTCTTTGGTGTATGTACATGCATATGTATATACACATATGTATATATCATGTATCAAAAATTTAGTAGCAAAATTGTTTTCTGCTAGGGACAAGTAATATATAAAAAGTATTTTAAGAAAATTAAAAGAAATAAATATTGTATGTATGTTTATGTTTTATATATGCATGTATATGTTCATACATGAATGTATACTAATATCCATAGATTATATGGATATCTACTTTATATATGGTATGAGTTTTTATTTAATTTTCTTATTTATTTATTTATCTATTAATTATCTAATATATCTATCATTGTCTAAGGTATTTTCCTTAAAATACTCTGTATACTTAATTACTTGTCCCATGAAAGTAATAATTAATTCTGTTATGAACCTTCCGACACAGCAGTTTTTACAAGGACAAGTTTTAAAATCAGATACTCCTCATGAATTGACCTAACCACCATCTTCAGGATATATGTATGTGTATGTGTACGCATTTATGAAGACATACTTTCATACACACACACACACACACACACACACACACACACAAGCATAACATTGTTCCATGGAACTTACATGTATATGTATATGTACATAAGAATATGTGTATGTCTGTATATGCACATCTAAGCATATATGTGCATATTTCACATGTGCAAAGACATATATGTGTGCATATCTGTATTTATATCTATCTCTCAATATATCTGTCTCTACAACTATATGTCCCTTAGGCAAATGGCCAGTGAGATAGCTGCACAATCAATTTAGTTTCTTAACATGATTCAGATTTATTAAAGTTCCTTTATATTGGAGATATATGTTGGAGTAATTTTGTATTTGTACTTGCAGTATATGTAAGCTTCTTATCATTTTATATGTATTTACTTTTTATACTCCTAATAACTAGAGAAAACTTGTTGAACTGCATTTTATATTAAGGATGTTCCCACTTTTACTAAAGAAGATCATAAAGAACTGTCAGGGTCAAGGAAAAAAAGAATAAAAATGCATGGTTAAAAAAAATATTAAGGATTCAAACTTAGGAAGGTTGAAACTGTGATTCTAAGATCTTAAGTAAATTGAATTCACTGAGATTTTGCTTAAGTTAATTCATGAGAATCGGATTGGAACTTGATGTTATAAAAACTGCTGTGTCAGAAAGTTTAAAAAACAAAATAGCAAAATAAATTCTTTCAAGCAAAGAAATATTAATAAATAGGAAATTTAAATAAATATTAACTAAGTAGATCACAGCATTTTAGGGAAATTTTTTAAAAAATCATCATGTTATGATATTCAAATCAGTCTGTAAATCAACAAACATTTAAATGTCTTGTGTGTTTTCTAGGCATCAAACTAGGCATTGAAAGGATAGAACGGAAAAGCTAGATAGCCCTTGTGTGTAGTCTAATATGGAGGCTATTTACAACATACAAAAACAAATAAATGTGATATGTCAGAATGTGGGACTAGGGGAAACACTTTAAGGCTATTTGATGAGAAGATGATGACTTTCAACTGGGAATCAAGAGCAGAAGGAATCTGGGAAGCAAGGTATTAGAAGATATGACAGTGGACCTGGAACTTAAAGGGAAAAAAAATATTTCAAAAGTTGAATGCATATTGAGTGTTACAAGTATGGAAGAGAACATGTATGAATGTGAGAGAGGTCAGATCAGGGAATAACTGTGAATTCAGTTTTCCCGCAAAGGTGTGTGTAGAGGTATGAATATGTACAAAATGAGAGGAGTTAAAAATTGGATCAGAAGACTTGGGGAACTTATGTTCAGATGGACCAGTCCTTACAGTAGGGAAATTCTTCCTTTCAGGAAGATTGATAGGGCACAAGTTACAGAAAAATTTAGTCAATGGCAATAAATGAACATTTCAAACAGTTCCAACTTTCAAGTAGAGAAAAATAACCAAAGAGACAAACTGTATCACATATGTGCTAGAGGAAGTCATTGATCACAGAGCATAAAAATAGCTTAAGAATGAAAGAATTTAAAAATGAAAGACTCAAGAACTGTATTGTTAAAGAAGAATTAGATTTATACCATATAGTTCAATTAATAAGTTTAAGTAACTACTATATAGCAAGCACTGTGCTACCTCTATAACTACATATATATATATATATATATATATATATATACACATATGTATACATACACACTTATGTTATATTGTAATATATATTATGTATATCATTGTAATATATAATATATTACATTATGTTATGATGTCACATCACATCACATCATATCATATCATATATACTTTATTATGTTATATTGTACTCTCCTATGCTATATTATGTTACATCATGCAATGTTATATTTAAAATTATAGCTAAGGGGTTCAAATAAAAAGAAGCAGATTTTAGACCAAATTAAGGAAGTACTTTCACACAAGTAACAGTGTCTATTTAACAGTAAAGATCACAACAAAAACAGCAGGGCCTGCTATCACACAGGTTCTTAGATCTGCATTTCTAAAAGGAAAGCAACTTTTGAGGAGTCACCAATCACTTTAATCAAGCCCATGTATCATTCACTTAGTTCAGGGGAGAAAGTCAGCACCCCGAACTTCAAAAGAAATATAGAGAAGTCTAAATCAACAGACAGTGCTTCCAAACTATCTGACAGTAATCAATACATTCATCACAAAACAACAGACAGATGTAACTGCCTGACTATACATACATAGTTACCAGAGAGGGATTCACCAATATCTGGATTTTCAAAGCTAGGGGCTACTAGAAGTTTCCCAGATTATCATCTGGCATGCAAAGCTTCTTCCAAAAACTAAGTCCCAAAGTAAAACTGCACCTCAGAGTACTTAAACATTTTTCAGAGCCAAAGAGCATCACAACTCTTGAGAACCAGTGACTCATTAACAAAAGGTGTGGGCCATCCTACAAATCTACCCAGGCCCTTTAATGGGTGGGAAAGATATTCTTTAATCACATTATTTAATCAGAGGCATTTAATTATACTAAAACATAAAATTTATTAACAGTACAGTGGAAAAATCTGCCATGTCAGAAAGTGAGCTCCTTGTCATTAAAAGTATTTAAACAGAGGTTGCTAACCATTTGTTTTTGGGTTTTTTTAAATTTATTTTTAGTTTCCAACATTCATTTCCACAAGACTTTGACTTTCAAATATTATCCCCATCTCTCCCCTTCCCCCAACCCAAGACACCATCCATTCTGATTACCTCTTCCCCATTCTGACCTCCTTTCTATCACACCTCTCCTTTCTCTTATCCCCATCTTTTCTCTTTTCTTGTAGGGTAAACAAAATTTCTATACCTCATTACCTGTATTTCTTATTTTCAGTTGCATGCAAATACAATTCTCAACATTTGTTCCTAAAACTTTGAGTTCCAACTTCTCTCCCTTATAAGGATTGAACGGTTATTGCCCAATCCTCTGTTACATGGGGTTGGGAGTGTGAGGAGTTATAACAGAGGAAAAAGGTTAGGAGAGAGGATATAGGAATCTGTTCACCAGTGACAATTTTTGAAGGAGCAACAAAGTCAAATATTATTAAATTTGCTTCCATAATCACAACTGTGTGGCTGCCCAATTAGTTCTCTATTATTACATAATGATAGCAATCATTTGGTGCTCTATGTTTTATTATAAGACAAATGAGAATAATTCTTTTTTGTCATTTTTTACCTTGACTAAAGGTAATCACAAATTTATAGGAAGTTACAAAAAACGTAAATTATATGTTGCTAAATTTTAACCAACACATCACATGAACTGGTGTATAACAATAAAAAAAACAGTTTTAGTTAGAACATGTATTCAGTAGTTTTGTTCTAAAGAAACATTGATCATTGCCTAATTACTACAACAGAAAATTGCAGCTAAATTGTTAGGTTCAGATCATAGAAGAAGCTGAATCAAGGAGGGAAATCTGTGCCTTTTTCAAACCTTTGCTTATTGTTCTACTAACATTTGCTGAGTCAGATATCATAAATAATAGAGCCAAAAGGGGACTTAGACAAGGTCTAGTCCAGACTCTTTTGATAGATAAGAAAATGAAGTTGCTTGAAAGGAAAGTGACTCAACAAAGGTCACGCTTCATGACAATGGCAAAGTTTTGCCTAGCAAATGTAAAGAAAAAAGATAGTATAGCTTATCCTTGCTCTGCCAATTTTTTCCCCCATGGCTTTGAACAAGTTAGTTGTTCACAACAAATTTTGAGTTCCTTAAAATGACTAGTAAAGATGGCAACATAAAAAGTTATAGTCAAGGTCAGCTCCCCTAAATAGTTCCCTAGTGAAAATTTTAAAAGATATCATATGAAGCATTGGTTAATAAGATGAAAAGGTAAAATTAGCCTCCTTCAGCAAGTGCAGTTCTGCACAAGATGATAGCCAGAAACCTGTAGATGTTATGACTGGCAAGAAGAGAGCGGAATTTGAAGGCAGCCCAATGTCCAGAAAATAGAACCTACACTGGCCTTCTCCTTTGAAACCAACAAAGGAGAAAATTATTTTCCTATAGGTAATTGACAGGGAGACAAAAACAGTTCTATCCAAAGCAGTTGTGTATATGCATTCCTGTCCATCAAAAGAACTGAAGATAGCTTAACTCATGGTTAGAGACATCAGAAGGAAACAGAGATACAACATCTCAGCAGGGCAGCTTATACCCCAGAAAGTTCACAATAGGATGACTTCTACAGGTCTAAATTGAGTTCCATTTCCAATATTTGTTAGACACACAAGATAATCAAGGAAAGATCAGAAGTAGGGAACGAGGAGTCTTCTAGGAAGTTTAAAGATAGGATAATTTCTCATGTCTGGTCAGGACCTATCAGCACCTTGAGAGGAAAGAAAATCAATGTCCAGTTCCTTATTGAGTAAAGCACAAGAAACAAACTAACATCTAAACTTGGTCCCTGGGAAACAGATGTACTCATGGTGCAATAATAATTATACATTTTTAATCATAGAAAATGTATGATTTTGATTTGATTGAATGTACTTATTGCTTATAGGTTACAAGAACTGCATTTTTTCTTTGTTTGGAGACTGGTGGGATTTAAAGGAGAGAGGAAAGACAGCAAAATGGATGTCTCCTCTACCACCACCTCCTCCACAACAATTACAACAAAAAGACAAGAAATGAGTATGATTGTATCATTTTTTAAAAAATGCACAGGAAGAAGTACAGAAAGAAATGCAGAAGAGTAGGAAATCTCTGAAAGTAGTTTGCTTACGTTGATGAAAAACTTTTCTTTAAAATAAGATTGGTGCAATATAGATTTACAATTTCATAAATAATCCTTTTTTTTAGACTTAATTTTTTCCTACTTTGCATTAGAGGATGACATTCTGGTTTCTGTTTAACCAAGAATGAAATAAAAGTTTGTTGATTTTTTTTTAAAATTAACTTCAGTGGATAGATGATGGATGATAGAGGGAGAGTAAAATCATACTCTTTCCAGTAGTATCTCCTTTTATATCACTGAGAATTTGTTCCATAGAAGTTTTTCTACTCCTTGTTCCTCTTTGCTACTTCTAGACTCTCCTTCTGACATTATTTGATGTTCACTTTAATCTTCTATTATAATACAGTTCAGATTTTTTGCTATCATCCACTGAACTCTAATAGAAATCCATGCAGGTGATGGTGGCTTTTTTTTTTGCCAACATCTGTTGCAAAGGATAAGAAGTTGGAGAAAATATAAAGGCTTGATTAGCTGCTTTACATTAAATCAACAAATCTTTTAATATTCAGGGAATCCAGTGAAAATGTGAACTTGTAGGAAAACAGATATGTTGTACAATATGATTCAAGGAAAGAAACAAGAGAGGCTCAAGACTCTAAGTCTGGACAGAAGGTTTCCAATTCTATATTATAGCACAAGTTCTGGGACAACTATCCCACCAAATGTCCACTTGCATAGACATATTGATTCTTTTTAGGGATACTGACTATTTCTAGGGATAGCCTGAGGACCTGGGAATATTGCTATAATACTATTCTGTTGTTTACAGTTATTTCCATTGTGTTTGAATCTCCATGACCTTATATGGGGCTCTCTAGGGAAAGATATTGAAATGATTTGCCTTTTTTCTTCTCTAGTTCATTTTAGAGATAAGGAAACTGAGGCAAATAGGGTTAAGTGACTTGCCCAGGGTCACAACGAAAGAAAGTGTCTGAGGCCAGATTTGAGCTCAGAAAGAGGAGTCTTCCTGACTCCAGCCCTGGCACTCTATCCAGTATGCCATGTAGAACATAATTCTATTAGACCTCATTTGAGTTTCCCCTTTGACTATTGATATTATTTATCCTTCCAGACTTAAATGACTTTTAGAAATGGGACAGTGAATTGCTAAGGTAGTAAGAACAATTGGTATAAATAAAACATCTCGCTAAAAGAAAGGTGCATATGCACTCACAAGTATAGACTGAGTTCAGGTGAAAGTTACCTCAAATTTAGAGAGTAAGTGATCACAGTACGTAGTTGCTGGAAATTCTTTTAGAGGTCCCTTATAACATTCCTTTTTGCAACTGTATAGTTTTCTGCTGGGTTTCCTGAAGATTTCCAAATCCACCTTAGGGTGTCTTGTTTGTCTTTGATTCCTGACAGACAGTCCTGTGGCCAGTACTTGCATATCCATGGGAAATCCCAAATCTGATCTTCTGAAATTTATCCTCAGCAAGAGAGGTGGCAAAGGATGTGGGAGACAGAATTTTTCTCTTTTGTCTTTAGGCTGTCCTATCTCAGGAACTTAGCTTGAATTGCTTTCACCACTAGACTGGCCTGCTCCTGAGATGGCTAATTTTAAACTACCTTAATGTATGTAGGTTTTGTAGAGTATGACTTTTCACCTTTCATCTGGTCTTAACATATTGTCCATGATGTGGTATCTTATTTCATCTAATGACTTTTGATGCTTGCAAATTAAATACCTTTTCTCAAACCTATCTTAATACTAACCTTTGATTGACTACTTGATTCAATAGAAATGAAATTATCTGAAACAAACATAAGGATATAAACCATCTTTTTTAATTATGTAAGTAAATTGGGAGTGATCAATTGATTTAGTTAACAATTAAACTTTCATTGTAATGAATTCATTTTCCAAGAAGAAAGTTGGGAAACATTGTTTTGGACAAAGAAAGAATAATGTCATAAAACAAAACACAAAAGAAAATATATGTTTCAACAGATGAGAAACGTTATTTTTTCTTAACAGTGCCGGGACTATTTCTGTATCTGTATTCTACAGGCAATTGGAAATGAGAAGACAAAATAAATTGAGAAAATATGATCTGTACTGAGAAGGTTGATGGCACTATTTACCAATGAGCTTGAAATCATTTCTAGAGAAAATTCTAGAATATGATTATGTAGTTGCAAAGTACCTCTTAGTTATTTTGCCCAATTATATGACAGTAAAACTGAAAATCTAAGTGAAATGGATGAATATCTACTAAAAATATAAACCACCCAAATTAGAAGAAGAAATAGAATATTTCTACAATACACACATTATATAGTATTTAAATAAGAGTATACTCAAAAGAAATTGAACAAGCCATCTATGAGTCCCTGATGAAAAAAAACCCACAACACCATATAGATTTAAAAGTGTGTTTTATGACATTTTTAACAAACAATTAATACCATTACTATATACACTATGTTAAAAAAAGAAAGAATTATACCAAATTCCTCTTATGATATACATATGGTTCTGCAACCTAAAGCAGGGAGAGCAAAAGCAAAGAAAGAAAACTATAGAGCAATTTCCTTAATGAATATTGAAGCAGAAGTTGAAAGAAAATAGTAGCAAGGAGATGAAAACAGTATAACACAAATATCCACTATGACCATACTGGTTCAGTAGAAATAAAATTCTCAGCAAAATTGACTATATCAATGACAATAAGAATAAAAATCATATGGTTATCTCAATAGATGCAGAAAAACACTGACAAAATACAACACCCATTCCTATTTTTTTTTAAAAAAGAAAGCATAGGAATTAAGTGGAGGTTTTCTTAAAATGAAATGGGGGGGGTGGTTATACCAAGTTTCACTGATAAAGGCTTCATTTTGCAAGTATTTAGGGCAATTTTTAGGAGGAAAAAATTAATGATATCAACAATCATGTAAAAAAATGCTTTAAATTGCTACTCATTAGAGAACTGTTCATTAAAATCCTGAGATACCATCTCATACCTATCAGATTGGCAAACATGACACAAAAGGAAAATGACAAATGCTGGTGGGGATGTGCAAAATTGGGATGCTAATACATTATAGGTACGAGTTATGAACTAGTCCAAACATTCTGGAGAGCAATTTTCAACTATGCCCAAAAGGTTATAAAATGATTCATATCCTTTGACCCAGCAATGTCACAACTAGATCTATATCCAAAGAGAACAAAGAAATTGGAAAAGTATCTATTTGTACAAAAATATTTGTAGCAGGTTTTTCTTCCATGATGGCGAAGAATTGGAAATTGAGGGCATGGCCATCAATCAGAGAATGGCTGCATGATTCGTGGCATAGAATTGTGATGGAGTACTATATGCTATAAGGAAAGAAAGAATTGTACCAAATTCCTTTTATGACATAAATATGGTTCTGTTACCTAAAACAGGGAGAGCAAAAGCAGAGAAAGAAAACTATAGATCAATTTCTTTAATGAATATTGAAGCAGAAGTTGAAATAAAATACTAGCAAGGAGATAAAAACAGTAACAACACAAATATTCATGAGGAAATTGAATGAGGAGTAGCTTGGTTTTAGAAAAACCAAAGACTTATATGAATTTATGTAAAGTGAAGTAAGTAGAACTAGGAGACCATTGTACATAATAACAGCTATATTGTAAAGGTGATCATCTGTGAAAGATTTTGCAACTCTGCTGAAGACAATGGCCAATCATGAAAATTGCTTTCCACTTCCAGGACAGAGCTGTTGAACCTTTAATGCAGAGAAAGGATATTTTTGTTTTACTTTGTTTTTGTTCTTTTTTTCTTTTGCAACATGACTCACATGTGTAATTGATAAGATATCATTTGCCTTCACAAGGAGGGGAGAAAGATAATTTAGAATTTGAAAAAATTATTGTTATTTTTTAATTTTAAAAAAGGGAAAATATTTCATATATATTTATACATAATATATTTAAATAAAATATTTAGTGATTCCAAAAGTATTTAACAAATTAAAAATGAAGACTGAAAAAAGTGTACCTGCATGACTTCGCTAAGAATATGTCATGCCAAACTAACCTTATTTTCAAATCTGCAGAATATACAAAAGTTGCTGAATGACTAACACATGATAGGATACAAAAGCTCTAGTGATGCTCGAAAACTGAGCTGATTCTAAGAAAATAAAATTTAATAGGAGTTCAAGAAATTAGCCCCATAAACAGAAGAATGGAGAACAGTTCACGTGAAAATAATGATGGGATTGAGGTGGGCAGCAAATTCAGAGAAATCAACACTGTGATATGGCATTATAAATTTAATGCAAATTTTGGCTATATTAAGAAAGAAACAGAAAGAAAAGGACAAATCTACTAGTGTTGGCTCTGGTCAGAACATATTGCATTAAGTTATGGGTACCAAATTTTAAAAGTACAGTAATAAACAAAAGTGCACCCAAGAGGAGGCTGCAATAATGTGGCCAGTATGGTTTTGAATTGATACTAAATGAGAAAAGGTTAAAGGAACTGGGGATGTTGAGCCCAAGGAGAAGACATTGTTTTTTCCTGCTACTTTTTTCATCTTCTCACATAAATCCTGCAGTGATGGGATCCATATAACTGCTCAAGAACTGTTTCTAAGCCTTTTCACTAATACAATTCTCTAATGATCTGTTAGCTCACACACAATATCTGTCTCTCCTGTCTCCTTTCATGAGCAAATGTTTCCTAAATACCTTACAAAAGCCATCATTGATGATATATTCTTCATATAGTAATATTTATATACATCATGCCTTTCCATTGCTATTGGGGTCAGATGCAGTGCAATTATCCATTATTTGATTTATTTGTGACAATCTTATTTTCTACTACTAACTTCTGTTGATGGTTGTGTGACCTTGGATAAGTTACTTCCCTTCTCTTCCTGCACCCAGCTCTCATTCTCATCATCTATTAAATGAAATTAGATCAACAAGTTCTGGGAGTCTGTCATATCCTAGTAAGATATGCCCATCTCATATAAACTTTCCTCGAGCTAGAATTGCATTGGTAAATATTTAACAGCTTTCTTGCCAAAGGAAAAAATGAATGCACGTCATAGTCTTAAGGCTAATTTGCATCACTAATATTTTTCCATTATTTTCTTAAGTCTAGAAAACTGACAAAACAAAAAAGCAAGACTTATTTGTAGTGTCTGCTAATTTACAATGTGTAAATGTTCACATAATATTTAACAATCAGCTTTGGAAGGGGCAAATGTAGCATATCTGCAGCACACTACTGCTTCGGGGCAATATCCATTATACAGTTCCTCATTTTAGTGTAAAATAAAATAAATTTCATCAGTCTGTGGGACAGAAAATTCAAACCATCTTAGAATTTCAAATCCAGACATGATCTTCTCTTCCAACTCCTTTCAACTCTAAACCATTTTGTAGATAAAGAAACGAAGGCTCAGAGAAGGAAATTATTTACCCCATGCCTTATAACTATTTAGTTGCAGAATCAAGGACAAAAACACATATTCCCTGATTCCTAGTTCTGTGTTCTTCTGACTTGACAAAATTACCTTTCAATTCTTTATGCTCTCTCTTGTGTTTTCAGTCCACAAAACTGCTCACTCAATTTGGCAAGGCAGTTGAGCATTTCATTCAATTTACATTAAAGGTCTGTTTTTAATTGTGTAATATTCCCATTAATAATGTCTATTTAAGTCTTCTGTTCAAATTCCCCAATGCTAAAATGTCTTTGAAACTTAAAACAAATGCAAATAATAAAAGGAGAGTGGGCAGAAAAGGGGGAAAAAGTTAGCTTTTTGTGTGGCTTGGGATGAAAAAAAATTGCCTTGGTATGGCTAATTTTTAATTAGGCTATTAAAATGAATAAAGATAAAAATTTCAAACTCACAGTGTTGGATTATACTCATGAGTCACACAATTCTACTCAGAGGCAATATGTTCCCACCACCTCAGTGGCACAGATGAATCAAGGCCCCAAGAGGTTCTCTTGTCTTTAACTCTATAGTGAAGGAGGAAGAAGAAAAATTAAGGTTTGTTCACTTGTTTCAGTCATGTCCAAATCTTCATGATCCCACTTAGTGTTCTCTTGGCAAAGATAGCTCATGTGGTTTCTCATTTACTTTTCTAGCTCCTTTTACATATGAGGAAACTGATGCAAACAGAGCTAAGAGACTTGTTCAGTCTCACACAGCTAGTGTCTGAGGCTAAATTTGAACTCAGTTCTTCCTAATTACAGGCCCCACACTCTATCTACTATGCCACCTAGTTGCATCTAATCTATCCACAGGATTTATTAAACATCTACTACAGTTCAGTTTTTGTTCCTGGTTCTTGGCAAACAAGGACAAAAATGAAATATTCTCTGATCTTACTGGGCCTACATGTGCACATAGAAACAGATACAAATGATATATAAAGTAAATACAAGCTAATTTCAGGAAACAGAGAGATACTACCTCCAAATCTGACTCTTTAAATGGTTCTGTGGTTTTTCATTGGTGTTGGTGTGGTTAATCACTCTACTGATTCAGATTTCAACCCTTCTATGTTTCTGTAGATACTCATACATATCTATTTATATCTATATCTGTATCTGTCTATCTGTCTATTTGTCTGTCCGTCTGTCTATCTTTCTATCTAATCTATCTATGTACATATACATATATGCAGACAGACAGACAGACATATACTGGCTAGGGGAAGGGAAGGTCCAGGAAAAAGAGGGTGTCACTTCAGCTCACAGCTAGAATAGTCACTAGACACTTGTTTTCCCCAATGAAACATAACTTCTTAGTTTTTTGTTGCTACTGAAAATCAACCAGTGGTCCAGATTCCCAATCAAATGGTTATTGTGCTTCCAATACTGGAGCTATAGGACCTTAATTTGTAAAGCTATACTATGGCCAGCCCAAACCAGTTCAGTCTAATCCTAGCCCATGCAAATCCATGGACTCAGCTCTCTTCCCCAAGGCTTTTCAGGGGAGTCAATGTTTTTGCAACATTATAGGATGGTTTAGTGCAATGTGTATCCCTCTTGCTGTGCCTAACACACATGCTTATATTAGAAATCTAAAAGAGAAAACAATGTCATGGTCCCCAAGGTCTAATTTTACCCCTGGGAAAGAAGTGGAACAAAGACAAAAACAATAACTTCTGTATTGGCTCTCTTCTTTGAGACTGTCTTCCTTGACAGCCTTGGTAGAAGGAACTGTGAGAAGCAATGGATCTAAAGAAGTATGGATACGAATAATGCATTCTCAGACAAATGATGATTGATTATGAGAGAATTGGATGACAGAGGTATAAGGTGACAACTAGGAATGTATAGGGCTTAGTAGAAAATCAGTGATGCTTCTCTCTGGAGTGTTTGAAAAATATCTTCTGATATTTTTGAACTGATAACTGTATAATGAGATAAATAAAGATGTATTCACTGCCCTCATGGAGGTTACAGTTTAGTCACACTTAGAATTACCTCCAAGTATAGTATAAAGAGCAATTGATTTGGAATCAGCTTGCTTCATCTTTGTGACACTATGTAATGTTAACAGGATAATAAAATCTTCCCCACCCATTAATAGACTTCATTTGAAGTCCATTGAGGGAGGAACTTGCTTGCTTGTTGCAGGGGGGTGGGGAGGGGCCTTGCTTGTAGGAAGGATTCCACATCTTTTTGCCTAAGTTGAATAGGCACTGAGTCACAAGGGTTGTGATGCCTTACGGTTTATGTGTGTGTATGTATGTGTGTGTGTGTGTGTATACACTTGGAGTTGGCATTTTTCTTTAGGGATTCACATATGAGAAGGACCATTTGATTCCTCAATAATCTCACCATCTAATGGTGGAGACAACATGCAAACAAACAAGTTATAAAGTGAAATAATGGGAAATAGTAACCAGTGGGAAATCACCAGAATTAAGAAAGTCCAGAATATGTGGGAATTTAGCTGGAACCTGAAGGAAACTGGAGAAGGACTCAGAGTCAAGTCTCTGAGTAGTCAAATATTCAAACCCTGACAGTTCATATGTAAAAGCTCTCTCTATCCAGTGGTGTATGTAAAGTGTATAGCAATATTGCTTTGATTTAGGCAGTCAGTCAGAGTCCTGTGTATTGTATTGTCTCTGCATTTTCTCTGTTTTCATTTTCTCTGATTGTATTTTCTCTAATGTTCAAGGTACTCACTTTTCTCCTGAACTAGCAAACGTTGTTAAAAGTAGGATTGTTAACCCTCTTTTGAGCAGTCTTTCCTAGAAGAGCAGATCAAAGAACCTGTACTAGGAGGCCATCCTGTATGTTGGGATGTTTGCTGTTACACACTCCTTTTCTCTGAATGTGAGTTTTCTTATCTGTAAAATACACAGTTGGAGTGTAAGATTTCCAGTGTCCCTTCCATTTCTTAATCTTCTCTTTTTATGTTATAGGGTTCAGGTGAAGCATACAAAATTTAATCCCAAAATAATTCATCTCCAAAATCTAGGCATTTTCACTGGCTATTCCCTATACATGTAATACTCTCCCTTCTCATATTCAAGTCTGGGCTTCTCCAGTTTCCTTCAGGTTCCAGCTAAATTCCCACATATTCTGGACTTTCTTAATTCTGGTGATTTCCCACTGGTTACTATTTCCCATTATTTCAGTTTATAACTTGTTTGTTTGCATGTTGTCTCCACCATTAGATGGTGAGATTATTGAGAATAGGATATGTTTTTGTTTTCATTTTATATCCACAGTGTTAATATTATTTAATGAATATTTATTGATTGATTTACTGAGAGTAACAGAGACATGAAAACAAGTTAACTGATTCTCCTACTTGCCAATAATTTTTTATGATGATAAAAGTTGAGATATTTAAGTTTTGACACACTCTAGCTTCATGGCAAAAAGAAACCCAGGGGTCATCGAGTTTTGCTATGAAATGCAAAAATCATTTCAGAAGGATCGTCATTACAAAGACTGATCCTGTTATTTCTTTGCTTAAGTTATTTCTTTGCTCTTTCTCCAGTGGTCCCTGATTAATCTTTTTGCTTCTGTTAACTGCCTGACATATTGGATTTTCTATCAATAGTCTGATTCTGTCTCTATACCCTTATCTTATACCTCCCATAACTTTGTACTCCAGGAAAACCATGCAACACACCTTGCTCTTTTGAACACATGAGTTTTTGCTTACACTGCTTCTGAAGCTTAGAATACTTTCCCACCAACTTTTTATCTGTTAAATCCTTACCCACTATTGGATCCTTGCTTCTAATAGAATCTTGCCTTATCCATCCTCCCTAATTCCAATTTAAGACAATCCTTTTCCCTTCAAACCTCAGATATTATTTTATGCCTCTTTTCTGTACCTGTCAGATTATTTTATAGTATTTTCACTTTTATATGTACCACACACTTTTACTTATTCCATAAAGGCAAAGTTTATATATCATTCAAACAACTATCTCTCTGCAAATGCTTATGTATTCCTTCTTCATTGCTGAAGAAGACCATGCCATCAGAGAAGTAATGACATGACTTGCACTTGACTTTGTTTTGAGTTAAGGAGGGCTGTGCAGGTCACCAGCCTCACTTCTTCTCCAGAGTCATCTGAATTCAGTGACTGGATATTCATCAGATAACCCAGGATGAGGCAATTGCAGTTGTGACTTGCCCAAGGTCATATAGCTAGTGAGTGTCAAGTGTCTGAAGTGAGATTTGAACTCAGGTCCTCCTGACTCCTGCACTGGTACTCTATCCACTGCACCACCTAGCTGCCAGTGCTTAACACAATATTAGACAGGCAACTTATAAATGCTAACTGAAATGAACACATCAACTCATAAATTGTTAACGTAGAGCTTGTGCTTGATCCCTTTAAATAAGAAAGACATCACCATATCACTATCCTGAGGATTATCCTGAAATCATTTCCTAGAATTTCAAACTCTTGCTTCTGAATTTACCTACTGGGTCTGTACTGAATGAGTCAATATCCTTGTTCATTAAGTTGCTAGAATATGAAGACAACTCTTATCTTCTTCCAAAGTCTTCTTGTCTTCAGACAAATCATCCTCAATAACTTTTTCTGCCTTCTTTATGACTCTGGTTTCCAAATCTCGGTTTATTGTATACATTGTAAGTATTCTACTTACTCACCATCTCTGTATTACTCCCTGGTCTCAGAAATTTCATTCAGAGATGTAACAGACTGGCAACACTCCAGTGTATTTTTCCCAGGTGAATTAAATTGCATTGGTAACAGGAATAGAAGCCTTAAACTAAAGGAATTACATACATAAAAAATTATTTTTCTCAAAAATGATCTAGTCAGAACCAGGAAGAAGAAACCATTTGGTCAAAGTGACACATTGAGTCAGAGCTGAGACACAAATTTCTTTACTTCTAGTTCAATTCCCTTTATTCTGTATCACACATAAAATTTTAAAGGCACAATTTCAAACATTAATCATATAATGGGTAGTTTATCTGAGTGTTAGTTCTTTGCATAACAAATGGGCTATGGCCAACTCTGCCCACAAATAAAGGTGCCAACTGATCCATCCCCAAGATGTAATCTATTCCTGTAGAGCCTCAATTCCATCCATAGTCAGAGTGAATCAATCAGTCAACAAACATTAAATGCCTATTATGTGGTAGGAAATGTGCCAACCATTACGGATACCAAAAATAAAAGGTAAAAACTTCATCTCTGCTCTCAAATAGTTCACATTCTAATGATGGAGACAACTAAGAACTCACACTATTTACACAGGGTAAATATAAGTTAATGTTGTAAGGAAGAAATTAGCAGTGTGTTGCAGAATGTTGAATTTGATTTGTGTCTTGCAGGGAGTCAGAGAATCCATCAGATGAAAACAAGAATGGAAAGCATTTCATGCAAGGAGGAACATACAGTTAAAAAGACATTGAATTGAGATGGAGTGACATGTGTAGGAAATGGTGAAAAGGCTAGTGTTGCTAGACTGTAAAGTAGTCAGAAGGAAGAAAAGTAAAAAGATTGGAAAGCTAAGAAGGGACTGCACTGCAAAGGCTTTAAAAATCAAATGGAATCTTTTCTATTAGATCTTGGAGTTAATAGAGAGTTGATGGAGTTTAATCAGTAAGGGGCTGACATTATCTGACTCAAACTTTTGAAAGATCACTTGGCATCTGGGTAGATTATGGTTTAAAGAGGAAGAAAGTTTAGCCAGGGAGAACAACTAAAAAACTATTTCATTAGCATAGGAATTAATGAGGGCAGGGTGATGGCTCTATGAGTGAAGAGAAGGGAACATATATAGATGTTGTGAAGGTAGAAATGACAAAATTTGAGAGCAGGAGGTGGAGCTAAGATCTTGGATTAGGATGATGTCCTGTAAGAGCTCTCCCCCAACAGTACATTAAATACCTATAAAAAATGACTCTAAACAAATTCTAGAGCAACAGAAGTCACAAAACGACAGAGTGAAAGAGATTTCCATCCCAAGGTAGCCTGGAAGGCCAACAGGAAGGGTCTATCGCACCAGACCCACAGAAGAGTGCAGCTCAGCCTTGGCTGTGATGCACAGGATGGACAAGACCATAGCAGGCTTCAGAGTGCCACAGGCAGCAGCTGCAGTTCCCAGATCCCTCCATCCACAAATGCCAGCAAAAGCTTCAAAGATCAATGAGAAAGCTCTTTCACCTGGGTGACAAGGGAACAGGGTTTTCTTGCCCTAGGCTTAGCCGCAGGTGGCCCCAAACACAGTAGTGTCTATTTTTGGAGCCCCTGCCCTAAAACCCCTGGGGGAATCCAGTTACTTATCTGGATCTCAACAATGAATGGGGCCCTTGGGGTGAGGAGGAGCATTGGTGTGGTGGAGCTGGTGGAGGTTCTGGAGAAGAAATTCTACATGTAGGTCCTGGGAATAAAAACTTGTGGTAGCTCCAAGACCAGAGCACAGGCCAGGAGAGGAGTAACTAGTCTCCCATGACTATGCCACTGGAGGAACTGAGCACTTACAGGTCCCCAGAGTATACCCTCCCCTTGACAATAGACTAAAAAGTCAAGTAACTGACTGGGAAAAATTATCAAAAAAGGGAAAAACATAAGATTATGAGAAGGTTACTTTCTTGTTGAACAGGTATTTTCTTTCATCCTTTTGGATGAGGAAGATCAATGCATATCATCAAAGCAGGACTTAAAGTTAAGGCTTATGCATCCAGAACCTCCAAAATAAAATACAATGATCTCAGGCCATGGAAGAATTCAAAAAGAATTTTGAAAATCAAGTAAGAGAGGTGGGGAAAAATTGGGAAAAGAAATGAGAGCTATGTAAGAAAATCATGAAAAACGAGTCAACAGCTTACTAAATGAGACTCAAAAAATGCTGAAAAGAATAACACCTTTAAAAGTAGACTAACACAAATGGCAAAAGGGGTCCAAAAAGCCAGTGAGGAGAAGAATGCTGTAAAAAGCAGAATTAGCTAAATGTAAAAAGAGGTTCAAAAGCTCACTTAAGAAAATAGTTCTTTAAAAATTAAAATAGAACAGATAGAAGTTAATGACTTTAGGAGAAACCAAGAAATTACAAAACAAAACCAAAAGAATGAAAAAGTAGAAGATAATGTTTACACATAAGTCATCTAATTTAAGACCTAAATTTTATAAATATAAAATTGGAAGTCAAGAAAAGTTGACTTTTTGACTTATTTGCTGAGATTCCTTTCATATTCAGCCTAGTAGAACAATGGATAGAGTTCTGGGAATAGAATGAGGAAGACTTATCTACTTCAGTTCAAATATGGCCTCATAAATTTACTACCTGTTGTTCTGGAAGCCAAGAGGATGGAGTGATCTGAAGTTGCTATTTCCTTCCCCTTGTTAAACTTGAATAACCCAGAGAATATCTCCCCAGGAAAAGCCCTGAAACAGTGGGAGCAGCAGAAGGGGTAAACAGACCCTTAGTCCAGTAGACTAGAAAGATCACTAAGGAGGGTTCTTCTTGCTGTGGATGAAGGGGACAAATACAGGATCAGAGCTGTCCCAGAAACTCCCAAATCAATAAACTGGGAGAAGATTCTGAGTCCTAGTGTGGTGAAGCCAGCACCTGACAACAACAGGACCCCAGGCGCACCTCAGAACCCCAGAGGAATCAGGAAGACACTTTAGCAGATGAAATCATCAACTGCTGAACTTGCCTGACCTCCAGCTGAGCAGAAGAGACCTCCTGTGGCCAAACCATCCCTCCTGCACACTTAACGGGCTAACCCCAGGGTAACTGCAGGGAAACCGAAAAAGACCTCATCTGGTCTCTGCTTTGCAACACCAGCCAGCTCAACACCAGATAAGCTGTAACATTTTAGCTTATAGCTGAAAGAACAAGAGATCACAACAAACAAAGCCTTAAGTTTTAGGAACAAGAACTGTGAGACACAGCTCCTTGTGTCACAGATGCAGAGATCTACTTTAAAAGTCAGGAAAAGGGTTATTATCGTGAGTAAGAAGAAAAGCAGAAAAGAGAAAACCATAGAATCTTCTATGAGGACAAAGACCAAAGCACAAACATCAAAGAGGGCAGAATTGAGACTGTACTCCCATCTAAAACTTCAGAATGGAATATAAACTGGTCTGAAGCCTAAAGAGCCTTCTTGGAAGAGCTCAAGAAGGATTAAAAACTCAAATAAGAGAAACTATAGAAAAACTGACCAATTACTTTAATAATATGAAAAAAGAAGTCACAGAAGAATTTAAAAGGATAATTGAACAAATGGAAAAGGAAGTACAAAGCCTAACTGGAAAAAATAATCCCTTCAAAGGAACAATTGGACAGATGGAAAAGGAAATGCAAAAGCTAACTGAAGAAAACAAGTTCATAAAAAATAGAATCAGGCAAGTAGAAGTTCAAAATTTATGAGACATTATGAATCAGTTAAACAGAATCTAAAGAATGCAAAGAGAAGACAATGTAAAATATATAATTGGAAAGCAAACTGACCTGGAAAATTGATCCAGGAGAGAAAATTCTAAGGATTATTGGTCTACCAGAAAGCTGTGATGAAACAAACAAACAAAAAAAGCCTGAACAATATTATCTAAGAAATCACCAAAGAAAATTGCCCCGAAGTCCCAGACCCAGGGGGCAAAATGGTCTTCAATTGAATCTTCCATTCACTTCCTGAAAGGGACCCTAAAGTAAAAACACTAAGGAATATTGTTACCAAATTCCAGAACTATAAAGTGAAGGAAAAAATTCTGCAGGTAGCCAGAAAGAAACAATTTATATCAAGGAGATACAGTCAGGATCACATGGGATCTTGCAGCTTCCACATTAAAAGATCAAAGGAATTGGAATATGATATTCCATAAGGCAAAGGAGCTAGTACTACAACCAAGGATTAATTACCTAGCAAAGTTGGGCACAATATTTCAGGAAAGGAGATGGACATTCAATGAAATAAGGGTTTTCCAGACATTCCTGATGAACAGCCCAGAACTTAATAGAAAATTTGATCTTCAAACGCCTGTCTCAAGAAAAGTATAAAATTGTAAATGGTGGAAAAAAACTTATTACACAATATGGGCAAACTGTTTACATTCCTATAAGGGAAGATAATATTTGCTAATAGTGAGAACTGTATATGAGAACTGTATATGTATTATGAAATGTAAAAGGGATATACATGGATAGAGAGAGTAGGCATAAATTAAATGATGTGATGATAACAAATGTGATTTTGGTGTGCTAAGAGATTGTAATGGGAGATGTGAAAATGAGGGGGCATAAAAAATAATTTCCATCACAAGAAGAGGCAGAAAATTATAATATAATACAGGGCACAAGAGGAGGGAGATGAGCATTGTTTGAGAGGTGCTTTCATCTAATTGGATTCAAGGAGGGAACAACAAACTCAGTTAAGTATAGAAATACAATTAGCTGTATAGGCAGTAGGAGGGAAAGGGGAAAAAAAGGGGGGGTGCTAAAAGGCAGGGATGAAGTATTAAGGGAAAGGGGATAAAAAGGGAAGGGGTTAAAAGAAGGGAGGGAGGATTGAAAGAGGTGGTGGTCAAAAATTAAAACTCAACTGTGGAGGGGAAGGGAGAAGGGAGAACTAAAAGCATAAATTGAGGAAAAGGGGATGGAGGGAAAAACACAGATAGAAATTGTAACTGTGAATGTGAATAGGATGAAATCTGTCATAAAATGTAGATGGATGACAGAATAGACTAAAAATCATAATCCAATAATTTGTTGTTTACAAGAAAAACATTTGAAATGGGGGCATACACAGAGCGCAAAGGTAAAAGGTTGGAGCAGAATATTTTGTGCTTCAGATGATGTAAAAAAAGCAGGGGAAGTGATTCTAATATCAGACAAAGAAAAAGCAGAAAAAGATCTAATCAAAAGATATAAAGAAGGAAACAATATCCTGCCAAAAGGCATCACAGACAAGGAAGCAATTTCATTATTAACATATAGTTACAAGTGATATAGCATCCAAATTCTTAGAGATGTCAAGGGAGTTATAGGAAGAAACTGACAGCAAAACTAGACTAGTGGAGGACCTCAACATCCCCCTCTGTGAACTTGATAAATATGACTTCAAAATAAATGAGAAAGAAGTTAAGGAGGTGAATAGAACTCTGGATAAGACATATGATAGATTTTTGGAGAAAATTGAATGAGGATAGAAAGAAAAATACCTTTTCCTCACCAGTACATGGTACATACAAAAAAAATGACCGTGTAGTAGGCCATAAAACCCTCACAATCCAAGGCAGAAAAGCAAAGATAGTCAATGTATCCTTTTCAGATCATAATGCAATAAAAATTGTGTGTAGTCAAAGGACATTGAAATATAGATCAAAAACTAATTGAAAACTAAACAATCTAATCCCAAAGAATGATTGGGTGAAACAAGAAATTATAGACACAATCAATAACATCATTCAAGAAAATTACAATAATGAGATAACCTACCAAATCATATGGGATATTACAAAAGCAGTTCTTAGGGAAAGTTTTATATCTTTGAGTGCCTACATGAATAAAATAGAGAAAGAGGAGATCAATGAATTGGGCATGCAGCTGAAAAAGCTAGAAAAAGAACAAATTGAAAATTGTCAAGCAAACTCCAAATTAGAAATACTGAAAACCAAAGAAGAGATTAAGAAAATTGAAATTAAGAAAACTATTGAACTAATAAATAAAACTAAGTTGGTTTTATGAAAAAAAGGAAAATTGATAAATCTTTGATCAATTTGATTAAATGAAAAAGAAAATCAAATTACCAATATGAAAAACGAAAAAGGTGAACTAACCTCCAATGATGTGGAAAGTAAAACAATAATTAGAATTTACTTTGCCTGACTGTGTGCCCATAAATTTGAAAATCTAAATGAGATGGATGATTATTTTTAAAAAATATAAATTACCCAGATTAATGGAAGAGGACATTGAGTACTTAAATGAGCTCATCTCAGATAAAGAAATTGAATAAGTCATCAATGAACTCCCTAGGAAAAAATCTCGAGGGCAAAATGGACTTACAAGTGAATTCTATCAAACATTTAAAGAATAGTTAATTCCAATACTATACAGACTATTTGGGAGCACTACAAAATTCTTTTTATGATACAAATATGATTGTGATACCTAAACCAGGAATATCCAAAACAGAGAAAGAAAATTCTTGATGAATTTATTTAGAGAACGTGGATGCACAAATTTTAAATAACATATTGGCAAAAGGAATGCAGCAACTTATCACGAGAACAATACATTATGATCAGGTAGGATTTATACCAGGAATGCAGGGCTGGTTCAATATTAGAAAAACTATTAGCATTATTGATCATATCAACAACAAAACTAACAGAAACTACTTGATTATCTCAATAGAAGCAGAAAATTTTTGACAAAAGACAGCACCTAATCTTATTGAAAACACTGGAAAGCATAGGAACAAATGGAATTTTTCATAAAATAATAAGCAGTACCTACCTCAAACTATCAGGAAACATTATATGCAATAGGGACAAGCTAGATGCATTTAAAATAAGATCAGGGGTGAAACAAGGATGTCCATTGTCACTATTGTTATTCAATATGGTGTTAGAAATACAGCCTGTAGCAATAACAGAAGAAAAAGAAATTCAATGAATTAGAATAGGCAAAGAAAAAACTTTGAAAATGATATGATGATATACTTACAGAATCTCAGAGAGTCAAGTAAAAAATCTACTTGAAATAAAAAACAACTTTGGCAAAGTTGCAGGTTACAAAATAAACCCAGATAAATCATCTGCATTTCTATATATTACTAACAAAGCCCCACAGAAAGAGATAGAAAGAGAAATTCCATTTAAAGTGACAGTAGACACTAAAAAGATCTGGGAGTCTACCTGCCAAAACAAATCCAAGGACTATATGAACACAATTACAAAACACTATTGGCACAAATAAAGTCCGAAATAAGTAAGTGGAAAAATATTGCTTGCTCATTGGTGGGGCAAGCCAATATAATAAAAAATGATGGTTCTTCCTAAATTAATTTACTTATTCAGTTCCATACCAACCAAACTCTCAGATAATTATTTTCTAGAGCTAGAAAAAATAATATCAAAATTCATCTGGAAGACAAAAGTTTCAGAATATCAAGGGAACTAATGAAAAGAAATGCTAGGGAAGGTGGCCTAGCCCTACCATGTCTCAAACTGTGTTACAAAACAGCAATTATCAAAATTACTTGGTACTGGCTTAAGAAACAGAAAGGTACACAAGTGGAATATGCTAGGTACTCATGACACAGTAGGCAACGAATACAGCAATCTACTGTCTGATAAACCTAAGGACCCCAGTTTCTGGGATAAGAACTCACTATTTGACATAAACCGCTGGAAAGGAGAGTGACAGTGATCAGTTTTGTATGACCCATCTTGCCACCTCTGTGAACAAAATGTCCCTCTGTGAGTACCACATTCCATATGTTGTCCTCCCCAGGGAGTAAGGATCTTAAGGAGCACACCTCAGCACAGGTGCGAAGTAGAGTGCAGCCCAGCATGGGCATGGAGTAGAGCACAGCCCAGCAGAGGCACCAAGCAGAGCACAGCCCAACACAGGCACAGAGAAGAGCACAACCCATCACAGGTGCCGAGTTGAGCACAGACCAGTGTGGGCCATGCCTCTGCAAGGACAGGACTGGAGCAGGCTTCAAGGTGTGATGCCACTGGGAACAAGTGTATGTCTCAGATTCCTCAACACAAAAATTCCAAAGGTAGCTTCAAAGGTCAGTGAGAAAGCTCTTTCACTTGGGTAAGAAGAAAACCCAGTTTTCCTGCTCTAGCCCCAGGCAAGGGCAGCTTCTGTTGCTGGAGGTCTGACCTAAAGTCCCTGGAAGTACTGAGCAGCTAATTTGGATCTCAGCTCTGAGCAGGGGCCCTGGGGTGGGGAGAAGTGCTGACTAGAATGGTGGAGCTAGTGGAGTCTCTGGAGAGGTAATCCTGCTCACAGACAAGAGGGCAAGCCTGGAAATGAATAAACTCCTCTCCCTTGATTGTGACAACATAGAGGAACTATGAACTTTCAGGTCCCCAGAGTATATCCTCCCCTTGACAAAAACTCAAAAGTCAAGTAACTGCTTGAGAAAATGCCCCTAAAATGGAAAAAGAATAAAACAATAGAAGGTTACTTTCTTGGTGAGCAGGCATTTTATTCCATCCTTTCAGGAGGAGGAATAATGTAGGTATTCAGAGGGAGATCTAAACGTGAAGGCTTCTACATGCAAAAACTCCAAAACAAATATGCAATGGCCTCAGGCCCTGGAAGAGCTCAAAAAAGATTTTGAAAACCAAATAAGAGAAGTGGAAGAAAAATTGGGAAGAGAAATGTGAGCAATGTAAGAATATCATGAAAAGCAAGCCAACAGCTTGCTAAAGCAGACTCAAAAATATACTGAAGTAATTAACACCTTTAAAAATAGACTAACTCAAATGGCAAAAAAGGCCCAAAAAACCAATGAGGGGAAGAATGCTTTAAAGAGGAAAATTAGCCAAATGCAAAAGGAGGTTCAAAACCTCACTGAAGAAAATAGTTCTTTAAAAATTATAATGGAGCTGATGGAAGCTAATGAATTTATGAGAAACCAAGAAATTACAAAATGAAAGTAAAAAAAAAGAAAAAGAAAATAGAAGAAAATGTGAAATATCTCATTGAAAAAACAACTGACCTGGAAAATAGATCCAGGAGAGACAATTCCAAAAGTATGGGACTAGCTGAAAGCCATGATTAGAGAAAGAGCTTAGACATCAACTTTCATGAAAACATCAAGGAAAACCACCCTAACATTCTGGACACAGAGGGTAAAATAAATATTGAAAAATTCACCCATCACCTCCTGAAAGAAATCCAAAAAGAAAAACTCCTAGGAATATTGAAGCCAAATTCCAGAGTTCCCAGACCAAGGAGAAAATATTGGAAGCATTCCAAATGGAACAATTCTAGTATTGTAGAAATACAACCATGATAATAGAAGACCTAGCAGCTTCTACATTAAGGGATCAAAGGGCCTGGAACATAATATTCCAGAAGTGAAATGAACTAGGACTAAAATCAATAATCACCTACCCAGCAAATAGAGTATAATACTTCAAGTGGAAAAGAGCCATTCAATGAAATAGAGGTATTTCAAGCATTCTTGATGAAAAGATCAGAGCTGAAAAGAAAATTTCACTTTCAAACAAAAAGAATCAAGAGCATGGGGGGAGGAGCCAAGATGGGAGAGTTAGAAAGATTCACATATGCTAGCTCCGAACCCACAGCCCATGGATTTCCTCTAAAAACAACTCCCAAAAAATTCTCGAGCAGTGGAAGCAATGCAGCAACGGAGTAAAGGAGATTTCCATTCCAGAGAGCCCTGAAAAACAGACCCCAAGGGTCTTCGTGATCCGGATGGGAGCTGAGCATAACCTTACCCTGAATACGTAGCACAGAGAGGAGCAAATCCAAGCAGGCTTCAGGGATGGAATCTCCAGTGGCCACGAAGGTCCCTCCTCCCACAGGTCTATAGGTCAGTGAGAGAGACTTCTGTGTTGGTTGAGAGGTGAGCAGGGTGTCCTTGTAACACAGGCCCCCTCAGGGGGCAGCAGCAAGGGAATGGCGGCCAGGGGCTCCTGGAGCAGGCAGGACATCAGATCCATTACTGAAGGTCTCTGCATAAACCTCCTGACGGAAGTGAGCCTAGGAGAGGGCCCTGCCCCCACCTGAGAACCTGAATTTTATCTTACCTTGAATAGCAGCCAGGCCTGCCACCTGAAGCCCTGAGGCTGAGGAGCAGCATTTGAATCTCAGACCTCAAGCACTAGCTGGGCAGATCTAGGCGAGGGTGGAGAGGAATCTCAGAGGTCAAGTAACTGACTGGTAAAATGCCCATAAAATGGAAAAAAAAATAAGACCATAGAAGGTTACTTTTTGTGTGACCAGATGTTTCCTCCTTTCCTTTCCGATGAGGAAGAACAATGCTTACCATCAGGTAAAGACATGGAAGTCAAGGTCTCTGTATCCAAAACATCTGAAAGAGATTTCCAATGGGCTCAGGCCATGGAAGAGCTCAAAAAGGATTTTGAAAATAAAGATAGGTGGAGGAAAACTGAGAAGAGAAATGAGAGAGATGCAAGAAAAGCATGAAAAACAGGCCAATACCTTGATAAAGGAGACCCAAAAAAACGATGAAGAAAATAACACCTTGAAAATTAATGAAAAACACTAACGAAATTTGCAAAAGTGGTTCAAAAAGCCAATGAGGAAAAGAATGCTTTCAAAAGCAGAATTAGCCAAGTGGAAAAAGAGGTGCAAAAGCTCACTGAAGAAATAGTTCTCTCAAAATTAGAATGGAACAGATGGAGGCTAATGACATTCTGAGAAACCAAGAAATCATAAAACAAAACCAAAGGAATGAAAAAATGGAAGAAAATGTGAAATATGTCATTGGAAAAACAACTGACCTGGAAAATAGATCCAGGAGATACAATTTTAAAATTATGGGACTACTTGAAAGCCATGATCCAAAAAAGAGCTTAGACATCATCCTTCATGAAATTATCAAGGAAAATTGCCCTGATATTCTACAACCAAAGTACACAATAAGTATTCAAGGAATCTACCGATCACCACCTGAAAGAGATCCAAAAAGAGAAACTCCTAGGAACATTGTGGCCAAATTCCAGAGGTCCCAGGTCAAGGAGAAAATATTGCAAGCAGCTAGAAAGAAACAATTCCAGTATTGTGGACATACAATCAGGATAACACAAGATTTAGCAGCTTCTACATTAAGGGATCGAAGGGCCTTGAATAGGATATTTTAGAAGTCAAAGGAACTAGGACTAAAACCAAGAATCACCTACACACCAAAACTAAGTATACTACTTCAGGGGAAAATATGGTCTTTCAATGAAATTCAGGAATTTCAAGCATTCTTGATGAAAAGACAAGAGCTGAAAAGAAAATTTGACTTTCAATCACAAGAGTGAGAAGAAGCATGAAAAAGTAAACAACAAAGAGAAGTCATGAGGAACTTATCAAAGTTGAACAGTTTACATTCCTATATGGAAAGGCAATATTTGTAACTCTTGAAGTTTTTCAGTATCTGGGTAGTTGGTGGGATTACACACACACATGCACACACACATATGTACACATGTGCATGCACACACACACA
>CM053769.1:403458274-403481328 GCA_028658325.1 Potorous gilbertii
CAAATGACTTCCATAATAGTCATGTTCCTGCCTTCCTTGGGAACTCCTTTCCTCTGCTTCCCCTTGCTGCTGCCTCCTGAGGGGGCTTGAGTTATGGAGACACCCCGCTCCCCTCTCGGCCAGCCCAAAAGTCTCTCTTACTGACCTGTAGCGACTGTGGGTGGAGGGACCTTCACGACCACCGGAGATTCCATCCCTGAAGACTGTTCCAATCTGCCCCTCTCTGTGCTGTGTGGCCAGGGAAGGGCTAGACTCCGCTCCCATCCAGTGCGCGATGGACATTTGGGATTGGTTTTTCAGGGCTCTCTGGAATGGAAATCTCCTTCACTCCATTGCTGTGTGGCTTCCACTGCTCCAGAATTTGTCGGGAGTTCTTTTTACAGGAAATCCATGGGCTGTGGGTTCAGAGCTAGCATATGTGAATCTTTCTACTCCGCCTCTTGGCTCCTCCCCTGTAAATCCAAAGTTCTTGAGAGAGACCTTGAGAGTGGTTTTGTATCGTTTCTTGTGGCCACTATGTGATGGCCTGCTCCATGCAAGTTCTCCATAAAACAGTCTTTTTGGTAAGGGTGCATTTTGCATTCGAACAATGTGGCCAACCCATTGGAGTTGTGCTCTCTGAAGTATAGTTTGAATACTTGGCAGTTCAACTCAAGCAAGGGCTTCAGTGTCTGGTACCTTATCCTACTAGGTGATCCTCAGAATCTTCCTAAGACTGCTCAAATGCAAACAATTCAATTTCCTGGCATGGGGCTGGTAGACTGTCCACGTTTCACAGGCATACAACAATGATGTCAGCACAACAGCTCTGTAGACCTTCAGTTTGGTAGTCAGTCTAATATCTCTTCTCTCCCAAACTTTTCTTTGGAGGCTCCCAAACAAAATATCTCTGGCAATGCATACATCAACCCCATTGTCTGTGTGTACATCCCTGGAAAGTACACTACCAAGATAAGTGAACTTATCCACAGCATTCAGAACTCCTCCATTTCTTGTAATTGATGGTTCCACATATGAATGGTGTGGTGGTGGCTGATGCAGCACCTGTGTTTTCTTGGTGTTAATTATTAGGCCAAAATTAGCACAGGCAGCAGGGAATGATTCATACTTTGTTGTGTCTCAGCTTCAGAGGGTGTATTGAGTGCACAATCATCAGAAAATCTTGCACCAACACTTCCTCCACTTTGGTCTTGGCTTGTAGCCTTTACAAATTGAAGAAGCTGACCTTGATGTGGTGTTCATCATCATTGAAAGCATTTGTCAAATGACTGAAAACATCATGCTAAAAAGCATGGGAGTAAGCACACAGTTCTGTTTCACTCCACTGGTGACTAGGAAGACACGAGAGCTTTGTCCATTATCCAGAACCTGGGCAAATACGCCATCATGAAATTGACATATAATATTGATGAACTTCTCTGAGCAACCACATTTTGACATATTTTTCCATAAGCCCTCACGACTAACAGTGTCAAAGACTTTGATCAGATCTACAAGCGTTGTGTACAGACCTCTGTTCTGCTCCTGGCATTTCTCCTGGAGTTGTCTGGCAGCAAACGCCATATCGACTGTTCCTCAGGCCTTTGTAAAGCCACACTACCTCTCAGGTATGTGCCCATCTTCCAGGTGAAAGATTAGTCTATTAAGGAGGACTCTAGCAAGAGTTTTGCCAGCAGTGACTAAGAGAGACATCCCCTTGTGATTGTTACAGAATAATCTATTCCCTTGACCCTTATAGAGATGGACAGCGGAGGCATCTTTGAATTCCTGGGTGATAACCCCTTCTGGCCATATAACCTGGAAAATTTCAGTCAGCTTTTGTATGAGTACTAGTCCCCCTACCTTGTAAATCTCAGCTGGAATAGAATCAGCACCAGGTGTTTTGCCACATGAAAGGATCCTAATGGCCCTCAAAACGTCTTCTTCAGTTGGAAGTTCAGCTACGGAGGGATTGACTTCAACCTGAGGAAAATGGTCAATCGCCTCAGCACTGATTGATGATGGTCTGTTGAGAACACTATGGAAATGTTCAGTCCATCTCTCTAGGATCATATGCTTATCACTAATCAATGTGACTCCATTAGCACTGAGTAGTTGTGATGCACCATAGGTTTTTGGTTCATAAATAGCTTTCAGGGAATCATAAAAGTGCTTTGGATTGTTACTATCAGCATATAACTGAATTTCATCTGCCTTGTTACTGAGCCAGAAATCATGCATCTCTCTAAGCTTTGCTTGTCCTTTGCTTTTAATGGAATTAATTGCTACCTTCTTAAAGGTGTATGAACTTTCCTGCTGGTGAATCATGTGGAGTTCTTGTTTTCATTTAGCAGCTTCTGAATTTCACTATCATTTTAATGAAATAAATCATGTTGTTTGCAGTGTTCTGACTCAGATGATCAATGCAGTGCTATACACCAAATCTCTGAATGCTGCCTACTCCTTTTCTGCTCCACTGTTGCCAACTGTGTATTGGCTCAACTTTAATTCCAAGTTAGCAGTAAACTGTTCACGCTCAGAGAAGAGCACTGACTTATTGACATTAATCCTTCTGGTGGTCCTTTTGCCTTGGGGTTGGCATTTTTGATGAATGCAAATATTTATCTTGGAAAGGATAAGTCTATGATCAGTCCAGCACTCTGCATGACATATTGCCTGGGTAGATATGATAGATCTCTGGAGAAAACTGAATGGAGACTGAAAGGAATTTATCTACCTCACAGACATACATGGCACATATACAAAAAGTGGTCATGTACTCGTGCATAAAAACCTCAAAATCCAGTGCAGAAATGCAGACACAGTCAGTACATCCTTTAAGATATTAATGCAACAAAATTACATGTAATAAAAGGCCATGGAAAGGTGGACCAAAAATTAATTAGAAACTAAGTAATCTAATGGTAAAGAATGAGTGAGTTACACATCAAATCAGAGAAACAACCAACAACTTCACTGAAGAGAATGACCTCAGCTAATGCATAATTCTATTCCAGTCTTTATGCATGTCCCTGTTCTTTTAGGATTTAAATTTGTTCATTTTTACTTTTCAACATTCTTTTCCACAAGATTTTGAGGTCCAAATTCTCTCTTTTCTTCCCTCCCCACCCACCCCATTGAGAAGGCAAGCAATTCAATGTTATATATGTATAGTAACGGAAAACACCTCCATAATAGTCATATTTTGAAAGACTAACTATATTTCTCTCCATCTTATCCTACCTCCTTCAAATTATTCTATTTTCTCCTTTGACCCTGTCCCTTTGCTAAAGTGTTTGCTTCTGAATACCCCCTGCCCCAATCGACTTTCCCTTCTATCATCCCACCCCTTATCCCCTTTCCACATTTTTTTCTTCTTTGGTAAAGTTCCCCAATGAGTGTGCATATTATATTGTCCTCAAGCCAAATTCGATGAGAGTAAGGTTCACTTGTTCTTTCTCATCTCCCCTCTCCATTGAAAACACTTTGTCTTGCCTTTGGTATGTTACAGAAAATTTACCCCATTCTATTCTTCCCTTTCTCCTCACAATATATTCCTCTCTCACACCTTAATTTTATCTTTAGACACTATCCATTTATATTTCACTTACTCTGTGACCTCTCTAATTGTATACACAAACACACACACACGACATGTGTGTGTATGTGGTGTGTGTGGGTGTGGGTGTGTGAGTGTGTATGTGTTCCCTTCAACTACCCTAATAATGAGAAAAATCTCAAGAATTACAAATATTATCTTTCCATGAAGGAATACAAACAGTTCAACTTTTGTAAGTCCCTTATAATTTCTCTTTCCTGTTTATCTTTTCATACTTCTCTTGATTCTTGTATTTGAAAGTCAATTTTCTCTTCACCTCTGGACTTTTTAATAAGGATGCTTGGAAGTGCACTATTTTGTTGAATGACCTTTTTTTTTTCCCTTGAAGTATTATATACAGTTCTGCTGGGTAGGTGATTCATGGTTTTAATCCTAGTTCCTATGACCTCTGGAATATCATATTCCAAGCCCTCTAGTCCGTTAGTGTAGAAGATGCTAGATCTTGTGTCATCCTGATTGTGTTTCCACAATACCAAAATTGTTTCTTCCTGGCTGCATGGGCTCTTTTTTCCTTGACCTAGGAGGTCTGGAAGTTGGCTGCAATATACCTTTTCCTTTGGGAATCTCTTTCAGGAAGATATCTGTGGACTCTTTTAATATCTATTTTTCTCCCTGGTTCTAGAATATCAGGGTGCGTTTCCTTGATAATATCTTGAAAGTTGATATGTAGACTTTTTTGTCATGGTTTTAAGGTAGTCCAATAATATTTAAATTGTCTCTCCTGGATCTGCTTTCTAGTTCACTTGGTTTTCCAATGAATTATTTCACTTTGACTTCTCTTTTTTCATTCTTTTGTTTTTATTTCATAATTTCTTGATCATAAAATCATTAGCTTCCATTTGCTCCATTCTAAATTTTAAAAAATTATTTTGGATTTCCTTTTCCATTTTGCCAATTCTTCTTTTTAAGGCATTCTCTTTATTGAATTTTTGAATCTCTTTTGCCATTTGGGTTAGTCTGTCTTTTAAGTGTTATTTTCTTCAGTATTTTGGGGGTCCCCTTCAGCTAGCAGTTGATTCATTTTTCATGATTTTCTTGCATCACTCTTATTTCCCTTCCCAATTTTTCCTCTACCTCTCTTACTTGATTTTCAAAATGCGTTTTGTGCTCTCCCATGGCCTGAGATCAATTCATATTTTTTCTGGAGGCTTTGCATGTTGAAGCTTTGATTTTGTTCTCTCCTGGTTGTATATTTTGACCTTCCTTGTCACCAAGTTAAGATTTTATCGTCTGATTTTCTTCTTGTTTTTGATCATTTCTCCAGCCAATTACTTGACTTTTGAACTTTTTGTCACAGTAGTTCTCCGCTTCCAATGGGGGTGGGGGGTTATCTTGTCCACTGCTTGATCCTCCCACAATCTGTAGGTCTAGAGCTCTGCTTACACCCACTGTCTCTTCCCCTGCTGCTGCCATGGGCTCCTCCTCTCCCTCTACCACCCTTGAGCTGGGGTTGGATCATGCTACTCACTCACACAGGTTAAATAGTTTTTTCCACTGATGTAAGCATTTGTCCTCCACATTTTTGGTGTCGAGAAGTCAGGAAATTGCCACTAGTACCAGTATTTCAATCCCTCTGAGACCTGCTCAGGTCCCATCTGTGTCAGCATGGCCCATTCTCTCTGCTCCTAGCTTAGCATGATGGATGCTTCCTGTTGACCTTGAACCCGGTCTTGGGCTGCAGATTTCCTTCACCCCATCATTCTGTGGGATCTACAGCTCCAGAATTTTTAGAATAATTTTTACATGTATTTTACTGTTTTTGAGGCAAGAGCTCTAGCAGGTCCCTGCTTTTACTCCACCATTTTAGTCCCATCCCCTCTTGAGTAATTATTTTAAAGTTGTTGTGAGGTGAACATTGAAAGAGTTCAGCTAGTTTATTGCTTGTACTTTGTTATCTTCTTAGGTATAGATCTAATACATTTATTTTAATACTTAAATTTCATTGCATCATCTCAATCCAGAGCTATTCTGGGCAAAGGTACGACTTAAGAGTTGCTAATTGAAAAATGATCATTGACTTGAAGTGGAGAGTGTTGCAGTGTTAGTGGTGGGGGAGGAGTAAAAGAAGGCATGCAATATACAAATGTTAATGAGATATGGAGCAAATAATGTATTCCCACATAGAAAAAGAAATGATAACTAAGAAGCCTAGAATGATGAGAAAAAAAAAACATCTGATTATATATATATATATCTACACACACACACATACATATAAATATGTATGTGTATATGTATATGCATGTGTATATATGTATATATATACGTATATATGTATATATATGTATGTACATATATATACGTATATATATATATAAAATCTCTGCAGTGCCATTGCCTGGTCAAATAACCAAATAGGATCTTTCTTACAATGATTTTTTCCTCTGATGCTAATCTTGTCACAAGAATATTATAGCTATCACTATTGCAGTGATTAAAACAAATGCTACCATTGTCATTGATACTCAAAGACCTTTCAGGAGATTTCATTGTTCACCAAGTTGACATTTTCAAAGAGGCAGCAAGGAACTTTCCATATAAGATTGGTGAGTTGAGTCGGTGGTCCAAGTCTTGAAAGTGTGCCTGAAAGGCCCTAGCCCTGCTATTGATAAAAGCTGGTGGCACAATGGATAACGATAAAGTGTTATGCCTGGAGTCAGAAAGACCTGAATTTAAATCTAACCTCAGATATTTACTAGTTTTGTGACCCTGGACAAATCACTTCACTTTTGTTTTCTTTCTTTACCTCATCCATAGAATGGGAATGATAACAGCACTCAACTCTTAGTTTTGTTGTGAGGATCAAATAAAAACTATTTGTAAAAGCACCTAGCACAGTGCCAGCACATTGCTGTTTTACAGTTGTCAAGTTATACCAATCTCTTCATGACCTGGTAGACCATTCTATCCATGGATTTTCCAGTGGTTTTCTATTTCCTTCTCTAGTGGATTAAGGAAATAGAGATTAAGTGACTTGTCCAGGGTCACACAGCTATTACATGTCAAAGACTGGATTTGAACTCATGTCTCCAGGCCCAGCACTCTATCCTCTGAGAAATTTGGCTGCCCCATATGACAGATAGTAGGTACTAAATAAATATTTACTCTCTTTTCTCTTTTCCTCCATTATGTTGTGATAGAGAAATACCATTCCTTCCTCCACTCTCTGACTTGAGTCCCTTTTTTTCTTTTCAAAAGATTCTAACCTGAAGCCAATTCTTCCTCTAGGAATTGTGAGGGCACTGAGTGTTATCATATGTTGTGGCTCAGTAGTCATTTCTTGAAATACATGAGAGTTATAGCTATTTTATTCCTTTCCTTCCCTTCTGTCCATTATCTTCTCTTCACTTTCTTTCCCTTACCCTATAATCCAATTGACTGAAAAATGCCCCCAAATGGGAGTATTTGAAGGAAATGGGGGTATTAAGAGTAAAGAAGAAAAGACTTAGGGAGGATTTCAAACCTATCTTCAAGTCTTTGGAGGATTAAGCTTTTGTTGTTTTATCTCTTAAGATAGAATTAGGAGCTTTATGAGGGAGATAAAAAGAGATCTAATTTTGCCCCATATTAGACAAAATTTCCTAGTTTTAAAGTTGCCTAAAAGTGAAATGAGTTGCTTCAGGGTTTTTTCTCATTACTGAGGGGTTTCAATATTTAGCTGAATGATTCTTGTCATGGTTATTATAGATGAGACTTATCCCTTAAAGAGAAGTTGGGCTTGGTGACCTTTGAGATACCTTCCAAGAGTACAATTCTATGATTCTGTAGTGATTATACACCTTGGAGTCTGGTGACTGAAAGGATAAGTAACGGACTACAGAAGTTTTCAGCTCATCAAATCAATCTTTGAGACAGTCCCAGATGGCTAAGAATCTATGGTGTTACCTTTCCTTCTCTCCCTCAGGGCATCCTGTGAAATGTCTTAACATTTAACAAATTTCCTTCATTTCTCTGACTGAAGGGTCTCGAATTTTGGCTTGTGAGTAACTTCCACTGATGTTACTAGTGTTAGCCTTATAATAGATTAAGACAGCCTTTCTTTTGGTCCTAAAAATGATACAGTAGTGAATCCCTTGGATTGCTCTTAAGGAATGCTGGGGCCAACATTTGGAATATGAAATCAGAGTATGCATTGTAAAAAGGAATGTGGGAGAAGTAAGGGTGAAATTAAATATAGACAGGAAAAGGGTACTTCTCAATACCTTGTGAGTAATCTGTCAGATTTCTGTCTATGTACTGGCATATGCAGGGATTTAATAGTTATTAAGTATCTATTATAATATACACAATTCCCTGTATTTGTTGTGTGACTGTACAGATGAAAAAATAATATAAATCCTACCTTCCATAAATGTTCAATCAATCTACTAGATAAAATAAAGCACATAAAAATAATTATGATAAATATAATAAGTGATTTTGAGAGGAAATAACAGAATGGCCTGAGAGATTTCAGGAACAGAAGGATCACTTCTGTTTTTATGAATATGGAGTTTATGAAGTCCCTGAAAATCACTGAGTGCAATCTTCTCCTTTTAGAGATGAGAAAATCTTGGGGAGTCTATTTTAGTCACTACCAAATTCATAGAGATATTAATCAGTAAACATGAGATTCAATCTCAGATCTTTGGATTTCAAATCCAATTCTCCTACTTTTTTATTGGATAGCAAAATTCCTATATTTAGAATTGGAAACAAAGCTTCAATTTATTCCAATTCCTTGTTTTGGAGATGAGGAAATTGAAATACAGACTTCAGTGACTTATTCAAGGTCATAAATTAGTAGTAAAGTAGTAAGAAACATGTCGTTGTTGTTCAGTTATTTCAATCATATCCCTCTCTACATGATTCCATTTTGGGGCTTTCTTGGCAGAAATATCAGACTGGTTTACCATTTCCTTCACTAGTTCATTTACGTATCAGGAAACAAAAGCAAGCAAGGTTAAGTGATTTTTCCAGGGTCACACAACTAGTCAGTGTATGAAGACAGTTTTGAACCCAGGAAGATGAATCTTCCCAACTCCAAGCTTGATGCACCACCTATTCTTCTACATATATGCATAACTACTCATATCAAGAAACATAGATGGAATTGAAATTCATTTTTCAGACCCTAAATCCATCATGCTTTTAATGACACTGCACTATAAAGGAAGTCAAACTTAAGACAGATCTTACCTTACCTGACTCTGGCAAAATCTCAACACAATGGAAACAAAATATTGAGAAAATAGAGCCAAAATGAACCAACATTATTTATATATTATAATCCCAGGCAGGTAACAACTAAACTACACAAGGGGAAAAAATCTGACTGCTTAATCCATGTCTCCAAATACATAATTTCAGGATAAAATTAGTTATGTACACAAAAGGAATCAGAATTCTAGACAATGCATTCAACCACAACTGCCCCACACTTCACATGTCCTATCCTCTTATGTGAAGAAAGAATAAAAAGCTAAGAGTTCTCAGTTCCACAGAGAAAATCCAAAATATTTCATCTAACTGCATCCCCTTTCATTTTGATTTAGTTCACTCAAAGAAACATTTTTTAATTTTCAGATGCTCAAGCATAAAATTGTCAAATATTCCTTGCAATCAAGTGACTAAGTCACTCAGCATGCAAGAGAGAGATAGCTATATACACCTTATTGGTGTAGAGGCCCTTAGCATGAGAGATCTGCACACACACAAAAACACACACACATATAACTTCACACACATGCATATACACATATTCTTCAACATTCATTTACAAAATGCTCTAAAATAATTTGCACATTTTTATGAGCAAAACATAGTTCTGCAACTGAATTCCAAAAGCGTAAGTATCAAAGACTGCCTCTGCATATTAGATTAGCAAAGCATATGAAAGATCTTTGCCAATATGACATTCATGGCTCTTGTTTAATTTGGATTGTTATCAAAATATACCTGCTACAATTCACTATAAAACCTCAAGGTGCTAAGCAAGGTGTAAATTTATCATTAAGCACAGATAACATTGACAATCTACATTGAGAACTTTCCATCTCCCTGAGTTCAGTCATTTCTTAAGCTTGGTCATCCTTCACATCCTCAAAGTACATGCACTTTCATGTTGGAAGTAGAAAAGTCACTCTAAGAAAGTCAAATGGGAAAGCATCCCTTCAGAGTGGGAAATTCACCTGATAATAGCGTTTAAGTTTGCAAGGGATTTTGTTGGTCACTGAGTCTATCCATCTCATGTTAATTTATAGATGAAGAAACTGAGGGAATGTTACATGTTTGAATAGGAAATAGTATGAACATTCCACAGCAGATGGCATGGGGATTCAAAGTCATGTTCTGGTTCCAAAACCTATGTATGACTATTTGTGAACCTCTTTGAAAGTTTACTCTCAGATCAAAGAATTTTGAATTTTACAGTAGAAAAAACGTTATGGATTGAATTGTCTTTCTATCAGATTGGAATATTTCTTTAAAACTAGTGATTAAATAGATTTACTGGCATACAAGATGACATTTATATGGACTGCCATCATTTTCTTCTTCATTTTGTTTGGAAAGTAACCTTTAGGAAAAGGGTAGGTTTAATTTATGGGACAATTCATTAAGTGAAAACTGATCACAAGAAAGAATATTCTTATGATAACAAATGCCAGCATCTCCGATGGGTACATGCATTTACAAAAATCTAACACTGAAGGCAACTGAGTATTTGGGGCTTGTATGCTGTCTCTCTTTTTTTGTAGGTGAAGAGTATAGCAGGTAATGACTTCTGATGACCTTTTCCTTTCCTTTTAATGAAATATATTTTGAATGGATGATAGACATGGCCATTTCATCTCCTTTAACCTTTGGTCTGATGTCAAGAATGTGATGTTCTCACAGAATATCTATTCCCCTCCCAGTTTAACTTCATCTATAAAAAGTCAGTATGTATATAAAAGTTATTAGATGATGTATTAGAGGAATCACCATATACTATTGAGCCTGCAGAAAATCCTAACTGGCTTACAAGAGAAGTTGAAAGAGATAGTTAACTTCATTAACTCAATCAATGTGACCATCTGAGAGATTTTCTACTTAGAAACAGGTAAAATATGTTGGAAGACTTTTGTTAGCCTTGCATCTTCTTCATAAAGGTGTAGAAATACCTTCAGTGACCTACTAGGATTATTTAACAAAGTTCATAATATAATGAGAGGGTTTTTTCTTACTGTCCCATTTTTCTTTACTTTCAGTTCCTTGATATTCTCTTACTGCTTCTCCTAGAAGGTTGATTTGCTTTCCTTTTTTTGCTGAAATGAAACTGGACTCCAAGACATACTTTCCTCCTTCTCTCCCCTCCATTTATTCTGAATGACCTTGTCTATGAATACCTCTAATAGCACGAGGGTTTAAGTAATGGGATCTGTGATTCAGAAGATACCTTTCCGGAAGTCACTTTGCATCACTTTTTAAAGAAGTCAGTTTCGCTTTTTGCTACAGTCTTTTTGTAAGTTATAATTTGATCAAACAGGCTAAATCATGACTAAGAATTTTCTTGAGTGATTTTGTGAGCTGTCATTTAAGAGGAGATTCTGTTTCATTCTTGATGGAAGAGGAGAGAAAGAAGAAGTTACTTTCGGTGGTATAGAAAATATAGTATCATTCTTAAGAAAATATACATTATAAAGAAGTAGTTTTATAAAAAATAACCAGAACATTTTACTAATTATTTAATATACATGGATGACATTAATCTAGAATACTACCTCAGGGAAAAATATAACAAAGCATGAAATAGCTTTCTCATCTTGTTCAATTTCTCTGCCATGCTCTCAAAATGTCACTTGGACTCCAAAAGTCTAATTATTATTAAAAAAAACAAAGAAGGCCAGAGACCATATCCTCTATTTACAGTCTAAATTTAACTGATAGATAAAGGCTATTCTCAGAAATTATTTGATCTTCTCCAAGCAAGGCACATCAAACGCAAAGGTATCAAGGAGAAAGCTCTGGCTGAATATGTTAAGAGACTTACTGGCATCTTTAAATCAAAGTTGGCTCATGTCTAAGTATGCTTGTAAATTACTGAATACTTTATTTTAAATGACTGAATTTGAAGAATATATTTAAATCAGTTTATACTTATATAATATCAGTTTTAAGATACAATTGTCAAATTATAAAATGAGGTGTAACAAACTTGTAAAGCAACCTAACAGAAATCTGTATAATTTTAACGAAAAGGATCCTATCATTCTAAGTCAGCTAAAAATGTTTAGCATTTCACTAAAAAGAAAGAAAGAATTGTTAAACATTCTTAGAATACATAATAAAGAGATTCAGAACTTAAATATACTGTCTTTTGGATCAAGAAACATTATTTCCCTTAGATATTATAAAGGCAAATAATGACACACGATGCGTTTTTAAAAATATAACCAGAAGTGTTTTTAATTCAGTATTGAGTCTAAGGAATGCCAGAGATCCAAGAATTGAATCAAAAGATCCTCCACTGACAGGATCTTCATGAACTTGGCCAACAATATGTTGACAAAGAAATATTAAATCCACGGCTACATCATACAGAGTTGTTTGTGAAAACACTGTGGTATAAAATGTCCAGTCAGGTCAGGTGTCATCAGTACTATTAATCAAAAAAGGTCAATCTCTATTTTTTAAAATATTTTAATTTTATTTTTTTCTCAAATACATGTCAAAAAATTTGTTTTATTTTTAAAATTGAGTTTTGAATTCTTTCCCTTCCTCTCTCCTTCTTCCCTCCTTGAGAAGTCATCAATTACATATAGATTATACATGTGAACATATGCAAAGCATTTTTAACCATGTTACAAAAGAAGAGTTAAAAAATAATAAAAGTAAATTTTAAAAATATGCTTCGGTCCGCATTCAGATTCTAACAATTCTTTCACCGTAGGTGAGTAGTATTTTTCATCATAAATCCAAGAAGATTAATCTTTAAGGAGGGACAGAAGTCATAGTAAATAGAGAACTGGCCTTGAAAGTGGGTTCCAGCCTCACCTCTGTGAATTACTGGGAAGCTGAGCACGTCACTTAAACCTCACAGTTATCTAGGCAACTTTCAAAGACCATAAATTGAGAAAAGATACTGACCTTTATTGTTTAAAATGTTTTTCTTTTAAATGAGAGTTCTTTATGCAAGTGAAATTATTGGTAAGATTCCTTCCACTGTATTCTCAAACACAGACTCGGTGACCAATAAATAGTATGGAAAGAAACCATAGGAAGAAAAACAAAACAAAATGAAACATCATTTCAGATTTCAAAAATTTAGAACCTATCAAATACCAAGTAAGACATTTTCTGGTGATTAGAATCATAAACCAGAAGCTCACTACCTTTCATGGACATAGAAATAAAACATGCATATACCAAAAACACACATCAAAATATTCTAGAGAATTCAATTAATTAACTAAAGTATACTATAACTGGACCACTATCACAACTCAAATAGTTATCAATAATCTCCATGTCATATTGGTCCAAAACAAAATAAGAAAAATATTTTAATAGAAGCAAACACAAAAAATATCCATAATTCCCATGTTGTGTAGCATGAAAAACTTTTAAAAATACAAAAAACAAACATAAAGTAGTGAAATAATCTGAGAATTGGATGAAATACATATTTATATTATCCTATGTGGTACTTAGAGTTGTCCTGAAGAAGTTTTCAGTGAGGCTAGAGTAGAACTTACAACTTAATATTTTTATTCATCTACAGAAAGCAGTTATTTTTTTCCACCTGTGCAATAGTCTTCAGAATATTTTAAATAATAGTAGGTTTAAGATTTGTCCCAGGATCATTTCTCTCTGAAATCCATTGAACAAAAATAATTAATTTCAATAATAACGATAATGGTAAATAATCATATTTATTTTAAAGTACAATTATAATTTCCTTGCTTAATGAAATATTCTTGAAGTCATCTTTCCTGGTGTACTTTGTGAGTCTAAATAAGAATCTTAGTCTGCTTAAAAGAGTGTGGTGATGAGTTCACAGAGAGCTAAAGCAAGCCCAAAACTCTTCTCTGTGGAGAGAAGCAGAACAAAGAAATTGATTGGCAAAGTTCACATTTTTAAAAACCAACTTGTGCCTTCTAAAATAAAACCTTGCATCTCGGCATTCTGGATTTCTGGATGCTGACCAAAATCTGTTCAGTAATATTAACTCCACTTAAAATGGGAAAGGAACATATTGAATTGCATTACTTATGGTCTGAATGCTTAGAGAAAATCAGTTGGTGAGTCCCAAAGTGATGACATGTGTGTTGTTATTTGCAGTCTGAAAATTGACAGATCATTTTAAAAAATGAGAACATAAAGTTTCCCAGAGCAAGAGAAGAGAGAAACTGGAAGAAGGATTCTTTAGATAGGACCTTGTCTTTCCAAGTCCAGCACCTAGACACACAAATAAAGCACAAATGGGAACAACGAGCTCTCTGGAATCTTAGAGATCATTTCCCAAGTCTTTTCCTTTTCCACATAAGAAAACTGATGCCTGAAAAGGAAAAACATATTATCAATGGTTATTGAGGTAGCTACATCTGATATTTGGTTTTAAGCACTAAATCTAATGAGGAATGTTTTCAATGTATCATGTTAATGCATATCTAAATAATAATGATGAAATGACAATTTCTAGGAGGTGGGAAGTTGATGGATAAGGAGAAATAGAAATGAGTGGCTTCCACCCACTAGAGGAAGCTAATTTTGCTTATAGGTTTGTCTTCTATAGTCCCTCCTTTCATTTCTAAATAATATAAGTGTGATCAATTAGGACAATAATCAATCCCATAATTTTCTTTGTCTAAAAATGTACTTCAGAAAATGTTATAGATAGATGATTTTTTTTTAACGAATCAAGGTAGTCAGTCAAGCAAGCCTGCACTAGACTGAATTTTTTTTCTTTTCTTTTTTAGATTTTTTTCCTGAATCAAATTTCTTTTTTTTTTTTTTTGGTTGGAGGATGAATTTATCTCCCCCGGACTGAAAGGGACTCTCAAAACTGGTGATAATGGAAACTTTTATCTGGTCTGTTTCAAAGTTTCAAAGCAGGGCAGGATTGCCCTTCTTTGAGCAAATTCTCCTACCCCTTCCCACTGAGGATTCACCTCAGTGTTGCCAAACTTGTTGCATTTGCCCCATCGGTTTTATTCCTACCGTTCACCTACCAATGTTATCATATCTACAAAGAATGAAAAATCATAGTACTTAAACTGTTGTTATGTTATCCAAAAGGATATATATGTATATGTATATGTGTATATATATTCACACATACACATATATCCCATACATGTGTATATATCCCATATGTATGTATGTGTGTATATATATTTGTGTGTATACACACACACACACCCATATATATATATATATAATTAGAGAGAGAGAGAGTGAGATGTATGCATGTGTGTGTGTTTATAGGCTAAGTATCTTTTATTTTTTAAAGTCCATGCCTGAAATTCATATCACTCTGGCTCTCTATGATTGGCCAGCAATAAAGAGGTCCTAGGTCAAACCTCATCTGGTCATTGTTTGGGCTCTGATGGTTAAGTGTGATTGTAAATAGCATTTTTTTTCTAGACAACTTGAGGTTCTTCTCCTCCTGGATTTTTTTTGACTAGGTAAGAGAGGGCATGATTTGCCTCATTTCTTACCTACCCTCAATCACTCCGTGTTTCCTCAGACAAATTAAGACCTGGGGAAGGCCTTAGTTAAACACATCTAGGTCTACCATTTCATCCAAGGCCATCAGCAGTCAGCCTGATCTACGTGTAGCCACTAGAGTCAGATGACTCCAGAGGAGAAAGTGAAGCTTGTGATTTTGCACAGCCCTGCCTCACTTAAATTCAATTCACTTTCAAGTCATGACATCATCTTTTCCATGTCATGATCCTCATCAAAAACAAAGGAGGAACAACAGCAACAGCTACAGATCAGAACTCCTGAGCTTAAGAGATCTACCGCCTCAACCTCTGCAGAAACAGGGACTAGATATATCACTCTGCTTAGGTTGCATCAGGATATTCACAGTGTTAGAAAGTATGTCTACACAACCATCCACACATGTAATTATATAACATGAACACACATATAACATTCACACATGTGCATTTAAAATAATGTATTAGTAAAGTGCTACAAACTTACTTTACAAGGATGTATGATTTCAATTGTGCATGTACTCCTACTGAAACAGATCACAAATCTTCCCTATGATGTAGTTGACAATTTTCACAAGCTTGCATCTGCAAATTCATTGGCTACAGGACAGTCTTTTGGTAATAAATTTCTTCATACATAGTGAGGCTGACCCCTACAAGGGCAAGTATGTGGCCCCATATTCATACATGAAGCCTTTCCAGTTCAGCAGGAGCTCCCCATAGCTTGCCCTCTGACCTCTTCGATCAAGCATCACTTTCATGCACTGATGGGGCATCCTTTGAAGGAGGAATTCAGTACAAGAACACATTCTAAGAGGCTAAAGAAAATATTGAAACTACAGTTATCTTCAAAAACAAGACCGATAAACACGTACAAAATTAAGAAAAGAATGCTGTAAAGTAAAGCAGGATTATGAAACCATGTCAGATAAGGAGGATTAGGAAGAACAGTGTGTGTATATGTATATGTGAAATCAAAACATGAACAGGGAAAGTGAAACTATGAATTTCTGCACATACACACACATCAAAACCTACCCACCCACCCACCTCACACACACACACACAGACACACACACACACACACGACCAGAAAATAAGATATAATGAGATTTATGTAGAAAGCACGGCTGACTTTCTACTATACTTTATTGTTCCAGTATCCTAAAAAAATCTTTCTTGAAATGTATTTATTTAACAAATGTCACCCAAAACAGCTTGGTAGCAGATGAGGTTTATTTAATGGCAGTAAAACAGGTGAAACATTCCCTACATCTTTCATCTCTGTTTATGTTTTTAAAAAAAATGGAACTAGTTACAGTTTTGTACATGCTCAAGCAGAGCCATGGCATACATTTTAGAAATAACGCCAGTTGTGCTTAGTGACTAGCTTGGAAAATAAATATTACTCTATATTTTGGAACAATTTATGATTTCCTACCCAGAGGACAGTGAGATGAATTTGGTGCTGACTTTAAAAAAAATTATCTTACACGTTTGCAGCAGTGATTTGGTGCAAGTTTGAGGTTCCTTAAAGTCTTGTGCTACTCTTCCTATTTCAGTTTTAGTGTGTTTTGTAGTGCCCTCAGAGCGAAAGAAAAAAAACCCCACATGATCTCTTCCTCAGCCCCTTCATCTGTAACCTTTCTACAAGTAAATGCTAATTGAAAAAGAAAGAACACCACTAATCTTGGAATTTAAATGCATTTAACAAAACCAATCTCAATCTAAATTGTTGTTTCGCCATTCCCTTTTCCCCAACAGATGTCGAGAAACTGCAATTCCTATTAAGAACACTTGACTGTTTACTCAGCAAGAGAACTCCAGGCCCAGCCTGCATCAATCTAAATGCGTTTCAAGACGTCAGCCCCCTGAAAAGTGCAGACTGCTAGTTGGTTATTTTTAAATGTAATCTTCACATAAAAGAATCACTGCATTTTTCTTTTCACTCTGTCATCCTTTCTCTTTAATGACGGCATCAAATCTAGACATAATGCAGAAATTTTATGACCCATTCCATTTTGGTTGTTTTCAACATTCGGCGGTGGGTTTGTCATGCCATGAATAAAATTAATAATAAAGTTTATAAAAATGTTAAAAAAGGATGTTCCATCAAATAATCTCTGGCCCCCAAATGTTCAACATCCGATACAAATATATATCATCCAGTTGATCATGGCCTTATTGGACCCCAGGGTGTTAATCATAGACCTGACATCAATAATGCTATCTGAGCATCTAAAGGCAGCTTAGTGTCATTTTTTGTTTCTATTAGAATTTCTTAGGCTGAGCCTAAATAAAGAAAAATATCCACTTTCTCCTTTGCTTGATTCCTAGATTTATTTCTCAGTTTAATCATTGCTCCTTCTACTTTAAAAATATGCTTGAATCCTTGACATTCAAGTTAAGTCAAAGGCAGTAGATAAAGAAATGGACTGTGTCTTTGTTTCATTTGAGATAGAGACCTTCTAATTGACAAAACTTCCCAAACTGACAAAACATCCAAATACAGGACAACACCTTCTCTACAACTAAAGAGTTTTAGAGAGGTTGGGGACTAATCCAGGATCACACAGCCTATAGTAGATGCCAGTGACAGGACAGGAACCCAGGTTAACCTGCTCTCTTAGCCTGATTTCCATCCACTACACCATCGTGCTGTCTGAGTCAATAAACAGTGATTAAATCCCTGACATGTTTCAGACAATGACATCAAGGAGACAGAGATGAAAAATGAAACTGTATCTGCTCTCAAGGAGGTCAGAATCTAGTAAGATAGATGTATTATACATGCGATTTAAAATTTACAGTCTGAGCAAAGCTGTATGTTGGAGAGGGACAGACTTGGAGTCAGGAAACTCTGAGGTCAAGTCCTCCTTCTGACATAGACTGAATGTGTCTCTGGACAAATCACTTAAATTTTTGGTTCTCTAGGCTACTTTCTAAGAGTAAGTTGCCAAGTAGTTGCATATTATGTTGGTAGATTGGGTTTCCTCATTAAAAGTTCCTCTTTCCAACTAAATCAAAAAATTGGATATTTTTTCTTTACACCTTATAAAATATTGATGTAGATATTATCTCATCGAGTCTCACAATATCCCTATAAAATAAGTAACTCATAGATGACATTCATTTTAGAGAAAATAAAATTCAGCCTTCACATGGGAAATAATTCACCCAGGTCAAACCATCTAAGTTAGTAGTAGATTTTAGATTTCAGTGCAGTTCTGAATTCAAGTCCTGTACTCTTTTAATTATCCTTTGCTACTTTTCTTTACATGATGTATGCAGTTGTATCATAGATTACCAGACATGTAGAATCAGATAAATATGTGACCTCATCTTCTATCAAGAACGGAAAGAGGGAGAGTTGATGTGACACATTGGTATATCTGAGACACTAAAAAAAAGTAATGGAGAAAAGCCTGTCTACCTTTAATCTCTCAGACTACTATTAGACATTAAATTATTTTCACAATCGAATCACTGTTCTTTGTATCACTAACCCTTCCACTAATGAGGACATTTTGTATTATTTTTCATCTTTGTATCTCTAGTGCCAAATACAGGATGGGGCACATGATATAAACTTAATTAATGTTTGATAAATTAAGATGAAAGAGAAAAGCCACAAGTATTTGGGTACTTAAGTTATGGAGGATTTATGGGAAAAACAAAGAGGAATTGCACAGGATGAGAAGGTTCAACTGGGCTGCTATTTGGACCAGTGAAAATAATATGCACTCCAATTACCCATTTTAACTGTAGCTATCAACTCAGGAAACTCCCTTGACATTTTTAATCTATTTTCTCTCAAGTAATACACAGAATACTTTATCCTTCCAAAATTTCATAAAAGGAAAAAGTATGCAAAATAGAGTAATTACTTTTTGATGGTGGAAATTTTTTTTAATAAGTCAACAATATGACTTGAATATCTTTGCAGCTACTGTCTAAGTACAATTGCTCTACCAGGCATTGGAAGAATCAAAACTGCCATGTGCCTGCATGCAATTTGTATTGACTCATCATTTAGCCATTGTGTCTATTTCAAAGAAAGGTGTAGTCTTTAAAAAAAATTAATACCAATCAATTCATTCACTTTCATGATTTTTTCACCTAACATTGCTCCTGAATCCTATGAGTGAGAACAACATTAATTCACATGAGAGGATCCCAGGCTCTGGTGCTGGCGTATCTTAAACTTAATTATCTCCCTTGATTTTGATTTTTTCTTTTACATATTCTCCTCTATTTTATCTATCTCTTCCTGCTCATTCTTTTACCTTATTCCCACATACCTATCTCTGTCTTTGTTTTGTTCTTAGTAAGAAGCAGTGAATCATACACTCAGCTTTAAAGTTGGCATGCCATCTTCCTTCATCTGAAGGGAGAAAAGAAGCCATAATCACAACTGACAATCAGGGATTTTTTCAAGTGGCCTTTTTGGTTAATAAATTTATAAAGGCATAAGAAGAATGAGAAGGTGCTAAGGTTTAGAGCAATTTCCCTTTTCAAGGCTTTAAACTCTTGTTCTTGAACCATGGGACTAAAATAAATCAGGATGGACCTTTTGCAGAATCTTATATTTCTTCTGTCTTAGTTTGCATGTCTCTGGAAGAACTATGAGTATTTATTATAGACTAATGCTAATATATTCATAACCTTAAAATTGAGAAGTCACTTAATTTCTTTTAGCTTCCATTCTCTCATTTGTGAAATAAAGGATTGAAGGAGATGATTTGTAAGGTGTCTTCTTGCTCTAATAGTTCATGAGGCTAAAAGGAAACAAGGGGGAAAGATTGGAATGGAAAGAAGGAAAGAGGAATCATCAAGGTTTAGAGTGGAAAGAGACCTTAGAGACTATCTAATCCCTTCTAATTCTTAGATTCTATTATTCTAGTTCCCAAAAGTGCAGCTTAGGAACTACTAAAGAGGGCTTTAGAAAATTTGGAGAATGTTCAAAAGGGAGAAACAGTTTAAAAGACGGATGAGAGGGGGAAGAAATATAGATTTCCAGTATAACATGAGGGACGTGAAGTCTCACCTACAAAGACTGTCAAAATTATTTAATCTCAACAGAGAACAAGTAGAGATTAAATTATGGTATGCAAAACTGTTGAGAGTCAGAAAGACTTTTCATACCGTGAGAGTTGAGTTATAAAGGAGTAACTGTGAAATAATAATGAATTTCATCTGTCTGAGATGATTTGGAATTGCCTGAAGATAGGAATAGACTAAGGTTTCAAGGTCCTTATTGGAATTAATCCATTTTTTAAATTGCCAAAGCAATTCAATGCAAAGAAATGTAGATTATACCCTAATTGCACGCTATAGAGGTTAGAGAAGATTCAGAAAACTACATTATGACCATATTTTAAGGGAAGTCACTGAAAAGAGAGAGGATACGCAGAGAAAATTGTTCTGGATAGTGATGGATCTAGAAATCAGTGTTGAACAAGTATCAGTTTCATTGCACATGTTTGACTTCGAAATAAGAATATTTAGGGAGGAATATAATTAATGTATTTAAATAGCTGAAGTGTTTGTTAAAGGAAAAATAAAGTGGACTTATTCTGTTTGGCTCCTAAGGTCAGAACCAGAACCAAAGGGCAGAAGTTAGAGAAAAGCCAAGTTTCACTCAAAGAAATGTGCTAATAGGTATTTTTGATCCAAAGTGAAATTTTCCTGTGAGAAAGGAGTTGATTGACTAATGACCACCTGATTTGGGAATTAACAATGTTTTTTGTCTTTTCACAGTGCAGAGGGCTATTTGATGGAGGCTCCCTTACTCCAGACTTCCTGCTCTGGAATATATGAACTCCAACTCTCATATTAATTTTACTGGCAACTCGCATGACATATATATTTTTAAGTACCCTACTTCTGGAATGAATCCCGTTATAATTTCCAAAATGAATCTCTTAAAACAAGTAAAACTGGGAGCCATTGAATGAGTAAACTCTCCAGTCTCAAAAGAAAGAAAATGAGGAAGTTAGGTAAAAGTTTGGAGCTCAAGGGAGTAAAATAAAGTCCAGCAGGGAAAAGATAATGCATGTAGGTATCAAAATCCATTGATATAACCCAAGAGAAAACAGACAACCAGTAAGGGAACTGAGTAAAAGATGAAGTGCAAAGACTTATTGTTCTGAAAATCAGAAAAGAAATTAAATTCTAAATATTATTCATCAGAAATATTTTAATCTAATATCTTACCTACAATATGAAAGAACAAATGTTGCTGACACTAAGGGAGAAAAGTATTAAAATGAAAATGACTTCTAATCACAATAAACTAAATACTCTCTGTGATTAAAAAACAAATAGAGGGGAGGAGCCAAGATGGTGGAGTAGGAACATCCAACAAATTCTGGAGCAGTGGAACCTACAAAACAATGGAGTGGAGGAGATTTCTGTTCCAAAGACCCCTGAAAAACTCACACCAAAGGTCCATTGCGCACTGGACCCAGAGCAGAGCCCAGCCCTGCCTTGGCTGCGTGGCACCGAGAGGAGCAGATCCCAGCAGGCTTCAGGGACAGAATCTCCAGTGGTCATGCAGGTCCATACACCCATAAACACCAAACTTTAGTGAGAGAGCCTGCTTGGCTCGCCAAGAGGAGAGTGGGGTGTCCCCATAACTCAGGCCCCCTCAAGAGGCAGGAGAAGAGGCAGCAGACAGGGGCTCCCAAAACAAGCAGAGGCTTATATCCATAGTTGAAGGTCTCCACATAAAGCCCCTGAGGGAACTGAGACCTGGGAAGCTTCCCAGTCCCCACCTGAGCAGCTGAAATTAATCTCACACTGACTAGCAGCCCACCCTCACTGAAAGCCCTGAGGCTGGGAAGCAGCATTTGAATCTCAGACTACAGGCACAAGCTAGGGGGATCCGGAGGCAAGGTGGGTGTGGAAAGGAATCTCAGAAGTCAAGTAATTGACTGAGAAAATGCACAGAAAAGGGAAAAAAAATAAGACCAGAGAAGGTTACTTTCTTGGTGAAAAGATATTTCCTCCTTTCCTTTCAGATGAGGAAGAACAATGCTTACCATCAGGGAAAGACACAGAAGTCATGCTGCCTCTTCTCCTGCCTCTCGAGGGGGCCTGAGTTATGGGGACACCCCACCCCCCTCTTGGCGAGCCAAGCAGGCTCTCTCACTAAAGTTTGGTGTCTATGGGTGTATGGACCTGCATGGCCACTGGAGATTCTGTCCCTGAAGCCTGCTGGGATCTGCTCCTCTCGGTGCCACGCAGGTTTCCATATCCCAAACATCTTAAACAAATATTCAATGGGCTTAAGCCATGGAAGAGCTCAAAAAGGATTTTGAAAATCAAGTTAGAGAGGTGGAGGAAAAACTGGGAAGAGAAATGAGAGAGATGCAAGAAAAATGTGAAAAATGTGAAAAACCTTGCTAAAGGAGACCCCAAAAATGCTGAAAAAAATTACACCTTGAAAAATAGGCCAACTCAATTGGCAAAAGAGGTTCAAAAAGCCAATGAGGAGAAGAATGCTTTACAAAGCAGAATTAGCTACATGGAAAAGGAGGTTCAAAAGCTCACTGAAGAAAATAGTTCTTTCAAAATTAGAATGGAATAGATGGAGGCTAATGACTTTATGAAAAACCAAGAAATCACAAAACAAAACTAAAAGAATGAAAAAATGGAAGAGAATGTGAAATATCTCATGGGAAAAACAAATGATCTGGAAAATAGATCCAGGAGAGACAATTTAAAAATTATGGGACTACATGAAAGCCATGATCAAAAAAAGAGCC